>JAYKKI010000006.1:33440000-33705000 GCA_039881145.1 Druceiella hillmani
ACAAATAAAAACGGTCAAGTGCGAGTCTGATCGCGCATCGAAGATACCGACCCTCAAGATCATAAATCATCATTAAAATGAACCTTAGAAACTCCATATTAGAGAAGACTCTCATATATATTATTGTGAAGGTCTGAAAAATTCTGACATCTTGGAGTTTTCCTACAACCTTTTCGTAGAGTTCTCAATAAGCAGTTTTCTTTTTATAATTTTACGTTCAGTAGTTCCGGAATTTACATATTTTTCAGAATATCTCTGAAGATGTGACAAAAAAAATATTGAATTATAATTTAGGATACTTATAATAAAACCTTTCAAACGATACCCCTAAATACACACAGAAATTTAAAAAAAACGAGAACTTAATCTACTCCTCCCCCCTAAATTGCCATAAATTTGAGACCTTCCTATTGAGCGGGTAATTAAAAAAGGTATAATAAAAGGTAAAGGTAAATTATAGTATGCTTTACCACTAGTCATAAAGATAATTAAAAAAGGTAACGGTAAAGCATATTATGCATTACCACTAATCATAAAAGTAATAAAGGTACAGTAAAAGATAAAAATAAAGCATATTATTCTTTACCACTAAACATAAAGGTAATTAAAAAAGGTATAGTAAAAGATAAAGGTAAGGCATATTATGCTTTATCACTAATCATAAAGGTAATTAAAAAAGATATAGTAAAAGGTAAAGGTAAAGAATAGTATCCTTTACCACTAGTCATAAAGATAATTAAAGAAGGTAAAGTCAAAGCATACTGTGCATTACCACTAATCATAAATGTAATTAATAAAGGTACAGTAAAAGGTAAAAGAAAACATATTATGCTTTACCAATAATCATAAAGGTAATTAAAAAAGGTATAGTAAAAGGTGAAGGTAAAGCACATTATGCCTTACCACTTCGTCAACTCTCAAATTCCTACGTCAAGTGGCTTCTGAGAAAAACGATATGATAGATGGATAAGTGAGTGACCTTATAAAGATTCCATTTTACCTTTTGGGATACAAAACTCTAAAACCTATTCGTTTAGTTATTTTTATATTTGTACTTAAAGTGTACTGAACGAATTTCTATTATATAACCTTTTTTCTAGTTCTGTTGACCTGAGTGAGTGGCTTACACTCGATATAAACACTTGCACTGAGTAAAACTCCGACTAAATAGACGGATTTTACCAATAAAACGAACTTGCTATCGGTAGACAAATCCGCGTCACCGAAGCCGTCTGCCTGCCCGAACGAGCCGAAGTGTCGTATATCAGCATAATCACGGCCATGAATGGTGAAACTGGACACCATCGGCCGCTAGGTAACAGTAATTATTGCAGAACCAGCCGGGCGGTGTCGCCTTTTCTCCCGTACGATCTGTTGGCACGCGCTCTCCGCTTACAAACCGATTCTCCCGACGCAATTGACAATTTTATCTGCGCTTGTGACGTTAGCTTTATACTGGACTGTATTATTTACGTAACGTATTTTTCCCATACGAAGTATTCTTTTTGTAACGCGTCATTTCAACAACATACAAATTGTCATAAACCAAATATAAATCAACTCCTTTCGTCACTAAATAATATAAAAAATGTTATAAATTTAATACGTAAAAACCGAACCAAAAAACGTGGAAAAGGAAAATGCGCAAGTGAATTTTTTTAGGGAAAAGTTAGAAACCAAATATTTGACAGCCGTTTGTAGGTACATTAAAGCGTACACATCGTACGTAAATAGTATTTCTGTTAAACTATTTACAAATATTAAATTTTGTCCTCACCACGTAAATTTATAAATATATTGCCTAAACCTTTCTCGGATTTAATAAATATACATTTTAAAATTAAAAAACAATGTTATATTTAAGCGTACACATCGTACGTAAATAGTATTTCTGTTAAACTATTTACAAATATTAACTTTATTCCTCACTATGTAAATTTATAAATATATTGCCTAAACCTTTCTCGGATTTAATAAATATTCATTTTAAAATTGAAAATCATGGTATATTTAAGTGTACACATCGTACGTAAATAGTATTTCTGTTAAACTATTTACAAATATTAAATTTAGTCCTCACCACGTAAATTTATAAATATATTGCCTAAACCTTTCTCGGATTTAATAAATATATATTTTAAAATTGAAAATCATTTTATTGAAATAATTTGTACGGAGTTTCTATAAAATGTTTACATACCCAACTACATATCACAAGTTGATCGAATATTACTAATAAACTAGTAGAGCTTACTTAGCTGTGTGTAGAGCCTACTTAGCTGTGTGTAGAGCCTACTTAGCTGTGTGTGTAGAGCCTTGTTAGCTGTGTGTAGAGCCTACTTAGCTGTTTGTGTAGAGCCTACTTAGCTGTGTGTAGAGCTTACTTAGCTGTGTGTGTAAAGCCTACTTAGCTGTGTGTAGAGCCTACTTAGCTGTGTGTGTAGAGCCTACTTAGCTGTGTGTAGAGCCTACTTAGTTGTGTGTAGAGCCTACTTAGCTGTGTGTAGAGCCTACTTAGCTGTGTGTAGAGCCTACTTAGCTGTGTGTATAGAACCTACTTAGGTGGAGCATTGAGCATAAAAGGGGCGGACATTTTTTTGCATATATTTTGCAGTATATCTTTGAAAATACAATTAATTACTTTTGTAACTATTATGACTAGCCCTTTCAAATGATACCCCATGCTATATATGGAATTTTCAAAATTGTTTTTAAATATATATTTAATTTGCCCTCCTCTCCCCTCATAACATTATATTTTTGAGCGTTAGCTATCGAGATATATGCTTTATTACTATGTCTAATTTCAAGTTTTCTCGTTAAGTGGTTTCTGGGAAAAACAGACGTGACAGAGGAATAGAGGAACTTATAAGGTTTTCTGTTTCCTTTCGAGGTATCGAACCTTAAAAATTTATAAAAGCGCCTTTTCGCCTTCTCGCTAAATGGATTGTCATTGAACAAGTCCTTCTAAATAAAACTAAAGCTACTTAATCAGTTTTAGCAGTGAGAATAAGAAACGACCAACATAAGCATTGCTCATATAAAGGAGCAAGCGAAATATATTAGAGAGAAAGAGAAAGCGAGTATGAGAGACTGACAAAGCTTTAAGCTCGTGGGCTACGCGCATTAATAGCACATAGTGGTAAGATGAGAGAGTTTAATCAAATATTTCCCAGTATGTTTTCTTTGAATTTCGTTATATGTATTATCATTGTGAATACGTTTCAGCTATTCAAAAATAGCGTTTTAGCTGATAGGACGTGGAGACACATAACTGTAACAAAAATGGCCAACGTAAATCTTAATATTTCGTAAACGTACCCGTGTATCGAAACGGTGGTTATGACATATCTCCTATAATTTTGGAAGACCTATTTAACGATAATCTACACAACGGGGTAAGTGGACAAAAAATATTTATCCCCTATTTTACATGTAGGGGAGCATTATAAATATTTCAGCTTTATAGCCTAATATTCTGCTAGCGAAACGACTGTGACAAACGGACAAACGGTGAAATTATAAGGGTTACTAATTTGGTTACCGAAACCTGAAAACCATAAAAAATCCTTTCTGCTAATGTGCGCTGATATCCTACGGTGCACGTAAATGGGGCGATCATAACATTGAGAGTTTTTAACAATTTATACTGACTTGGTACACGCTGTAATTAAAATATATATATATTAGTATTAACCATGTTTTATTCCAAAATCTTCGTTTATAAGTCTGAAAGTTGTATATTATACGTACTAGAATAATACTGGCTTATTGGAGACAACAGTAGCATAGATACCATTCAGACAAGTAACTCAACATCGCCAATAATATATATATATATATATATATATATATATATATATATATACATATACATATATGTATATATATATATATATATATATTAAGAAACAAATTATAAAAATCAACTTTTATTTTCACCGTAATAAACACAATAAAAGTAGAAAAAATATTTTTAAGAAACAGTGAGCCGTCACGGGACGCCTGGCAGATGGGAAACATCGTGTTCGTACAAGTAATATGCATAAAAGACAAGATTATTACAGGAACTAAATATAGCATAATGAAAAAATAAAGTATTACGAATTTCTTATAGAAAATGGTGACTTTATTTAATAAACATTTATTTACAATTAATACAAAAATAATAAAGCACAGGTTATGTGTACCGTAGTAAAAACAGCGTCGAACTGAGTGAGGAGGGGGTCGCGTAGTCGGTTGCGCATGGTGACACGTCGCCATACCGTACACTCTACTACATATAGACTATATATATATATATATACCTTAGTATAGCGTGGCGACCCGTAAGGGTCACGCCACGGTAAGCGCCACGGTAAGCGTCGCCACGCAACGATCCGGTTTATATCTATAGGTGTTTCACATCAGAAAGTAACAAAAATTGTGAATTAAAAATAAATTAACAATTTAATAAGCTATTTATCGTTAACATTTTTTTTAATTTGTGGAACGTTAAAGAAATATTGAAAGTACAATTGATTTCGCCGCGTCTTCTATATGTAAGTTTGTACAATTTTCCAAAACTCGCTTACATATATTCTAATTGTAATTAACTAAAAATTTATTAAATTTTATATGTAAATCTTACATATTTATATTTACCTACATGAGGCTTATAAATTATTTTGTTAACGATTATATTAAGTCGACTTATATTTAAAAAATATATAAATCTGTAAAATCTATTACCCGATTACACCTTACAGAATAGGACAACATCCTCTCAAAAATATAATTACAATTAACTGTACTTTCGTGAGTTCTGATATGAAACGAATATTATTAATAATATGTGAGCTACACTCGCTATATAATATGTGAGCTACACTCGCTATATAATATGTGAGCTACACTCGCTATATAATATGTGAGCTACACTCGCTATATAATAAGTAGAATAAGAAAAAAGCAAAAAATAATTGGAAACCATTTTACTCAACTTTAAAAATCAGTTGTTCTGAACTTTTTAATTGGAGTATCAAGTTAACCGACTTGCAAATAACTTTATTATAAACCCTATCTATTTCTATAAGATTTAAAACATTTTTTTCTGATTACGTCACGGCATTCTTTTCTTTTTCAAATAAATGAAGTTCCAACGATATGAAAAATAATAAAAATGTAGATAGACTAATAAATTTGTTAAACTACTCGCCATAATGCACCTTAATAATAAATTGACGTCTGCAAATGCGCCGAGTGACGTCAATCGATGACACAGTCACGTCACGGAGGTGACAGTTTGTACGCGAAATTGTGAACTAAACGCGCATTTTCCTCATTGCCACAGCTGATACATATAGGCAGAGAGCACCATCGCAAGAATGAACGCGAGTTATGCGGAGAAATGTCTTCTGATTGCGGGGAAATGTATTCTGACTGAATGATTGGAATTCTGAACGTGCTGAGTTATCTAGAGCCTTTTTAAGCGACTACACCAGAGCCAAAATGAAAGGTGAAATTAAGGTAATCTAGCCTATTATACATGTATATATATATATATATATATATATATATATATATATATATATATATATATATGTATATATATGTGTATATATATAGCTGAAAAATGTGATTTTTTTTTGTTTTATGGCACTGAACTTCAGAATAACACATACAATATTAAAAAAATCTGTGGTGGAATGCCCTTACTTTGAGAAAAATTATAAACTAGATATCCGAATGATAAGGTTCATAGGGACAGAACAGGGATAGAAAATATAACAAAAATCGGGTAACACTACTTAAATCATGCAAGGTAGAGAGAAACCGAATTATTTATTGACTGATCATCCAAAGTATTCCCGCGATATACTTCCGATCCCCAAAACCGATCTTGTTTAGCGAACGAATCGGAAGTGTTTAGCGTCCGCGAGACCGACTAGCATAATTAACTCTACGCGGATGAACAGCTAGTTTTTTACGTGCATGCGTACAAATTCTGAATATTCTATAAAATAGATTTTCACTTATGAGGTATAATATAATTTATGTTAATAACGCTGATAATATAGACTACTGTATAAATATCTTCAACAAATCAGACATGACACTCGACATCGACAATCGTAAAGCGCATTATACCTACACTATAAAATAGATTTTCACTTATTAAATATAATATAATTTAAGTTAATAACGCAGATAATATAGACTACTGTATAAATATCTTCAACAAATCATACATGACACTCGTAAAGCGCCACATAAGAATTCAGTATGTTTTTATCTAAACTCGTAGTGAAGGGCATCAGGAGAAATAAAAGGACAAATTTAAGATAACAAAGTTTGGTTCGATTTTTTTTAAACTCTTGTTATCGTAGTTGGTTTTTTTCCTGTTAGGTATAACTTGTTCAGCATAGCTAATGATATTAAAATATATGTATAGCACATTTATGATATATCACATTTATAGCATAATAGTATACGGCAGTACATCATATCAGTAGATATTGACAAGGAGATATGGTTCATCATGGATTGTATAATCGAAGAACATTACGTATTAGCTATTAAATTAATGGGGCACATTACAGTGACAAGCCCAAAAAAATGTTTTCACGATTTACTTTTGTTTAATAGAAAAGTTTGGAGGAAAAGTATATTTTGGAGGAGGGATATATTATTGAAGGCCCATTAAAATATTTTTATATTGTACATTGTTATTTCTGTTAAAAGATAATAAAAATAACTATATTACAAACAAGTCCATAACAAATTTTCTCCATCGGTTTATTCGATATCCCCGATATGGTTGACCATTAAAAAAAATATAAATTTTCTTAATCTGTGTATAATAGTTAAACGCAGTCGCCTTTTAATTTATATTTTCCAAAGTGTCCAAAAATAATTCTCACTTTTTCATTAATTTAAGAATTAAAATTATGTTTTTTGAAAGACTCAAAATTTTAAAAAAATGTTACGTTTAATGCTATGCGAACTGCATAACTGCAATTACGAACAGTTAAAGAGACACGTTACCGAATTATTACCTTAGAAAAACGCGATAGAAAGTTTTAATTCTACATACTTTATTTTTAAAAAATCGTTTTATTATTAAATTTCTTCAAACCCACGTACATAAGACGATCTTTCTTCTCCTTTGTGAATGTCCTCTCCTCATTCTTCCCATTTTTTACGACTGTTATTATTAACGCGATCATAAATGAGAGTGATAACAATGCACTATACGTTGTATTATAACACTTATTTATTGTAGAAATAAGATACAGCTTAAAAGTAATGAGTTCACGTAAAGATAATTTGGGAAGAGAAAAAGGTACAGATTTACCCGAACAAAGCAGTTTCGGCCCTACCTCTATATTTACCCAGTGATCAGACCAGTAATACTATCTGTCCTAACTTACTCATTTTTCCAAATTTTGACATTCACACACATATTTTAAAGTCCGCACTAAATGTAGTATAAAATACTGTATTCATACAATTATACTACAACGAAAATCAAAATAGTTAACAAAATATTAATCCCAAAACTAACAGTTGTAGAGATCACGAGCCACTATGATGATACAAAATCAAAATAGTAAACCCAAAATGAATAATTCTAGCAGTTACAGGTATGCGTTATATGTGTGTACCACCCTATAAATATATTAATTTTAATATTTAACGAAATCCCTTTATGCCCTACTAAATTGCTAGCTGAAATTATGTTATACCTCATACTGATATAAAAGAACCATTAAAAATTCTTCATACAAACAAGACTAAGTTATTAAAGGAAAAACAATACTTTTCTCAAAGTTACCAAGTCAATTTTCGATAAATCAATTTTCTGATATGGGTTTTCTACCTCCAATACTTTCATTTTTGTTTCAAAACCTTAATATAAATTTTAAATGTTTTTTTTGTGTATGGTTGGCATATTAAAATTGGTAAACACAACTTGTTTCTTTTAATATTTTCTATTTACAACCAGCGGATTTTTTCTAGATGTAAACACCAATTTTACATATGGTATATATATTCAACATTTAAGTATTGATCTGCAAACGGCTGTTGAAAATAGTTGCTCCATTATTGAATTCATCTTCAAAGGAAACATAAAAATTATAGGAGTAATTATAGATACTATTGTTGGTGTCAAATATAATAATTATAACAAGCAAAATGGGCGTTGGAATTTACAAGTGTATGCTTAATGGTTCGTTGAATGAGATCGGCCTTTGAGTTGACACACTTTACTTAATTGACTGCTCATTTAAGTATTAATCTGCAGACGGCTGTTGAAAATAGTTGCTCCACTATTGAATTCATCTTCAAAGGAAACATACAAATTATAGGAGTAATTATAGATACTATTGTTGGTGTCAAATATAATAATTATAACAAAGAAAATGGGCGTTTGAATTTACAAGTGTATGCTTAATGGTTCGTTGAATGAGATCAGCCTTTGAGTTGACACACTTTACTTAATTGACTGCTCATTCGGGGAACGGGTTAATGTTTAACTGCAATATAATTAAACCAAACGTAACGCAAGTCTGAATTTAATCTCCCGAGACAATTTAGAGGTTAATGAGTTTTTCGAAAGTTCAATTAGCGCTCAGGAAGTGATTCGGCAGTACAAGCACTAATGTCCGGTGACAAGAGGACGGTTTTGTACTAATGGGAGCTAGCTGAGCGCGTCACAATTAAGATTCGGCTTTCACGCATTCTTTTTATTAATTAAGAGTCTATTGTAGCTTGATAATGAGGATTGAATTGGAGGTCGTTAGGTTGTAAAAATGTAACAAAATTGGCCAAATACAAGTAAGTCTCCGAACTAAAAGTTCCGTGTCTCACTGACTTCATTTAGGCTTCGTTTTTTTGACCGTTTGTCCATCTGTAAGTTGTTCGTTCATAGCTTTTAAAGCGTTTCCGAAGTTATACGTAAAAAAATAAACAAAATCTCCGCAACACAGTTGGCAGTCAGTTGCGGGCTGTAGAAACACGCGGGGGCGGGCGGGTAAACGGGAGAAGGGAGCGCAAGCCGACCCGCGCGGAGTTTAACTTATCATTATTTATGTCTATTATAAGAGTATAAAATGAACGCATTAAACAAAGCACTTGCATATCAGAATTTCACGTGGATGAAGATGCAAGGAACCGCTAGATATTAAAATACCTTTAAATACTTGTATATACCCATCTATGCGTGTAAGTAACCTTCGCAATATGGATTCTACTCGTAATATAAAGTTTTTTTCTATTATGCAATTATATCGGGTCACGACACAGTGGTTCTCAATTTGTAAGAAACTGTACAAATTTTATTAAAATTAGTGAAATAGTTTTAAGTTATTAGTTGTTGGGCATTAAAAACCCTAAGAATTATTGAATATGTATAATGAATTACAATATTATCCCTTTCTGGACGTTATCCAAAAAGCTAGGAGATGAAGTGCCAGAAAGAAATTGGCTAGCGAATCCGCGAACAGCAAAACACCTGCGTGGTCCACAAGCTGCGTGTTGCGAATTCTCACTTTCATTCCACTTGCAACACGCTAGAGATCACTGATCTGATCGCTCCTCTGAAATACATTGTCTTGCCGCGTCACCCGTGCAATGCCTCTTATATATGGACGTATTCAAACCATAGTATGAACTTAGAAATTGCATTAAATTAATATTTTAAATAATGTTTTGATGTTTAAATACTATCAGATCGAGTAACTTGTACAAACTTCCCTACAAAAAGGTATGAAAATACATCAACATTAAAATAATTGTAAATTTTGTAACTAATATGTCTTGTAATTAATATGTCTTGTAACTATCCGCAAAGTGGATAACATTTTGTAATTAATATGTCTTGTAATTATCTACAAAGTGTCAATATACTAGTCGCAAATCGGAAATTTTATGTCGACAACGTTTATTTGTTACAAAAGGACAGTCGCGTTCAAACATTGTCATCTTTTATGTTAATCATTACTTATATATACCGTTTATACCGTTGTATACTTACAGTAATTATTAACACACAAGATGACAACATTGAACAACTAGAAAACTTGGATGGAAATCTTAATCATATGTTGCCATTTCTCTCTTGAAACTTGTGTGGTGCAGGCTTGAGTGAACAAAAACATATAATAATACATCACGACAACATCCTAGCTTACGGCTACTCACTGCGTGAAACAGGTTTTTTCACACCATTTCTTCACAAATTTTTTTTACAATTTTAAAATATAATTTTAAATTTCACTATCATTTTCTTTTTATTATATATATATATATATATATATATATATATATATATATATATATATATATATATATATATATATATATTCTATTTCTTTTTATTAACAGATGCGGGTCAAAGCTAATACTGTATAAACGTAATAGCTAAAAAATGTATACATAAAGAAATATATTTTTAATAAATAAGTTAAAAGTGCTATAAGTTAATAGGCGATCTAGGATAACCATCCACCTATCTGTTTGCTTGATCGTATGTGTGTTTTATAAACGCATATTTCTATGTCTATCATACAAATTTAGATGTAATTTCATTGCCATAACCTTAGAGCCTATAGAGGTATTCAAATATAAGTTATTGATATCTTTAAAATGTTTGTTTGTGGGTATGTCTGTCAGTCAGTTTCTTTGATAAATTTGTGCTCGCGTGATTTTAAAACATATTAGCCAAATTTACACATACAATCTGATAAACAATTTTGAATTAAAATATTATTTTTTTTAATGTTGAGACGTATACTATCCATAAGATAATACCACAAAAACAAGGATTTGTTCACCCATTTAGGGGTCCAAAAATGTTTAATTTTGTCGTGGTCCAGATGTCACCGTATAAGAAGATATTAACCCCAAAGCCCCAAAAATATTTGAATATACGAGCAAATTTTTAGATGCGATCAGTTGAAATGGTCGATAATAATTTATATATTCTACAATTCTTAAAAAGTTGACTTGAAAAGAGGGAGCTAAAGTCACAAAATCAGAGCACGACTTGGTCAGTCAATTTTATTTTTTATTTAAATCTACTTTCATAATGTAACTACTATAAGATATATTCCAAGAGCATTTAAAAAAAAGCTAATTAAAACTTCTAATACTTTCCAATTTTTTGGCAAAAAAAATAGTTATTGGTTCTAATTCAAATTTCTGACGACCATATTGGATACAGATCTGCCACAATAAAATTTAAAAATGGATCAAATTTCTTTGATTTTGCGATACCAAAAACAATTTTTAAATTAAATATTAAAGATATCAGAGACATTTTATTTAATAAACTTTACTTGTCTACAAACTCCCATGAGTTATAATGAGGACTACTTCGACTAATCACATTTCTTACGCCATTTTTGAACACTATTTATTTTTTCTTGTTTTTTTATATTAAACTCTCATTAAACGGTAATAATAAACAGAGAGATCGCAATTTTACAAACACTGGTTACACAGATGGGTGATATTTGGGGTCAAATTTTTGGGTACGTTAAAAAATTACGTACGAAATTCTCCTTATATTTTTTATATTTATTTTAAAATTCAATGGTAGAATCATCGGTAATGTAGAACAAAAATGCCCTACTAATATAAAAAGGGGGAAAGTTTTGTTCGTTTGTTTGTTTTAAGGTATTCATACAAAACCTACTAATCAGATTGACATACAACTTTCGCAAAATGATGGTTTACAGTTTCCAGATTCTAATCATATGACTATATATGATTGTATCCACAGACTATACCCTATGTATAAATGTTGTATACTGGTCTGGACATTTTCGTAACGAACTCTGGCTAAACTAACATAGATACACCTCTAAAATGTATGGACGAATTATACAACTTAAGAGTCTAAAGAAAAGTCTCTGACGTTATTTATTTATATTTTATAGATAAGCCACGGTAAGTGCTTTTAAGTTAAAAATCGGATGACTCGAGTCGGATTCGCGCACGAAGAATTCTGTAACAACAAACAATATTAAACTTTATAAGTATATATTTCTCAAAGACATTGTTAAAAACAAAGTCATAGCTGCGGTCGGTACCAAAAATATCCCATATCTGAAAAAGTACACAACATGTCTTATTCAAACTAATTTTCGTTGAAAATTTATTTTAAGGTATACTACCTTAATTCTTATCAGAATTTTACACACGTTAGTTGAATAGTTAGAGGGGGCGGACATACTTTTTAAGACTTTAGAACCGCAGTTCTCACCAATTATTCACTTTAAATAAAAAGTTATTTTGAAACCTCTATATCATTATAAAACCTTTCTAACGATACCCCACACGCTTATGTGCACTGGATTTGGTTTCATCCCTCAGTTATATGTAAGGTGTACCACCCCTAATAATATTTTTTAATAATTCCATAATTTCATTGTGTAGTGATGGATAGAAAACACCTACCATCCAAATTTCATCTATATAATTCCAATATTCTCTGAGTAAAATAGCTGTGACTTACGGATAGACGGACGGACAGGATGAAATTATAAGGGTTCCATTTTTGCAATTTGGCTCTAACCCTAAAACGCGCATGTGAAAATAATTACGATGTTTACGTCAATGTATTAATTCTTATTATCAGACATTTTAAGCGTTTTCCATAGATAACAATTAACCCTTTATAATTTAGATTAATAGTTTAAGAGAAATGAAAACTTTTTTGAAAGTAAAGTAGAAATGCGCATTTTAATGCCGGTTCGTGTGATGTATTCATACATGGACAAAGCGCAGGATAACTTCCATGAAAGAAAGTATACACGTAAAAGAATATTACTCAAATAATTCAATACGGTAGTTGACTCTTTCTAAATTTTGATATTTTTCTTACAATATTGTGAATAGATAAGTTAATTAAAAAGCAGTCTTGAAAAAAACTCAAAAATTGATTGAAAAATAAGCCAGTTGTAGGCTTTTAAATTTGAAGATACGGATAGGGTTGGATATAATCCTGTCTCTTTTCCTCTCGTAGAACATAATGTGCAATATTAAAAATGACCTCACAACACAGTAATGCCGTCCTTCTCTATATGTTAAATTTAAACTTTTACAACTCGGTTAATTTTTAAGATTATTAAAAAATTGTTTCACTCTTCATCAGCTTGTGCCTTGAAATTATGATTAATGAAATAAAAACAATTTAGTCAAATACCCAATTGTACTTGTATTCGTTTTCGTACGGATCGTTTTGGACTTAGGGAAAAGACACTTAACTTTGAGTATAAAGGTATATTTTAGACACTATCTTTGTTAACCCTAAAATGTAACCACTTGAAGCTGGGGTCAGTTGCTAGTAAAATATTATTTCTATGAAGTAGAATAGATTGATCAATAATTTTTGCGCTGCACCCCTAAAAAGAATCAACCTGTAGAGAACAGGCAAGTTTGCGTGTACAGACTACGCGTTCAACACTGCCCGGTGCAATAACGTACCAACACATAACATTTCAGTCATGATACCTGTTCGATGAGCAGCAAGCAGTTTTTATGCAACTGTCCGTATGAGAAAACGTGTATTTTCATCATTACGCAAGAAAAACAAGCGAGCAGCTGTGCGCTAAATGAATTGCTCGTCCGCGACCACGGTATGATCTTATTTTTTAATGTATTTGTTGTTTTTGTTTTCCTTGTGTATATATTACTAGATATCCATCTGCGATATAGTATCGTTATATGCAGTCGTCCATATATCTGTCACAGTTTCGCAGCTTCCACAATTTTAAACATATTCACAAGAAATTTTAGAAGTACATATATGCTTCAGATGTTTAATAAAAATAAAATCGGAAAAAATGATTATTATTCTTGTCGTTGGAAACTCGACTAGTTCCGTCTTCGTCTGGTCCAGCTTAAAAAACTTCCTTAAATATTGTAAAACACGCTGCCTAGCTGCAACATGCGGTGTAAACGGAACATCATGTTTTATTATTCTAAAAAAAACAGATATTTTAAACTAGATTATAAAAACAGATATTTTAAGCTAAATTAGATTTTATTGACTAGATGAAATACGCTTTACTGCAATTAAAAATGTAACGAAAATTAAAACAAGCCATACTTATTTCACTGGCTGTCTGCAATTCACTCACGCCGAGTAACATGGCAGAATAGGGGTAATTGTGTCCATCACCCAGCCTCCCCGTATTTAAATTTTCGTTAGGATAAGTAAACAACTATGTATTTTTTCAACTAATTTTTTCTTCTAAAGTACTTGTTGCATATTACAAGTATATTTATGTAAATATTTCTTGCGTATGTTGCCATTTTTTTGAATCTGTTATATTTTACATCATGCACTATTTTGTCAAAATTTCGACAGTTTTTATAGTTTATTTTGCACCAAGAGTTATTCTTTTTTATTTACAACGCTCAATACTTGTCTCTAAAAAATCACGGAGCGATATATGTTATTCACCGTGAAAGCATCTGTAATTTCCAGATCTGTATATTTTAAACAGTATACGGACCTTCTCATATCTTTCCTATATCAAAGGACTTTATGTCTCAATATTCGCATCTTATAAACTATATTTTCAAGCGACTAACTTAAGATAATATGTTTTAAAGAACGAAATTTTGTTCAACACCTTCGTGACCGTTTCAATATACGTGTCTTTTAAACCATTTTCTCGTGTGTCTAAATTAAGGTGATATATTTTTAAAGAACAAAATTTTGTTCAAGATAGTTTATTATCATTTGGTTATATATGTTGCAACGTATTTTTATATTACATTGTTAATCTATTATTTGCCTCATTATAATTCTTAAGCATTGGTAATCTGTTATCTATAGATAAATTTAAGATAAATAAATGCATATATAAACAAATCAAAAATTAAGAAATTAGAGCGGCGAGCAAACTTTAATCAAATACAAACATGTCAATGTAAACGAACCAAAGATGAAGAATTTTGCAGAGTGCCGTAAAAGATGATCAAATTTTCTTTTTAAACGAGTTTCAATAGTGGATATATTTTATTTGCTAGAGCCTTTGTGACTGTTTCTAATTTGTTTGATTGTTGGTCTATAATATTATGGTAATAGCAATAATTGTAGAAGGTAAAACTTGGTAACGCAAAGTGTAGTGTTACCAATGCCAATGACTTAAAAGCTGCGGATACATTTTCACCCTCTCATCACAGAAATTATCTTAACAACATGTTAACGATATTACAATGAGATATAAACAAAAAACTTATTCCAATAAGTCTCAATCCATCTACGTATCCGCGTCTCACCAAAAAAATTTTTGAAACATCATTACGGCTTAAACTATGTCGAAACAAATATACAAAGGACACTAAAAACATCGTGCATCACGACTGTGAAACAACTTACCTCCGAATATAGTTCCTAAAAATATAATTTGGTATTTTTCAAAACTAATATAAATAGCTTTCTATCTAACAGGCCGTGTTCGCATCGAATCGACTGCATATGTTAAAAAAAAAACACACTTCCAGTTACTTGAACATGTCAGCTAAAAACTTGATTGATTTTACAACCGACAAATCCAACGAATAATAGCAACGTCTGATTGATATTTCGCAAGCAAATCACTTTCCGCTATTTTCCTAATCAGGCGGCGTCCATTTTGAAATCCGAACGGAGTTATGCTCGTTTGGCGCGCGTTTTTTGAGAGGTTCGCCTTGTCTATTGGCCAACGAGCGCGCGCCGCTCGTAGACAATAATGTAGACTTCGAAACCGGAAACGCTTGATGTTATGGCGCGAAAATAAGAGTTTAATTACATGTTAAAACATTCATAAATTCGGAGTTAAGTTGTTTGCGTTAATTAAATAGATTTTAACCTTGTCTCCGCCCAGTCGGTTTAGTTACAAACAAAAGCAATACAAGTATTGTTTTTGTTTTTTGTGTTATTATATAGGTATGTAGTTAATTGTAACAATTGCTGAAGTTTTGAAATAATATTTATTTATATAATTAAACACCTAATCAGCTTTGTCGTCATAAGAATATCATCTCTACCCATGTAAGTACTCTGCGCTTAATGGTCTTTCAGCCGTGGACACCTTTCACGTTTGCTTCCGTTGAAGTATTACGCAGTTTAACTAGCGAATTTGTATTGGTCGACTTCAATCAAAATTATATTAAAAGTTCATACTTAATTATTGTAAAAGTTATAAATGACAGCATATTAAATTAACTCATTAAAAATAATATAAGTACTTGTTATTATTTAGTTTTAATCAAACACAAACAAAAAACTTAAAAAAAGGTTTTTTTACAAACATAAATGTCAATATTGTCATTAAATGGCTTATGATTGAAAAAAAGTATTCAACAAAATTGCTTAAGGCATGAGGTCAGGGATCAGGGGGGAAACTTACCTGTAATGCTAATTTTTAGAAACATTATAATATTTAAAGATAAATATTAAACAAAATTTCGTAAAAATTTCTCTATGAACAAAACTTATGAATATAAAAAAGAAGTGACCATGTTTTCTTTTATTTCAGAGAAAAAACAAACGCAATCCAAATCGTAACAACAACAAGAGCCTTGAAGTTGTTGTTAATACATCTTGTTTACTTTGAGTTAAATCAAATTACGCAATGACACTACACACTAAGAGAAAGGCGATAGCTTCGTGAATGAATTTTAAATCAATCCGTTAGAGCCGTTGTTTGTATATACCTATTTGATTAACGTTTGCTCGCCGCTCTAACCTCATAATTTTATATTTGTTTATATGTGCGTTTATTTATCTTAAATTTATCTATACATAACATATTACCAATGCTTAAGAATTATAATGAGGTAAATAATAGTTTAACAATGTAATATTAAAATACGTTGCAACATATATAAACATATGATAACAAAATATCTTGAACACAATTTTGTTCTTTAAAAATACATCACCTTAACTTAGACGCACGAGAAAATGGTTTACAAGTATATTGAAACAAAAGGTCACCCGACATAGGTAAGATATGAGAAAGTCCACTATGTAAAATATACAGATTCGGAAATTACAGAAGCTTTCGCGCTGGACTTCGAATTGCCAAGTTTTAGCGACTACACTTGTAGATATTACCACAAGATTGTAGACCAAAATAATACACAAAACAGTCACAAAGGCTATAGCAAATAAAATATTTCAGCCAATAAAAAATGCTTAAAAAGGAAATTTTGATTATCCTTTACGGCACTCTGCGAAATTCATCATCTTCGGTTCGTTTACATCCAAACGTTTGTATTTGATTAACGTTCGCTCGCAGCTCTAATTTCTTAATTTTATATTTGTTTATATGTGCTTTTATTTATAATTAATTTATCTGTACATAACAGATTACAAAGTTTAAGAATTATAATGAGGCAAATAATGGTTTAACAATGTAATATAAAAATACGTTGCAACATATATAATATAACCAAATGAAAACAAAATATCTTGAACACAATTTCGTTCCTTAAAAACTATCACCTCAAGTTAGTCAAATGAGAATATGGTTTATAAGACGCGTATGTTCGGATAGAATGTTCTTAGATGTAGGTAATATATGAGAAGTTACAGCGAAGAATTTTTGTGGGGTGCTTAGATGTATTTATTTGTGATAGACAGAAATAATTTTAATTAACAGTACAATAACTCATTTTTATGTAACTATTTAAAAAGGATTATAAGAAATGTAATATCAATTGATAATTTAAAACAATGAAAATTTGTTAAAGCAAAGAGAAAAGAAACAAGTAAAAGAAAATTCAAAGAGCAGCGTTACTATTCTTCATTTCCAAGTTAAGGGTCAATTTAAAGGGTTAAACATGATACTGATTGGAAAAACTCACAATTGATAGTGCACCACCAGAAAATTCTAGAATTGTATTGCTACAGCGGTCAATGAAGCAGAAAAAATTACTGAGCATGTTTCGCAAATCCTCATTAACCAATGTAAGCAAGTGGAAAAAACGTGAACACTACGGGATATCGGTATGCGCTTTAGGCATATGAAGTAAAGTGTGACTTCGTCCTCTCGTGTAACAACAAGAATCATAAAAAAACACCAAATTCCAAACCGTGCGATTAGCAACATTAATATTAAGTAAGGAAAAAATGCGTGATCAAAAATAATTCACATCGGAGTAGACAAGAATTACTCCTACATCCGATCATGCCCATTACAAACCCTATAGACAACGAATAAGTCCAGAAATCATGCATTTTATGATATAAATTGTCCTTATCATTCGCTTAAACTAATTTTGACGTAAATAATTTACTAAGTAGCCGTGATCAGAAAGTTTCTAAATTTGACATCCTTGCAAGAACATGACAGCAAAGTATCATATAAACAACGATAACTTAGAAACCATAAACTACGATAAAATGACAAGATTACCTTTAATAACAACATGTAATGGTAAGCAGTACCTTTTTTTGGTATAAACGATTAATGCTACGACGAAAGTAGCAACACTTCCTTTGATAACACAATGGTAAACAGTATGTTTTTACTATAAACTATTGATGCTACGACGAAAGTTGCAACACTTCCTTTGATAACACAATGGTAAACAGTATGTTTTTGCTATAAACTATTGATGCTACGACGAAAGTTGCAACACTTCCTTTGATAACACTATGGTAAACAGTATGTTTTTGCTATAAACTATTGATGCTACGACGAAAGTTGCAACACTTCCTTTGAAAGCGTAATGATAAGCAGTATGTTTTTTGTTATAAACCATTGATGCTACGACGAAAGTGGCAACACTTCATTTGATAACATACAATGATAAACAGTATATTTTTTGCCTTAAACCATTGATGCTACGACGAAAAAGGCAACAGTTCTTCGATAACACAATGGTAAACAGTATGTTTATTGCTATAAACAATTGCTACTACGACGAAAGTAGCAACACTTCCTTTGATAACATACGATGGTAAGCAGTATGTTTTTAGCCATAAAAATTCGTTGCTACGACAAAAATAGCAAAATTACATTTCATAACATGTGATGATAGAACAGTACATTTTTACTTTGAGCTCTAAAGAGCTCTAAATTCTCTACGATTTATTTTATGAAGGGAGGGGCATTTTTCTCCCTTTCTCGAATTAATCTTTGTAAAAATTAGTTTTGAGAAAATGAAATATATGACGTGATAGAATTCAGTATGGAAATTGCTGAAAGCAAATCAGGAGCAAAACTCCTATTCGATGATTACTACAGAAGCTCATCAGTCAAAAATAACGCAAGAAAACTATATAGACAACTTTTAATTTTCGTTTTCTGTTACCTAGTTCTTTTGTTTTTAATAAAGTTAAATTTGCATCGTTCGAATGTTAAAGATATACAATATTACTGACTTGTAATTTTAAACTGTCGACTGAAGAAACCATATTAGATAACCTTATTATGGCTCATAAATATAAACAGCCGATACAATTACTTTCTGAACTAATATATACATGTTGTACATTTAAAAGGGAAATCCAGGGAACCCTCCCGAAGCCTTTTAAACTTATACTAGAAATAAAACGTAATTTTTCCTGAGAAGCATTTCATCAAAACAAACAGTAAAAAGTAAAATGATGAGTGCTTATAAGTATTTGTATTTTTTATTAAAAGGACATTATTGCACTTTATGCAATAATGTCCTTTATTTCTTTATTTTATATAATTTGGGTATTTAGCTTCGATCAGACCAGAGGGTCTTGGGTTTTGTATCTTGTTATCTGGAAACTTGTATCCCTGTATTAGATCAAACCGAATCCTAATCCAGAATTAGGTTTTGGAGAGCCAAAACCTAATCCTGGATTAGGATTCGGTTTGATCTAATACAGGGATACAAGTTTCAAAATAAAATACTTTAGAAAATATTATTACTAATATTGACATTTAATAATTGGGTATTTGACTAATTTTTTTTTATTTCATTATTCATAATTTCAAGGTACAAGCTGATGAAGAGTGAAAAAAATGTTTAGTAATCTTAAAAATTTACAGAGTTATAAAAGTTTAAATTTAACCTTTAGAGAAGGACGGTAATACTGTGTTGTGAGGTCATTTTTAATATTACACATTATATTCTACAAGAGAAAAAGAAACAGGGATACACCCAACTCTATCCGTATCTTCAAATTTAGAAGCCTACAACTGGCTTATTTTTCAATCAATTTTTGAATTTTTTTCAAGACGGGTTTTTAATTAACTTATATTTTACAATATTGTACGAAAAATATCAAAATTTAGAATGAGTAAACTACCGTATTATTGATACCTAGCTAATTCTAAAAATGAATATTTTATTTTATATTTGGTTTACATACATGTAGTCTAAGTTAAATATTCTTTAAGGTGCAGGCACGTAACATGCTTAATGTATGCTGCATTAATCTGTCTTATTTTCTGCCGCGCTGTAAGAAATGTTGCTTTTCAAAAATATATTTAAATTGTCGATTAATTTATTTATTAATATCATAACTCTGTTATCAGCTATATAGTGAGTTCGTCAATATTTGGTTTACATACTTGTAGTCTAAGCTAAATACTGCTTTAAGGTGCAGGTACGTAACATGCCCAATGTACGCTGCATTAGTCTTATGTTCTGCTACGCTGTAAAAAGTTTTGCTTTTAAAAATATATTTAAATTGTCGATCAATTTAGTTATTAATATCATAACACTGTAATTAGCTATATCATAATTTCGTCTTGATTTGAGTACATAAGTTTGTTGCGCGAATCTAGCTTGTAATAAATGTTTTACTTTCTAAAAGTTTCACGATAAAGTTTATTATATCGAAGTAAATGCCACATATTTAAAAAAAATCACAGCATTAATACTTGAAAACTTAACAAAAAATACGCCCTCTACACTACTCGCGAAATTACCTCGACGAAGTGCTCGTCGAAGTTGATCGTAGTCTGAAGTACGTGACTACATATTCGTGCAACCTAGCGAGGAGCCCAGTCGTGCTAACCTCGCGAAGTCCTTTGACTCGGACGCAAAAAACCGGCAACGATCGGAAGTCGCCCGAGGCGAGGCGTAGTTGCACAAAGCGAATCGAAGTACCTCTCTACACTATTCTCTTCGCCTGATTTCGATTAACTTCGCGAGTAGTGTAGTGCAGGTTGAACCAGAAAAGCGTATACATAATTCCGTTTTCGTTTGCCAATCGATTGCAGGGTTGCCACAGTTTGGATAAATGATGCCACTCCTTGCTGGCGCTTAAGATACTTCTCGCGAGATTTACGCGTGCATGCTTTGAATGCCAACATTTTAGATATGCGAAACTAACAGGAAAAGGTGACAGTAAACTAGTGTGCAATGATCTTGCAACGGCGACGGTTAAACACAGCGAGGTGTGTCGGAATTTTTGTGATGAGTAACTCATTCAATTCTGTCCTGCGCGCATTGTTTTGTTTTTAGAAAGCGATAAATACAAAATATTCCAAATTGATTTTGCCGCTTTGCGGTGGAATTACGAATGGAGCTGATTCACTTTGACACTTATCATCGTTTGGACTAACACATATTGACTTTAACACTTATCATCGTTTGGACTAACACATATTGACTTTAACACTTATCATCGTTTGGACTAACACATATTGACTTTAACACTTATCATCGTTTGGACTAACACATATTGACTTTAACACTTATCATCGTTTTGATTCACTTTAACACTTATCATCGTTTGGACTAACACATTTAACACTTATCATCGTTTGGACTAACACATATTGATTTTGCCGCTTTGCGGTAGAATTACGAATGGAACTGATTCACTTTAACCCTTATCATCGTTTGGACTAACACATATTGACTTTAACACTTATCATCGTTTTGATTCACTTTAACACTTATCATCGTTTGGACTAACACATTTAACACTTATCATCGTTTGGACTAACACATATTGATTTTGCCGCTTTGCGGTAGAATTACGAATGGAACTGATTCACTTTAACACTTAGCATCGTTTGGACTAACATATATTGACTTGATAATTAAATGAAGCTACGTGATGTAGTATTATTTCTACTTTCTTTAAGTTCTTTACCACCATTTAATTATCAATAAAGAATTTCTACAAAATTAGCGCCAAATATATTCAAATATTGACTTGAAAGTTGAAATTGAACCGTAACCATATGCAATCTTAATTGTTCAGTACTTGCAAAATTTCATGCGGGTAGTTTTGAACAGTTTCTAGGGCAAAGAGATGGGCGGATGTAACGAATTATACATGAACCTAAAAACGAATCACTGACATCAAATATCAGCTGAGGCCCTAATATTTTTTTTAATATATGTTTCCTGATTGGATTTTCATATATTTTTGTTGTCCCAAAGTATTACAAAAAGATCTGGAGTATCCATTAAAATGTATTATGTAAATAAAACAGTAGACTTTTATCGTAATTGGTTTAATAGGTTTTAAGCTGACAACAAATTGAGTCGATACTGCTAAAAACAACTGACATTTTATATTTTTAATGCGTCTCATAATCGTAGCGTCAACCATTTGTTTAAGTAGGAACATCCAGATGATTGGGCATAAAAATAATTTTACGAGTTTATTATAATTTATTCTATGATTGAAGGATTGGAGGAAGTGTTAAGGACAGGTTCTTGGATAAATAAAAGACGTTTCATACTAATTTTTATTCAAAAATAGTGGAAAAGGACAATAATATAAAAACATAAGTTCTATTCCATCGAAATATATATGTATCAATTTGATTGATAACTTCCGGATGGTTGATATGAAAAAATGACAATGTTTTTAAGGTTAAGCGTATCCATTTTTATTACGGGAAATTCAATCAAACCATTTTTACTTCCGTTTGCAGACACACTTCTCATTAAAGCAAATTGCGTATTTGACTAATTTTTTTTTATTTCATTAATCATAATTTCAAGGTACAAGCTGACAAAGAGTGAAAACAATTTTTAATAATCTTAAAATTAATAGAGTTATGAATGTTTAAATTTAACCTTTAGATAAGGACGGCAATACTGTGTTGTGAGGTCACTTTTAATATTGCACATTATATTCTATAAGAGGAAAAGTGACAAGGATATACTCAACTCTATCCGATCTTCAAATTTAGAAGCCTATAACTGGCTTATTTTTAAATTAATTTTTTATTTTTTTTCAAGACTGGTTTTTAATTAACTTATATTTCACAATATTGTATGAAAAATATCAAAATTTAGAATGAGTCAACTGCCGTATTCTAAAAACATGGTAACTTCGACCAAAATCAAGTAAAACATGTATCCATTAAATACTTTTCTATTCCCCATCTAAACCAAAAGTATACGTAGAACTCTAGCCAAAGTAATCATAAATAATCAAAGTCATCAAAAGTAATCATAAAAAACAGCTACGATATGTTATGTCGACAAGCTACTGTGTGTCAATGTAATTAGTGAAAATAATTTTGTCTTTTAATTATTGGTGTTGTTGCCTGCTTATCTACTAATGAGTTAGTTTCTTTTTGAATCCACGTATGTTCTCACTCTAAGCATTCGCATCAACAATTTTCAAATCATAATATTAAAAAAAAACTTTTCAAACATAAAACTTTTATCGAACCTATTCTCGTTTGTGGCCCTTAGTAATGAACATTAGCCAAAAATTATGAAAGGCAAATAGCAACTTTTGAACGAAAAATAAAGCGTTTTTCATGGCGTTAAGAAAAATAATCAATGGTGAAGAAGATACGATTTTGTACTATGCGCAATTTGTAAACAACCGAAATAACACAATGTATTAAAATTGAACTAAGACAGCACGTCTTATGCGAAGAGAAATACTAAACTGTTTTTCTTTTAAGAAGATGTTTACACTTTTACTAACGGTTCATCTGATGAAACGATTTCAAATGATCGATCTAGGATTTTCTTCATGTTGCCAGGATATACCTAAAAAAATAAGTGCTGCTCAGATTGCTCACAATTTCACATGTGAACTTAAGTCAATGCTTGGAGGTATAGAGTTTTTTCATCTCTGTTAAATCTATATAAAGACAGTAACTCAGTGATCTTGTATGACTATAAAGCAACGCTATGCTGAAAATAATCATGTATTCGTCAATACACTTAATGACCCCGGAAAAACTTGCAATTGATATTCGCATATGTTGACATAGAAGAAAATGAAACGCAGAATTGCTCAAAATGTCAGACTTCCAAATAACGACTGATCATATCATGCCATGCTTCTTTAATGCTAATGCTCGAGCAAGATTTTAATCGAAGAAACAATGTCTGTTAACAAACAGCTTTAATTCTATGAAATTGAAGAAAACAAATTTGTCTATTTGAATTTATAGGATCATACTTAAGTCAACATGAACAGAACAAAAAATTTATAGAAAAGATAGAAATTGGACAAAGACCAAAATACGCCCTGATCACATATTTGGTCGTCCAGCAATTTTAGCAGCAATGCAAAATATTGACGAACTCTCACAAGAAAAATATATTCTGACAAGTCTATCTTAAATATCACCAAGTCAGTTATTTCGGCCCGTGAAATAATCTAGTTTGCTGGTTAAGACGAATATAATAGCTGATCATGAGTAAAAGAAGTCCGCCTCCTTTAGACTGACTGTATTGAAATTGTCATGTGTCTCATGAAGGTAAAGAATTACCAAACAAAAGGGAAAAATAGGCTATCTTAGAAGACGTCAAAGGAAAGCTATCACCCGTCTAGCTGTTATACCAGCTACGATGATGATGAAATATCGCCATAAACAATCTGTAATGAGCATATATCACTGTTGAAACTAAAAACAAACGTAAGACGTCAGAGGCACGCGTAATGAGTAATGCGGAGTTATTACACGCGTGCGCATCCAATGCGCAGGTCCATAGCGTCTCGCTCTCTATTCGCTGTTACGCAAGACGCCAGATGATCGCACGCCAGCATCTTTTCGCTCTCGTTTCGCTCGGCCATTACTCCTAGGCAGGATGCCATTTAAATTAATGGAGGTGGCATGGTAAATGCGCCAAAAATTAGTACAAATAATTATTACTTTAAGAAACAAATCAAATTCCTTTAAAAAATGAATAAAGACTCCAATAACATGGTAAATACGTAATAACAGTAAGTTCCCTGTTCATATAAAAATGATGCGCAGTTTTTAATCATTATTACAAAAATTTAAAATAGGTACATATCCTATAAGCGTATATTTTCATGGTGTTGCTATCAAGCAGACAGACCATTACAATAAAGACCTACAAAACTCTAAAAAGAGGAAACAGTGAATCTTAGTGCCGTAATTATGGAGGTCCGTCCCGAATCATTGGTTCTTCACACTATGTTATCTCATGTTATAACACGGTTTAATTATTAAAATTCTGTCCTTCAACATTAAAAACGAAAACACCTATTAAACCATTCATTTTTTCGTCTTTCTATCTGTTACCAACTAGTGAATGTATTAAAAATGTACAGTTGTTCAAAGACTTATTAAAATGTAAAGATACATCGATAGATTTTACCATCTCGAAAACATTCTCACAATCGAATAAATTTTAAATACAAAAAATTCGATTGGGACTAAATATTACTTTTTTTTAAATTACCTGTAAGCTCGTTGTAACTTTTTCATTTAATTTTAAAATGAAACCATCAAAAAAATTATAAACATTCTGAATTTTTGTAAATGTAAATTACAAGAAAATATAGCTATTAGAAAATAATTATAAAAAATTATTTAAAAATAAGAAGTTATGTACTTTAAATTTACTGATGGGGATAGAGTGGGAATATATACCTGTCTTATTTCCTCTCGTGGCCAATGAGCAGTATTAAAAATGGCATCAAAATTTATCAGCCGTCCTTGTCTAAAGGTAATGTTTTAACCTTAGTATATTATTATAGACTTGGTATATTTTCAAGATTTGTCACAAGCTAACGGGGAGAAAAACCTTTTTTACTCTCCTTCTCGTCTTGTACCTTGAATTTATGATTTATGAATTAAAAAAAATAGTAAACTACTCTGTTGCGAATAATGAGAAAATCTTATTTACAGTTAAATTAAATATTTTTATAATAAACTAAATATTTTCTTTTGGAACGAAAGTAGATATGGATACCCTAATTGCAACTTCAACCCGCACTTTACCATTGTTTGCTTGTTTTGGCGACATCTTAAATCGTTTGGCGATTTTTTTCAAATTTGTTTTATCAAACAATGTACACTTAATAAATTATACAAAAACACGGGCGACAACTCCTTGAAAACTGAATAGATCCGCCTGCATTTCCATAGTCAGCGAGGCGCGTAGTCGGCGCACTTGCTCAGCGCTTCTGTCCATTGTTACCCGAGTCTAATACCGCCCGAACAATACCACGCGCTCATATATCGCAAGATGCTTATCTGCGTGAGATATTTATCTGCTCAAGCTTCTTAAAGACGTGCTGTTTGTACTAGGTTATGCGGTTTGCGTACGTTTGTAGGGTGCCATATAAAGGGAACGTAAAGTATTTTTATATGTCCCATAGTCTCAGCGAACATATCAAGTAGTACTTGTTGCATCAGTGCGTATTTATAAAGCATAATCCAAAGAGCCTACTAACGTCAGTATTATGAAAGTGGATGCGAAAGGAGTGGTCCAAAAGAACGTATAGTGTTGGGCCTAAGTGTTACAATAATAAAAATGACAAAAAAAAAGAAAAAAACATCACCTTAACAATTTTGTTTAAATTGCCAGTTAGACAAATGACAATCTTTGCATTTTAATTACGAAAAATTAGGTTATTTTTCACAGTAGTTTGTAAATGGCTATACCTTCGAAGCTCTTTCAAGAAACAGAATATAACAGTTCAGATTGTTTCTCGTTGGATCGTCTATGCGGATATATAACATAGTAATCGATTAAATTCGGAGGACAGATAAAATCATCGAAAAAAGCCGTGGAAAACTAGAAAAAAACGAAAAAGACATTCGTTTTGACAGCAACAGAACAAATGTCAATGATAGTTAACAGTTTATTTTTAATTAATTTAGGCAATGGCTACAAATTGAAAAAAACAATGAAAATTGATTAATACTCGTAATCGTTTCTAAAAAGTTATTACTTATGTACTTTGTTAAATTTTTATTTCGTATTAATAAGCATTAAAAATATAATATATGCATGTTTGTTTAGTGAAGACACCTTTTTTCCTTTCGGATATACTTACAAATTTTATTTTATTTTCTGGATTTTCATGATTGTCAATGGCTGAATGATTTGGTTTTTTTATGTTCTAAAAAATACCAGCTTTTTTTGGAAATCATATTCTATTCCTGTAACGCCAGACCCATTTTATTCGGTCTCCTTTAAAACTGTTTTAAAACGATGCCTATACTGACATTGTAAAATTTGAAAGTCATTTTCAACAATAATGCGTCTCCCAATTGTAAATTAATATTATACCTTAAAAAAATTGCACTCTCGCTATACAGATATGACTACCCTATTTTAAAAATATGATTTTTTTTATATTTTCCTACAAATGAATTAAGATACCCATGTGAAACATCTATTGGCAAAAATTTAGGCCCATAGGCCTGAAAGTGTGGAAACTATGAGCCTGGACAGATATGATGAAATGATACTATAGACTTCCGTATTAAAACAAGAAACAATAAAAATACTGGTGATACGAGCGGTCTGGTAGAAAACCCGCTAAAAAAGCTTTCATCAAAATGAAATGTCAATACATACATATAAGGTAACATAAGTGTAACATAATCACAACGTAATTATAAATCAAACAATCTCGTACTATGTCACAAACGTGGTTATATAAATTCTCATCGAGAGTAGCAGACTTAACCAAGTTATAACAGAAAAATATAAACCCTACAATATGACAATGAGGTGTCAAGCAACGTAATCATAGCAACGACATTAACGTCACAGATATATTTCTTTATTGCACGCGCGCTACTTGCAACGACATTCTGATAAAAAAATCGGTTGTTTCGCAAAATATCCGAAATTCCTCCAAAACAAAGAGCTTAAAAGTGATCCGATTCGAATCCAAGAAAATATGGCATTATGTACATACCGCCAATCAATATATAATAAAGGAAAATCTAAAGGCAATCAAGCACTCCGTTTAATTTTGAGAAGCCTCTGAAAACCCAAGATGTGCACAGACTCAGATAAGTACACGTTTGATATCCAACTCTACTGTATGTTAAAAAAGTACTATATTTCTGTATGAAATTAATGAAAATCGAACGATTAGTTTTCCATAACAGAAGCAGACTTTATACAGATAAAAGCATTCAACTATACTCCATACATAAAAATTTTAGTTCTGTTCCAATAAATTATGTAAAAAAAACAGTTATAGCCATAAATTTCGGATCTGTACTTTCCAAGTACTCGTATGATTCCTTTATTTTAAATGTGATTGATTGAAACTATTATGGACCTTGACATAGTTTCATAAATTTAATATAATTTGATACAAAATTCGATACCTTTAGAAAAGATTAGTTGACTATTAAGAGTAGGTAAATCGCGTAATTTTTTGGTATAGTTTAAGCAGGTGAAGTCAATCGAAACAGCATATATATATATATATATATATATATATATATATATATACACACACACACACACATATATATATATATATATATATATATATATATACAAATTCAACAATTTCAACTCTAGGTGATCATTCTTTAACTTGCCATAATACCGCAATCTTCTAGCTCTTCCGTTTTTTCAAATCAAATTTCAAATTTAAAACGTTCATGTTTATTCTATGAAATAGAAATTATCGATTAATGAGAATTTTTGACTTATGGTGAAATATTCCAATCCATTCCATATAATTTAATCAAAAACCTTAGATATTGTTTCGGTTTTTGACTTTTGAAATCTTCGGCTTTTGACAATTGTCGGACCAAGAGCCAGTGGCGCTGTCCGGTATGCTTATATTCCACAAAAACCCTTATTGCCAAGGCAAAAACTTTTTATCTTATCACGTGTTTTATAAAAATTACCTCATAATTTCGCGACGACGGAATACATTTCCGAAAGTAATAGATCAAACTGTCTTCCGAAAAATCTTTACCCTTTATTGGACATAAGCAAACAGTCACAACGGTTGGATAGGTCATTAAACCGTACCCCGTCTGTTAACACGTACGTACATAGATACATACCTAGACAAACTGAATACGCGAGCGGCCGCGGTGTTTATATTGAACAACGTCAATACAAACAGCCGAACTCATTCCTCTCCGTATCTTCCCTCCTGAGATAAGACAGACAAACATACAACGAGATAGAAGTGGACGAAGGGAGAATCTGACATGGTGACAGCGAGATCGACATCCCGAGATGTTTAAGATTTGTGAGATTTAATTTTACATTCGAACAGAGTACGAATAAATCGGACGGTCCAAAATTAGGAACTTTATTTTTTTTATGAAAATAAGGTATATTGCATTAACCATTAATAAAGTCGAACAAAAGATGTGGTGTCGTGGGACACCAGGTGGGAACGAAGTTCCTTCGGCTAATGTAGAATCGACACAATTTGCAAAAAAAAAATCGTGCTCAATTTTATGTAGGTTTTCTTGATTTTTCTCTTAAATTTTGCTGATTAGTTTTTATTTAAGTACAGGAAAGTATTTAGGAAATTCAGTATTTTAGGAAATAATAAATTACGTAAAATAAAAAAAAATCGTAATTCAAATTATCAACTAAAATAACAAAATATGTCTCTTTATTTTTGTTTGCCAACATAAAATTACATAGAAATAGAAATAATTACAAAATAATTTCCCACTATTATCACTGTCAATTGCATTCAAGTCACTTGTTAGTTCACTTGCCATTGTTACTATATTTATTATTGTTTTGACGATTTGAAATTATATGAAAATACTGACGAGTAAAATGTATCTATAATGTGAGTATTCGCCACGTGCTTGTCCATGAATTCATGAGTATATACTATGCATTGGCGGGGTAAAGTGGTAATAGAGAGAGAAGGGATGAGAGAACGAAAAGAAAGAGGGAGAAAGAGAAAGGTATTATACACTACTCGCTTGTGTATACGACTGTCGCGCCTGCGCACGTCTCATTTAACGGTTTTATTCCACGGACTTTTTCTTACGGTTTTACTATCACATTTTTTTCAGTTCGGTCGCGCAGCAAAATCCCTATCTCCTCCAAGCCTGCCGTAAGGAACTTCGTTCCAAAAAAGGATAAAAAATGTATGTTTGTACATATGTTTTTTTTTTAAATTTACATAATGTGTATACAAAGATTTTTTTAGCATGTTGTTTTTTGTATTATCATTCGATTGCTGTCACCTTAATTAATGTACCAATGTGAATTAAATTCGATGTTTAGTTGTTTTCAGGGTTCCGTATCTCACTAAGAAAAAAGGAACACTTATAGGATCACTTCGCTGTCCGTCCATCTGTCTGTCAGTCTGTCAAGATACTTTTTCTCAGGAACACGTGGAGGAATCAAGTTGAAATTAATATCGAATACTTAAGTCTACGGCCCGTTGAAGCTGTAAAAAAATGAGGTCAACGCAATAAAAAAATACGGCCGTCTACATATATGCCGCACATTTTGACATTCGCAAATAAATCAAAACCTATAGGGTACTTTTCGTTGACCTAGAATCATGAAAATTGGCAAGGAGTAAGGACTCAGAGGAAGAAAAAAATCGTTAATTTGTAGTTGTTTCAAATTAAAAATATTTTTTTTAATAGGCGCCTGTGAAAGATACAGTAGATAATATATCTGTAGTACAAATTCCACTCGCGCTTGTCAGGTTTTTTTTATAAATCTCACTAGCTCTTTCTTTTTTACTTTGTTCGGACCTCAACATTTTGAGTGCTTACATAACAATATTATAAATTCAATTTCCTCAAAGAAAGACCTACAATTATCTACGAACTTTCAATACAGCTAGTACTTCATGAAGAAAATTAAACATCATAACTCATTTTTCCCCAAAAATCTGACCACGGTACGTATCATACAAAATTTGTGTAAATGAGGCACGTTCACACACAGTGGCGGGGCATGGTAGGAATACCCTGTTAGTGTTTTTATGAGTTCAACAACACAAATACTTTATGAGCCCAGCAATAAAGTAAAATAATACATTTTTATTGCGATTTTACAAAAACTTGCAGCGTGGCTCTACAGTTTATATAAAAGGTTGCCAGCTCTGTATAGATCAATACTTTTGAAAAGTCATCGATATTGAAATGATGTTTTGTAAGTAGACCTATCACATGAACTTAAATACTATCGATATAGAATCTGGATAATAAAAAAACGTCCAATTTTTTCAAATGATATTTTTCAAACATGATATGTCATGGTGTCTATTGTTTTCATAACTGAAAACTTATTTTTCACATACATGTTTTTAAACTGCAACTAAAAAAAGGTATCAAGTACAAGACGATAACGCACAATAAATGTTTCGTACTATAATTGAGATTAATCGAATGCATTTACATATGTTTATTGATAATCATATTCTTCCAATGTAAATTTCATCATATATCTCCTTGATTTTTTTGAGATTTATTTCTTTAAGTGTTATAAAATAAAGATTGACTAGAAGATATAAAAAAAAGTTTCAAAATTTCCTGTAAGAAAGTTCCTGACATATAGTAAATGTTAGTTATTCATTTAGACTCGACTGAAGATTTTTGTCCACAATTAAATGAAACTACGTGATGTAGTATTATTTCTACTTTCTTTAATTTCTTTACCAGAAGATTTTTGTATTTAATGTTTTTATTTAAATCATTGCAGATCATAAATATGTCAAAATTTACTACTAACTAACTACCCACGTAGTACAGTTTCGTAGAAAATAGATTATAACAAACAGATGAATGAACGGACAGACAGGCATCGAGATGCTTCTATTAAAGTTCTGTTTCTTTCAGTTTTAGTATGAAACGCTAAAAACTGAAATTACTATTTTTTTCTATAATTCTAAGATTTCTAGATAATTGATTTTATTTCTAGATAATTCTAAGATTCTAAAAATAAAGAGGTGCACTCTATGTGCACCTCTTTATTTTTAGAATCTTTTCAGATTCTTTCTTCATAAATCCGCGATCTTATGATGTTTTAAATTTATTGTTTTACGATTTAAAACAAATTTATAGTTTTGAAATTGGTACATGGGTCCAATTTTAATTTAATACCAAAATAAGATACTCACACACAAAAAATAATTTTGACATTCACTCTAACTCCAAACGTTCCACGTGTTAGCAAAATTATTCTATCACTAAAACCAATTAAGTGCGAGCAAATGGACAAGGAATTAAAATTTAATGGTGTTAGAGGGATAGGTGTTTACGTAAGCAATCTGACGTATAAGGGCACGCGTCGTTGTTGATCGTCTGCCGCACATAAAGTTTTTTAATGTTATATCTAATAGATATACGTTTCCTTTGTTTCCTCCTTTTTTTTACAATGAATATGTTATCAATATTTGTGATTTAATTGCTTACAATATATATATATATGTATATATATATATATATATATATATATATATATATATATATATATATATATAATAAAACTGCAGAATTTATTAATGCTTCTGCTTTTTTATTGTCTATGATCTTTAAGAGAACATTGAATCAAATGAAGCGAATGCTAAAATCTATTTATCGAATGAAGAAATTTCCCTTTATTTGAAACACACAGAAAATGCCGGAATTTCGCTATTTCATAATTCCAATAAATAATCGAAAATAGACAGCTAGACATTTCGCAAAAATATTTTTAAAATTTCAGCAGCAATAATGTCGGGTCAGTAAACTGTATTTTAATAAAGTAAATTGGAACTGATTGCATATTCTCTTTCAGCAATAAACCAAATAATACTTCTACGAGAACTTGGCGTACTTGCGAATAATCGGTTTCCGTTACGCGATTATATATACATTAAAAGCTGTGTATGACTCCAAGATTCTAGGGATTTTACTGACGTTGACTAAATAAAGACATTACGGTATTATTTTTAAGAGCAAACTTAGAAGTAAACGTAGTTGTCCAGTCTCCTTATAAGTATACTTATAGTCTCATCTGGAAGAAAACAAATCATAAGCTTTTTATTTCTCATTTAAATATAATTTTTTATCTGTATATTAAAAGTATTTACAAAGTAAATATTTACGGGAGAATGACAATAGCAAAAGAATCCTAAAAAAATGTTTTTACTATTTTTGTCTGATCACTTATGAACAGCTAAAAGATTTCGATGAAGTTTTCATTGGTGAATTCTATCGCGTCTGGGGTAACGAATAAGCTACTACTAAAAAGACGATACAACAATTTTATACTTCAAAATTTTACAGTACGCACTTGTTTAAACAAAGTTTAGTTTCATAATTATATAGATTGCATTACGTGTATTAATCTCACGGTTAATTTAATAATACTTAACCCTCAAATTGGTTAATTTAATAATACTTAACACCTCAAAAGGTGTTTCTTGCTCTACGCTGACGTAGTAGTAGGCACAGCTAGTCTTACATAAATTCTTGAATAAATAGTTCTAAAATCCTTAAACCTAGTCTTTTCAATTGATACCCCATAGAAACAAAAGCAAAAAAAATATCCCAAATTTATCTCATCCCAGATTCTCAGACAAATATTTATAACTTCTTTCTATTGTCTAATACGCAAGTCAATAAGCTCTAAAGTTAGGCCAAGTTCCCAGTTTCTATGTCAAACAGTTTCTGAAAAAAAAGTCAGCAGCGAATTCTGTTTTTTTCCTCTTGAAGTATAAGTATATAAAAAATTGTTTGAGCTGAACAGTTCAAAAGTTATGGCCAAGTAACAGACAAACAAACTAATATTCCTGTAAGATTTCTATTATTATCTTCTGAAATATGGAATGTCAAAAATGTTCGACATATAGAATTAATAACATATCCTAATCTCCGAACAGAGTATTTTATTTTATTACGTTTTAAGACTCCAACATTTTCCAACCAAACAAAATGTCACATTCATAACAAATCAGAATAATGAGGTCAAAAAAACGCCTAGTTAGGAGTATAATGCGAATAAGACAATTTGACCTGTCAACAATATATTACATATTACGTCAACAGCTAGCTAATTATACAATTTCTTTGGCTAGCATCATCGATGTTAAAAGTACGAGACATAATGATCAGTGTGTGTACAGAGTTATGCTGAGTTTACAGTCTAATAGAGTACGTGTATTAATATTGAATATTGCGTCAGAATTTATAAATACTATAATTTACTGCTAAATATATTTCTCTTTGTTTTGCAGGTAAGAGAGAAAAGTACCCGTAATTTCCCTGGTGTTATCAGTAACTGCGTAGGCACTCTAAATGTACGAGGAAGTAAGGTTAAGAGGCCTATGAAGATGAAATGTAAGTACAACATAATTTTTATAAAAGTTTAAAGATACTTTAAGCTTATCTATTTCACTTTTAACTTAAAGCCATTTAGCCATCGGCTTAAAAGAATGGCCACAAACACATAGGTTTTTTCACTAGTTTGGGGGTAAACAAAATTTAATTGAATTGTAGTCGAAATGTTACTTTAACATGACATTAACGCAAAAAAATAAATTGGGGAAAAAGTTTTTAATTTATGACTCTCCAAATTAATGGAGAATTATTCTTCATCATAAGATTCTTAAAAAATTAAACTGGAAAGCGCGCAACAAAGTCATGAAATCAACACACGATTTGAACGATTTTTTTTGTATTTTTAACTCACGTTAAGTTAACAAAACTTAACTTTAATTATTAAGTGAATAATTAAATGATTTAACTGTATTGATGAAATCTCATAAAAAAATTTACAACTTGAAATACCAAGTACAATTTAAAAAATAGAGATTTAAGAAATATGCAGCTTTTCTAATCCTCATACAATTTGTGGAGTTATAATCAAAGATTAGTTCGACTGGTCTTATCTCTGTCTGTGGCTAGTGCCTCATCATAACCACGGTATGACCAAAAATCTTTTGTCATTTAAACTAAACGATTTTTGCAACAATCGTCTCGATAAAAGTTATCGTAACTAAGATCTTCTAAAAATTAAAAAACGAACAAATCTAGAAAAAAATAAACGTTAAAAGGTTTGTTTTTCTTTTATTTCACTGAATTGAAACTTTTTACTATACAGTAAATTGTTAATAGGGTCAGGCAGCGTCACAAAAACACGTGTCAAAAGTAAAACAAAAAGAGGAGGGATAACGCGTCTTGCTACAATTTGTGTGAAAAATTGTCTAGTAGTATCTTTGCAACATTTAACATACAATTTACGATACGCATCTATTACGTTCAATTCTAAAATGAAGAACGTTCAGCTCAAACGCTGAGTTTTCCATGCACTCTTTTTGGGTACACCTTAATTTAGGTAATTTATGAATCAATTACCATATATCGAGAGAAAACTGAAACTCTACTCTAAAATATATGATTTTCAGTTTCAGTTTCTTCCACGATTTTTCCAATATTGTCGTGGAAATATTTAAGTTTTCCTTTCTTTTTAATATTCAGATCAGTGTACTGGAATAATTTGGAGTGTATAATACACTTCAACGTATACAGTGGAGGCTGTTACCATTCATACGTTAAAAGTACTTTAAGTCAACTCATATATATATATATATATATGTGCGTGTGTGTGTGTGTGTGGTGTCAACCAATATATTATAATATATAACCTATAATATACGTGATATTATGATCATATAAAGTGGGTTCCGTATTACTTTTGTGTAATATAAAAATCGCATTACACTTAAAATAGTTTAGCCCATATCAGACTAATTTCCATTGATCGTTATTATTAATAAGTTGTCTGCAGTTTGTGAAAAACTTCGTCTTATTGATAAGGTAAATCTATAAGGTAAATCTAAAAAGAAGTGAAATATACACGGATTGACCTTCATAAAATTCATAAATTGTATTTCAGATTTTTTTTATTTTTGAAACACATTGGTAGATTGGTTGTTTTAGGACCAAAATAATTGTTATAATTCGTTGTTTCTAGAATCAAGTTAACTGATAATATTTTAGGTTGAAAAATTTCATTCTTTCAGATTTTTAGCAAAAAACGCATAAAATTACTAATTTCTAATTCGTAAAGTTGTTAATCTATTGCATTTAGTGCTGCATAGTGAAATAAGACACTTATAATTTCGTCGTGTCTGTTCGTCCGCTCGTCTGTCATAGCCTCACAATTTCAGAACTGTCTGATAGTGCAAACATTATGAAGAAATCTCAATTAATATTCAGCGAAATATAAAACAAACTATTATTTCTCCGCAGATATTAAGTTAGGATATAAAATAAAGGCTTATATTACATCGCTATTACGCTCTTACAAAATTCTATAAATTACAAGCAATCTAATTCTTAATTTTTTTTAATTTAAAAAAAATTTTGTCATTAATACTTGCTTTTTTGCGCTCGAAAAAACAGATATTTTTTCAAATTTGCTTTTTTTTATAACGAAAAAAAAATGAAACGTTTAAAAATGTAAAAGCCAATTTTTCCGGATTCAGAGAAAAAAGTATGAAATAGCTCATTATAAACTTGAAAATTGGACGTATACCGTCATTAAATAATCTTTATAAGGTAAAAGACCCCGATTTTAAAATTGAAGCTTCTGATTTATGTCATTTATATAAATTGTATTGAAATTTAATCTGATATACTCTTGTGATCTTCTAAACGGTAGAATATTAAATAAGTACAAACTTACCAAATAAATCCAAAAAATTAACAGATGTTCCTTGTAGATACTTTCCCAACATCGAAATATGAAATAAATACAGAGTATACTAAATAAGTACAAAAAAAAGAGGTATTCTTGTCTTTGCCCTTCCAAACATCAAAAAATTAAATAGATGCAAGCTGTCAGAATACTAAAATAGTACCCAAAAACAGACGTATTCTTATATATATACTCTTCCAAACATCAGAACACGACATAAATAAAAAAAAATAAACAAACATATTCGATATACGATTTTAAGCTATATGTTTCTACAATTAATCATAACGCGCAAAGAATGACTGATGACCCTTTTGGTAGCTAATTGCGAAAATTTCAGTAACCATAATTCTCCAACTACACTATATTCGTAATCACAATTATCTGTCTATGTGACCAATGAATCTGTGTAGATTTACACAAAGTTTTCTAGCTTTTAACGCTTTTGAAAGAAAAATAGCTACTGGCAAACGGATGAAACAGCATGACATAGAATCGAATAAGCTTTTCCCCCAATCCAATATCTATAAGCAATTTACTCAACACGCCGGAGAAGACAATCGATCGTTGTGGGGAGACAGAGAGGGAGATAGAGAGATAAGCGGGAGAGGGAATTCATCAGTCAACAAATATGAATATTATGATTATGACAGTATTTGCCCTGACGTGCCGCTGACCGATAAGGCGGGATCGAACTAGGCTTATCGGTTCTGTATCCTCTCCGTGTACCCGCTGCGCCCAACACCTGCGCTTGGACAAGATCGGGAAGTTTCGGGAAGTATTAAAGGATTGTATTTGCTAATGATATGCTTAAGAAGGTCTTTAGCAAATATGGCTACGAATAATTGAAATTATTTAAACTATGGTAAGCTAATAAGGTGTCGATTAACGCTTAAACATTTCGAAACTTTGATAAGATCAACCTCAAATTCATTGTGCCTTCTCTAGATCTAAGATAAAACATCATATCCAACGTCAATTTTACTACTAAAACTAATAAAATTTTACTAATAAAACTATTAAACATAAAAGATAGATAAAAGTATAAAACTATTTTAAATGTCGTTTCCATCTCCTGGGCCTCATTATACATGCAGATTTATTCAAGGCAGGTACCTTGTGCGGCTAAATCGCAGATTTAATTTTATTTATTAAATTTGGGAAGCTTTGTAACGATTTAGCAAGCTAAGAACAAAATAGAAACAATGCAAGAAGTTTGAAAACCACAATGAACTGTAAATGATTATTGCAGGCTAGTTAATGGTAATAAACCAGGAAATAAATATATTTCTACACAGATGCAAATCATAGAAAAAATAAAGTTTAAAAACAAAAGCAAACGATACAGGAAAAGGATCTGTCGATAATGAAGTACAAGTTATAAAAGTGATTTTGACTCTTAATTTCATATTAAAAAATGCGATATCTGACAACTTTTGAACAAAGACCTGACGGCGCACTTATTTATTTATATTTAGTCGATTCTCTAATCTTGTTGTATGTACTGTCAAGGTTTCTTAAAAAAATCATTTGTGCTACTGCTGTAGATGTTGCCGATCATGAATCTCTAACCGTTCGAGTGGTGATCGATGGTCAGATATGGTCATATTTTTTAGGCCAAATATATATAGAATACACAACTTTTGAAGTTGTTCTAAGTACTTATTCAATCAAATATAAATAATAATAGTTATTAAACAACCAAAAGATAACATATGTCTCCATAAACCAGGAGAGATGAAAATCAAGTTTGACAAAAATGTTGTTGGACAAATTCTTGAAGACGTTTGAGAAATAAACACCATTTTAAGAGAAAGCATAGGACTAACGCCATTTTTCTGAGAATGTCGTGTGAAACAACGTTTTATACAGCATCTTTATATTAATCAGACACGATCAGTCTATCTAAAGATTAAAATATTTGTCAAAAGTCATGATGATTAGAAGTGGTATACCAGCTAGATAGATATTTTCGATGGAATTCCATCATTTGTTAAGTTCTAAAAACACTTTACGCAATTCATGTGTTGTCTTTTCGTGTCGTGTTTTATTTAAAATTTGTATCGCATATTCCAAATGCATGTTTAATATTCAGAGATAACTTTCGATTTATTGGAAAAGTATGGAAAAGCACTCCATCCATCCATCATCCATCTCCGGCCATCTCTTGCGATTTTTCTATAATTCAAAACTTTTTTCCAACTTATCATTTTAAACTTCAGGAAAATAAAATAAAGTTTACTACAGCATGAAAAGAAAAATGTTAAATGCGATCTCGTATCATATTGTCTTTGTTAATTTTGGAAATACTTTTATACACAGTTCTTCATTTTAAAACTGTTTATTTAGTTTTTGCATGCGTTTAACTCTATATGCTAATCAATTTATAAAAAAATTATAGACATTGAATCACTACAATTCGATTTGGTCGACTGGTTGAATTTCTTCTAAACTATTTTAGATATCATCATGAAACTTAGTTAACTCTAACATGGACTATTAATATAAATATTACGTCTTTAGATTTTGAATGAAGTACTTCGGAAAATCAAAAAATTGACTTATTTTAGATTATTATTAGCTCCAACTATAAATTGACAAATTAAAGATCTCAGACTATACTTAAAACTTACAAATATATAATATAACACATATCTATACAAGTTAAAAGATTATTTTTTCACCTTTTTTGTCTGTATATGGTGGCATCAAAAACCTTTCTTTAAAACGTAGCTTCGACTCTGGCCTTGGGCTATCATTTCACATAATCCTTGTAAATATTACGCATATATCCCTGGTAGTTTAGCAATTAGAGGGTGATAAAAGTAGATAAACGGATGACAGTGCTATAGCCACAGGGTTCCGTTCGGACCTTTCGGGTACGGAAAGTCAAAAAATATCCTGTTTTACTATCAGTATCTGACAAGTACTAAAGTGATATCCCGACCACATTTACGCATTAATAATGGAAGTTTCATTTTGAATCCACGAATTAATTTATTTTATAAATTTCCTTTCCTTATAATTAATCACGCCTAATGGTATGAATACTTGTACCATATTTAAGAAACCACAGGTTTGAATCCCAAATATAGCAAAAATAGTTACTATGAATAATAATTTGAAGTTTCCAAACAACATCTAAATAAGACGTTTGGATCGACCCATCACTAAATTCTAATTTCTGGCATGTTCAGGCTTAACATAACATTGTATATCGTCACTTCGAATAAATATATATGTATATATATATATATATATATATATATATATATATATTTATATATATATATATATATATATATATTTATATATATATATATATATATATATATATATATATATATATATTCGAAAGATCTTCAACTCTTTCAGCCAGTACAACAGGGTTATGCAACGCAAAAAATGGTGGGTCAGCCTAATGATATGGTTATAACGGTAAATGGACCAACCAATTCTTATTTATTAGGGCTTGGAGATTCATATTGACAATAATTTATAAAAATAGCACTGCCTTAAGAAAGTATGTGTTTCTTCAGTAACTTACTATATATGCATGTCTTTAATGCGAAGTAGGTTAGAAGTCAACTCAGTTCCTTGAGTTCCATACGAAACACAACCCTATGATTGAACGTATCCAAAAGACGTTCCTTCTATGTTTATGTATGGTACTACACGGTTACTTCTCTTTTCTATTGCCCGGCAATTTTCTTCAAAGAATAACAGATGACAATTCTTTACATGAATTAATCACATTAACGATTATCTTCAGAACCAACGCTTGACTCTGAAAGAAGACTAAACAGTCGCCAAAGATAAGTCAACTTTGGAAAAGGATCGCCAACGAGGCTCCGAACGGCGCGGCATCCACAGCGAAGTACTGGCTAAGGAATCACCTCCTACACCGTCCTAGGATGAAAGAAGATGAACGATTCTTCGCAGGACGGAAGAAAAATTTCATCGGAAAAATTTATTTTCCGATTATTAAATTCAAATATTTGGTACCTGATGAGTTTCTGCGCTTTTCGTATCTGATAATGATGATTTCTGCTCCGGCAGAATCATTATCTTCCTGTAATCCCTGTATCTTGAACCGAATTATATAGAAAATTTCCAATTTTCCACATTACGTAGAAATTTCTAATTGCTTGATCACCATACCGCGGTAGTACAAGAGTATGATTCATTTGTGATGAATGAGTATAAATTTTTTGAAATGTGTCAACTTGATTTTTTGTAAGTAGCCATTAGATTTTAGTAATCGTATTTGACCTATTATCGTTATTCAAACGTAATAATTAGATACACAACTTTGTTTCTGTAACTCTATAGAAAATAAATTATGTCATTATCTTCATGTTTTTTTTTTCGTAGCATTACACAATTTATGGTATAGCTGTACACTTAAATTTAAATAAGATATATTCAGAATAGTCATCCAAAATACTTTGGACTGAAGCGAAAGAATTTTTTTGCGGATGTTTGAAAGAGTGTACGTTGAGAAAAATCTTACGACTAGCATCATTTATTACAAGCTTTTTATTTTCTAAATAGCCTAAAGCTGAAAGTCATTCAAAAATATACTTTGTACCAACGCGAAATAATTTTTTGCAGATGTTTGAAAGAGTGTACGTTGAGAAAAATCTTACGACTAGCATCATTTATTACAAGCTTTTTATTTTCTAAATAGCCTAAAGCTGAAAGTCATTCAAAAATATACTTTGTACCAACGCGAAATAATTTTTTGCAGATGTTTGAAAGAGTGTACGTTGAGAAAAATCTTACGACTAGCATCATTTATTCCAAGCTTTTTCTTTTTCTAAATAGCCTAAAGCTTAAAGTCGTTCGAAAATATACTTTGTACCGACGCGAAATAAATTTTTGCAGATGTTTGTAAGAGTGTACGTTGAGAAAAATCTTACGACTAGCATCATTTATTGCAAGCTTTTTATTTTTTCAAATAGCCTAAAGCCGAAAGTTGTTCGAAAATATACTTTGTACCGACGTGAAAGAAATGTTTGCAGATGTTTGAAAGAGTGTACGTTGAGAAAAATCTTACGATTAGCATTAGTTTTTCTTTTTCCAAATAGCCTAAAGCTGAAAGTCATTCGAAAATATACTTTGGACCGACGTAAAAGAATTTTTTGCGGATGTTTGAAAGAGTGTACGTTGAGAAAAATCTTACAACTGCCTTTTTCTTTTTCCAAATAACCTAAGGCTGAAAGTCGTTCGAAAATTTACGATGTGACTGCCTCAGGGTTGCTTTTCTAACATCTTGAGATACGGGAAGCTGAAAAATTTGGCCAAGTATAAATTGTACACTAGTAGGTTATCAGAGTACTAGATCATAGAAAATTTACCTTATTCAACTATATAAAAATATTCTTTTAACGTTCTAGTCCTTGCAATTTGTGTACTGTTATCTTTTATCTAGATATCTAGGTATACATTATAGTTCGATTAGGAACTGTCAATTTAATAACGATTTAATATTACGACCTTATAATTATCTATGCTTTGCTTTGTATCTGAAGTGTTTGCGTGTTCAGTATGCACAAAAAATTCAGCAGCATTTCGATCCGTTAAGGCCTTAGCGACAACTAGTGATGTACTTTTCTAACCAAACAATGGTATCGCATAATAATACTTTATATCTTGAAAACACTTCTTATTTCGTTTGTATGCGGGACAGGAAATACTTTCAGAATATTTTTCGTGTTCCTTAACAAAATTGGAAAAATGGAACGCAGCCATTTTTCTTAGATACAATTTGGCATAGAAATTCAAAATTTGATGTTTTGGAAGAAAGTGTCGACCCAGTTACGGACGCTGCATACAAAAATTTAAAATTTCATTTTAGGAGACAAGTTTTAGGAGCGAGGGAGGACGAAAGATTTTTGTGTTTCAAGGTCATTCAGTGTTTTTAGCTTGTTTTTAGCGTAATTTTTTAAATTTTCAAAAATCTTTGAAAACTCCATTTCGGAGAAAAGTTAAGAAATTCTTATGCCTTTTCTTTTTCAGGATATCAGTGCCCTAAAACGCCTTCGATTTACAAGAAACTAGAATGCAAAGAAAACTATTCAGAACAAAACTCCGTTTTTTTTAAAATATGTTTTTTTCTTTCATATAAATTTTCATTACTTTTAGCGTTCCGCATCAAAAATGGACCTCTTTCGGAGTCAACTCAATATCTGTCCCTCTGTCACAGTTTATTTTATCAGAGACGGCGCAACGTTAAAATAAAATAGTAAATTATAAAATTATTCATTTTCAAGTTAAGTGGTTAACTCTAGGTTGTTCAAAAGAGAAGCTATTGTTTTCTTTTTGTTTTCGTCTTTATAATATTGAGTATCAAATTACAGGTATTAAGATATATTTAATCAGAGGACCACTATTTACAAAACTCATTGTGTTTCAGCCATAATAATATTAAATTTTATACTATAACCACCATTTTAATTTAATAAATTATTACGCTAAATAATGTAATAAATATCATTATATTACACCATTATTTAACTAATGTGAATTATGAAATTTAGAAGACAAAAATGGACAACCCTTGCTATTAATATACAAAATTCAGAGATATGAAACATTTCGAAAAAAATATTCGATATTCCGATATGTACGAAGTCTATACCCATATATGTACCCTATTCGGTACACATAATTCACTTTGTAATGTGTTGAAGTGAAATAGCTGCAATAAATCAGTTTCAATTTGACATGGGCCATATTTGATTGTCTGTCTATCGTGACGCTTAAACGAGGCAAAAGGAGAAAATGAGACAGAATATATAGGTATTTCGTACAGGGATTGTGAAAAAAAATCATTGCGACAACCGAAAATTAGTTTAGTATTATTTTGCAATGTAGTATACATGTTCTATACATCATACTCGACAGTGTTTTTTTGTAATAGTTAGTGCAAGAGAGCAAAAGTGTCAGATTCGACTGTACATTTTCGGTGATTATTTTTAAATATATATATATATATATATATATATATATATATATATATATATATATATATATATATATATATATATTCATAAAAATGACATTAGAAAAAATGTTAATGTCAATGTTCCGCATTATTTATATTCACTTTGAAACAACGTAAATTAATGTCGTTTACAACAAACAAAAATATATATTTAGTACTAGCTGTGGCCCTACGGTTTCACTCCTATAAAATTACGGTTCGCTGTCAAAGCTATTATTATTATTATTATTACTATTAATAAAAACGCTAATTAATATTATGATATTGGTACTGCACTGGCACCAATATCATAATATTCTCCAAGTCAAGAGTTTTTTTTAATCTGTAATATCCAGATAAAATTATCCTAAATATTGCTCTAGGGTATAAGCTATTACCATACCAAATGTCATCAAAATCCGTCCAGTAATATTTTGCATGATTGATGAACAAATTAGCATACAGACAGATAGACAGACAAAAATTCTAAAAACAGGTTTTCTGGCTAATATTATTATTCTATATGCTAAATGAATCACTATTTTTAAAATATTGTTCATGTGCGATATTCACTCTTTTACAGTTTAATTATGTGTATATATCATAAATACTAAATAAATCTATATTATATTACTAACGCGATTACAAGAAAAAGGTTTACAATACCCGAACTCTCATTTCGCTTTGTTTATAAACATTCTTTTTTGTAATGGAATAAAGTATAAACTTAGCCTAATCCTTTTATTGAATATATTTGGCGTTAATTTTGTAGAAATTCATTATTCTCAATTAAATGAAACTACGTGATGTAGTATTATTTCTACTTTCTTTAAGTTCTTTACCACGACCTAGATTTCGTTGTCTCAACAACATTAGATGTTGTAATACAACGAAACCTAGGTCGTGGTAAAGAACTTAAAGAAAGTAGAAATAATACTACATCACGTAGTTTCATTTAATTGTGACTAATCCTCTTACATAACAAAATTGATAATGATCTATTGCCCTAAGAATGCCAATAATATATTTATTCGGAAAGAAGTATAGAAGTAGTATCCAGACAGAAATTACCGAGATTACCCATTATGCAAGTATACAATTTAACACGACAAAGCCCCAGAGGGTTAATTCTCTTTAATGTCCTGAAGAGAACATTGGAAACTGTTTTCCATAATTCATAGCGGTACCGGAGTTATTCAATATTTTCCACATTTTTAATTGTCAAATTGTAAAAAATCACTCAATAATTCAGTATTATCAACAGAATAATCTAAATATTTTTCGATAAAATCAAAAGCATTTCAAGATTTATAACGTAATCAAAAGAAATCGTTTAGAAAAACGTACGTTTTTGTCTATTTCTTAAATCAGTTGGATAACTGATTTTGAATTTTTCAAACGGTCATAATTTCTTCCTAAAGCAGAATTTTAAAAAAAATTCACTGGCCCCTTCGGGATATGGAAATAAAATACTTCGCCGCTTTGATATATCCGACGTTACTTTCTGTAAATATAAAATCATTTTTGAAATACAATTAAACAATGTAGCTAGTTTCCTCTTTATTATTTTTGTAGAATTTAGCTACAGCAAATACTCTTTAAAATAATTAAATATGTTATTTTAATGGCCACTATTTTATTATTGATATATTGCTTGATTTAAAAAGAAAAAACACCGAAAAATACACTTATTTTTAAATTGAACTTTTACCCCACACGGCACGTAATGTAGGTACGTATCCCGCATTGTACCTAAGTGTTAATTACTTGACATCTATTCATACAAAAATAATAGACTAATACAGTAAATGCCTTCCTTATTAGACATTTAATAATGATCTCTAATTCCAATCATGCCACAAATTTAGACCTTTTCGAGTCGGTACGGTCGACAAAAGTCTTCACGGTTTGTATTATTAAACAAAAGGTAGCGGATCCGTTGTCGGCCCGCTCAGTGTCGAAACGAAGGCATTTCTCAACCGTTGGCGCCATCTATCGGTGATCGTTGCTTATTAGGTATGGGTGTTTGTGTGTGTGTGTGTTGTATTTTCTCTCGCTTCAGATTGTGCTTTTAGCAAGCAAGCTTTTTTATATGCATAATGAGCTTAATATATTAGGAAAGAATTGTTAGTATTTATGAAACAATTATATTATTATAAATTAAATGTAAAGCTTAATTTGGAAATGTTGAAAACTGTATATCATTCTTGAACGTCTTTGGCTTAATTGTTTATTTATAGCTTCGTACTATATCTATGTATCTAGTATCGTGTCATGTGCAGACAAGGCAATTAGTGATTATGGAACATATAGCAAAGAAACTCGTTTCATTTGTTTCATTATTTTTACTTTATTTCCATAAACTCATTTTATCGACATTTTTGGTTTTATAGAATTGTTCATGAAAACCTTAACCATTTTTTACAAAAAATATTAAGAATACTAATTTAAAATTTTAATATTATTTTAATATTAATATAGTATTTAAAATTTTATTTCCTTATTTTTTATTTCCAAAATTTATATTTTTTTCACATTGTCTCTTTGATTACTTATTTGTAAATGTCTAATTTCTCAAAGTTGTATTTTATTCGACGCATAAAAAAATATATATCGATTGTTATGAAAGACATCAATTAATAAAACTGATTAAAATTATTCAGAAAAACTAAACGAATAAAATTATTATATGTAATTTAATGGCACAAAATAAGTCACTTCACCAATATGGCATGCTTTCTTTTAAAATGATGTAATCAAAGAACAGCGAACGTGCCGATAAAAAATATGAGATGGCACGAACATAATATTAAAACGTTCGAAAATTTTACACTGGTAACATTTATCTCCTCAAAAATTTACCTAAAAATGAAACTTCAAGAATTTGGCAATACAATAAAAGATATAGAAAATGTATGGTTTTATTCACAATTCAAATTATTCTAATCAATAAACATTCTTAAGTTTATTGTAACAAATTCACTTTTTAAAATAAAAAAAATTTAAAAAAAGAGAAAAAAAAATAGGAATATATATATAAACGGAGACCACATATCCATATAGATAAACAAACACATAAGCATATGTGCTTATTCGCCATCAGTACATAACCTTTCAATTATTTTAACCCTTAATTCTGATCATCCAATTATAAAATACTGACAACTAACAAACCGAGTTTATTATCAAAATATTATTTCAACAGGAAAGCTTCGTCTTTCATGTAAGTATGAACATTTACAATTCATTAATATCATACCAAAATATCAATAAATACTTAAAAAAAATTACCTGGAGTAGAAAACTTTGACATTTACTGAGATCTTAATTTTAAAAGAATCAATTTACTCCAAAACTCTCCGTGACTACAAATCTTGTCCATACATCTAACAGCAGCATACATAAACAGCAAATTAAGCTTAAAACTGGAATTAAAGCCTGCTAATGGTATAAATGCTAATAACGCGCCGCGAACTGGTACGCTTACACAACTACTTGTTATGAAAGGGATTAATGATCTGTAAATAATATACTTATGTACAATTTACTAAAGATGAAATTATTCCGTTCATTACCACATCTATTAATGTATTGCAAAGATATATTGATATAATCCACTCGTAATAAATTAAACGCGTTATGATATTTTAAAACATACCCATATTGATTACAATTCAATTGAAACAATAACATCAATAGATGAATAATCCCTACAACGGCATAATAGTATCAAACCGAAAAGAGCCAACGTCTTGATCACAACAGAACACATCTACGTACGTACACACACTGCGTACGCGCATCTTTCATCTCTTTCGCGCGGCCAATCAGGAGCGATTTATATATTTGCTCGCGTCGCACCCTTAAGAACAACGGCAGATACTCGCGCTATAGTATAGGAGCGAGATCAGACGAAGACGATATCTCGTAAGAGAAGGTTGGCTCTCGGCTACCTTCGAGCGGGAGACTGAAAATCGTTGGTACATAATTTTAAAACATCATCTTCGTCTTAATTATATACATAACTTAAATTTTGTATTTAATAGATTTATTTATTTTTTTTCGTGTGCGGTTTTGTGAGAACTTAGTTCTCATTAACGGGTGGCGGGTTTAAGAGGAATAAAACGTCAATAGAGACAGTTTTCGTTATTTAAATATGAAAGACATTGACAGTAATAAATTCAATTATAATTCGTTTTTTGTGTGTGATATTGTAAAATTATATTTGTGTGTTTTATAAGGATAACATATTTATTGTATACTCTGTGCAAATTAGTACTTGTAAAAACATTAATTGCCGATTTGGACTTGAGAATAAAGTGAACATATTGGACATCCACAATTCGGTAAGTTTTATATTAATATATTTAAAGCACAGCCGGCTGGATATTTATTAGTTATCTAGAATGGATTATTGACGTCTCACGGATCAAAGGTTAAAACCTATAAATTACCGTATAAAATTCAGTTTTAAAATATATTCTTCAAATTCTTAAATCGTAAGTACAACCAAAATTATTCAATTGTTTTCAAATATAATATCTTCAAAATGTTTCTCCGACTAATTCGTAAATTTATCAATATTACAAGATTTTAAATTTGACGTTTACACTTTTACTTCTTTTTAAGGTTGTATTTTTATATATTTGTTCAATCGAGACGGCCATTAATGGGTTAGCTAAATTATTATTTGTTCTCGACGAAGTCTTTTATAGACTCAGTTTCGTAAGCAGGTGTTTATCAGGTTTTGTTAGAGAAGGTGATTTATCAATTTTGATAATTAACAGAACGATAATTCGTTTCTCCCAATACCTTGATAACATTTATTGATAAAGCGATAAGCAATGGAAAATAAAGATTTTTCTTTTAGCAATTTATTACAACTACAAATCTTAAATTAAATTTAGAATTTTTATTTTGCTCCGTGATATCCGTATTGTATATAAAACTATATTTTAATGTTTAACTTCCTTATTTTGCAGTAAATGACTTAATGGTTTAAATTAGATTTTTAACTAATTGCGAAATCTAATAAGATTATTACAACGATAACAACGTTAAATACTTCATTTTAAATTTAACTATTAAAATTTAAACCCCTTCCTGGTATTTTATTTAGTTAATCGATTTTTAATTAAAGACTATTTGATGCGTGCTTAACTAACTTTAATTACTTAAATCGACACAGTTAAAAATTGTTTTTAATTAATCGATATATAAAAGCAAAGCTTTAATTCTTCGCGTTTAATAGTTTATAAAATTATATAATCCAGAATACATTTGATATTATTTTGAACTAATTCTAAAATTAATGTAAATAACTACGATTTAATAAAATGTTTTCACGTATATTTTTTAGAAACGTTTCACCGTTCGGTGAGATAGAAAAATATTTAAGCTTAATAAAACTTAAGAATTAAATTCTTACCTAAATAAATGTTATCCTACCTTCTTCGATTAAAACTGCTTCGTCATTTTGGACTTATTTGTTGACAACTTGCTTTATGAATGTAGAAAGAAAGAAATTATGCTGATTTGCTACTTAATCAAGCCGTCGCCTACGACGTGTGACCCGTGATTTGTTAGAAAATGCTGGCTTTTTAATTATTTTTAGGCCGTCGGTAGTGAAATATGATCAAACCTTCTTTATTAAGAAATATTGGTGCCAGCATTTATATTTTTCTCAATGTTTGACATATTTCTTTAACCATTTATAATAGGGCTAAAATAAGAATATCTATACATGCCAGTGATGTACACCTGGCAGTACCCATGCTAGCATTTGAAATCAATTTACATTTAAATTTTGAATTAATTAATATGTATTGCGCAAGTATTCGGTTAAGTATTTGTCACGATATTGGTCCAGCCTAATGATGAAGATGTCTTTTGAAGTGTGAAATGCGAATATAGGCAATTTTTTTTAATAGTTATATCGATGAGGGATATTTTTTGTAAATCCTTTAAAAGGTTTTTTTCAACATTGGGTTTTTTTAACGAGGTTAAGTTAGAAAGCTCATTGTCTATTGCTTTATTTTAAATTTTTTTTCGGGCCTAAACCGAATTTGAATTTTAATATCCACCTGCTTCATTAGATGTTGCGTCGAATATTTGACTTTCTTTCCGCGCTGTCTCCCGCCATTTTGTATTTCCGCGAATAAATTCGCGGTATAGGAAATTTTAGACTTAACAGGAAGTGTGTAATTATTTTTTCTATTAAAATTTGCTTTTCCGGATAAATTGTACAACGTCTGTGGCTCGATGTACCAGTAGCTTAATGTGAAAATGTAGGTGCAAAATGCAATTCAACGTAGGCTGAAAAATCGGTTAAGTATGAATAATCTATAAAAACGCAGAAAGTAATTTGTCATTTGTATTATTTAAGTCTTAAGTGGAGCCAGATTACAGCATATCACACTTAGAGCGGTTTCAGTCATGAAAGGCAAATGGAGACCAGACACATTTCTTATCAAAAATGTTAAAAGTCTGGGCATTGACTATATTTTTCTGTAATCTTTATCAGACACTAGAGGTCTGGTTATTTTTGACTAAGTTTAGAGATAATATAAAACACGTATGTTTGTTATTTGTTTTAACTTCTTCTATGAAAAGTGCCAAAATTTTATTTCCTTTTATACTTTTCCAAATGTTAACACTTTTTAGACAAACAAGACAAACCTTTGTGCCAAATTTTATATCACGGTATCAAACGTTCTCAAAATTGTTACATAGACAGGCATACGGACGGTCAATAAAACTCACCGTAGGGATTTTGTTTTTGCATTTTGATCTACGTGACTTTAAGAATACCATGAAAATTTTGCTAATGTCCTTGCACGATGCAGTTAAAACCACAGCGCAATACAACTAATTGAACCTTAATTGGAGTTAACCAAAAAGTAGCGCACTGAAAATAATTGTTTTCTTTTGTTTTAAATAACTAAGTTTAAATAAAAATGATGAAAAGACTTTTAAGGTAATTTTGAAGTATTTTCAGCTCGATTTATTCGTTATAACGTTTTAACTCGCAATAAACAGTTAGTTAACGCCGTTCACGTTTTGAAAAAAATTGTATCGGCAAATCGAGTGCCATTTGTTGCGATTAAAACTATGCTTTAGGAAATAGAAATTTCATTCAATCTCGTCTGTTTAATATCGTATTTAATATCTGCTCAATTTAATATTGCATTACTTAAAATATTACTAGTGGTCGACATTCGACCGTAGTCCATTAAATTTTTAAGTTTAATGGTTATAGAGGTTCTTTTATGAAAGATTTTATCTCTGTAATAATTGCGTAGACTTTTTTAATTTTCTTCTATTACATCAGCTAAAAGCGCGTATAAAGCTTTAGCGTTTGCCTTAATTTCCTGCAATACGTATGAAATTTAAAATTTAACGTTAGTAACAGTTGAAAAAAAAACTAAACTTTACTCCAAATCACACATTCCTCCGTGCGCGCAATATGCTTAAAAAGGAGTAAAAATATTTCTCTTCCCGTATTAATATATAGACATATTATATTTCAATTTTAACTTTCTGCACTCCTTCTACATATAAACTTTAACTATGCCAAATCGCACACTCCTCCGTGCGCGCAATATGCTTAAAAAGGAGTAAAAATATTTCTCTTCACGCATTAATATATAGATATATTATATTTCAATTTTAACTTTCTGCACTCCTTCTACATATAAACTTTAACTATGCCAAATCGCACACATCTCCGTGCGCGTAATATGCTTAAAAAGGGGTAAAAGATTTTCTCTTCACGCGTTAATATATATATATATATATATATATATAGACATATTATATTTAAATTTTAGCTTTCTGCACTCCTTCTCCATATAAACTTTTAACTATGCCAAGTCGCACACTCCTCCGTAAGCGCAATATACTTAAAAAGGGGTAAAAGATTTTCTCTTCACGCGTTATATATATATATATATATATATATATATATATATATATATAAACATATTATATATAAATTTTAGCTTTCTGCACTCTTTCTCCGTATGAACTTTAACTATGCCTAATCTCACTCTCCTCCGTACACGCAATATTCTTAAAAAGGCTGATTTTCTGAATTACTTACATTCTATTTATATTAGTTTTTCTGAAGTAATTACTAGATAGCGTTGATCTATATAAAAAAACGTTTTTTCTTCTATTTTTCATTTAAATTGTTTTATTCTATGATTGGGTTAAATTATGTGTCCCACCGATAGTGGAAGGCTATAAATATGGAGGTGAAAAAACGCAATGGTGAATTAACATATGTGCGATAAGTGGATAAGAATATCACGTCTGTATCTTACATTAATGGATTCATGAGCAAATTTTGTAAATACGCAATGACAAATTATTTTTCCCGTGAAATTTCTAATCTTTTAATAAATAAGTCGAGATAAAATTTGATGGAATAATCTGGGAGTAAAACATTGTGTTGGCCGTTTAAAGATTTCCTAGAGAGTTACGGGAAATCTTATTGGAATGTAATTGGAATAACCCTAAAGACGAGAGAAATCGTATTTCGTTGTAGGTGGTACCCGATAGGTATTTAATTTTGGCCGATAGGTGTTACGTTTTGAAAATTGTTCATTTACAAAATAATGCATATCTAATTGATAATTAATTGGAAACATACCTAGTTTCATTTTATCCTACGCAGTTTCGTTTTGACATGACCTTTATTATACATGAGAAAAGACATTTTCGAAATGATTATTTTCTAATTGGAATTTCGACGTTTTAAATGAAATTTTAGAAAATAGAGTAAATTACATCATGCATATAACTGTACTAGATGTTACCAGCGAGATTGTGCAACAAAAATGTTTTAAATTTGTCACTCCGCAGATAGAATAAGTTTGCAGAATGTGTACGTCACTCAAGTAATATTTTAAGCTGCAAGCAAAGACAGTGTTAGACTAGACTATAATATATAAACTAATTTTAGATATACATACGTAAATTAATAAAAGATGCTAACTTGCGCAACTTTAAATATTTTCATACGCAAAATCATAAGAGCGCCAGTGGCGTTAAAAACGGAAAGTGTTTTATTTAACACTGCTTTTTTTTCTTTTCTATATATTAGTCCGAAATATGTTCTAACATGTAATATTTCGCAAAAATCGATTCATTTCAAAAAAAGCTATTACTAACAATAAAATAAAATCAAAAAAAATATTAGGATTCTTGGTTATGACCAATAAAAGAGGCTATCGAAATGCTATCAGCTAAACCAAAGAGGTTTTTGACAAGAAAAGATATTTTTTTTTAAATATTGCGTTTAAAAAAGTATTTTTTTTAATTGCATTCCTGCTATATCTTCCCTATGCATCTTCACCTGCCAATCTGAAATATAAATTCTTACACGAATTCGAAGAAAACGCTATGTGTAATAAAATAATCTTCGATTGATAGATTTGTAATCACGTTAGTTCTTTCCTTCATCGCATTACGTTTCAGGTCACGTCGCGGGCAGACTTATAAAAAAAGCTTAATCTAGATTTTCTCGGTACTGCGCGTTAAAGGGGAATATAACTGGCATGTTATGCTTTCTGGAAAATGGACGAATTGTCGCTTTCCGTGTGGTTTTCCATAATCCGTATGAAAAGCGCCAATTTGTGATTTCACCGTCACAGGTACGAACTCGTATACATCATTTCTGCTTAACACATTCGTCACCAGTGTCTGTACACACACATATATATATATATATATATATATATATGAGGAGTTCTTTAAAGGTTTATCGTTCACACCAAATTGTCAAATTGTGTCACAAATAAATTTTGTGAGTTTAGAACAATAAAATATCGTTCAGTTACTTCAGGCTAGTTCAATTTTTTTTTACTTTTTGACGGAAGGACTAAACATTAAACTATTATACATTGCTAAATACTTACAAGCAACACGACAACTACAAACAACGATTTTAAATGAATAGAATGTTTTAAATAAATCATACAAAAATCAATAGAGACAATCGGTGTCATGTTAGAACAATAAAACATCGGGGCTGTATTGGTCGATTATCCTCAGAGCTCCTGATTGAAAATTTGACCAGCAACGTCACTCAGATTATCTTGACGTCAATCGTATATATTGGAGAATGATGCAACAATATTTGTCTTATGATATAAATAAAAAGTCGCTTAGATAAAATTAATGATGTTAGATTAAGTACACTATCAAAACTTTAATCCAGATAATTATCAAATTCGACGTAGGTCTGATATGATGAGAATTTGGCTAATTACAGTCGGTCTTAGAAGCGTGTACGTTTCCAGTTGAGTTAATGAAAGTCGTACGAGTTATAATTATCCGAAAGTAAATTGGTAATTAATAATAAATTAGCTAATTACGCTGATGGTTAAGAGTGACCAGTAATTCGCTATATTGACTGGGTATTAACATATTTAAAGTGTGATTCACTTATTTAGTCAAACGCGTTCGTGAATTCATACGCGTATAAAGATTAAATACTACACTAGATAAAAAAATAGAAAATAAATAATATATATTCATAAAAAATGCCCATGTAGACCTGACCATGAAGATTTGACCTTCGGATGAAATTGATTTACCCGGTCTGGAAAAAGCCCGCTATCTGACAGTCGATCAGCCTACCCTGTGGCAGTAACTACCCAGACCCTTCGCAATGGGTCATTGCGAAGGCCCAGCGAGCGGGCTCTTAGGCTACCCGCCCAGCCACAGCCAGCTAGGCCCGACCTAAAGCCTCCACGTGGATATAAAAAATCCGTGAAGTCTTACACGTGGGTGTAAAGACTACACTAGATATTTTAAATCCTTAATCTCAGCCCGCAGGGTTTACCATTATATTTGATCCACTTCCAGATACGAGGGTTCTGGTAAACAAATCTTATTCCTCCATCATCATCCATATTTTCAGCAATTATAGCCTTTTATACAGCAGGCGTATTGAACTCTATAATTGTTTCCTATTTATTTTATCGGGACGTTTATAATTTCTTAACAAGAAATTGTAATCTTGAGAATGCTAAAAAATTATTTCTATTGTTAGTTTTAAAAATAAAGTTACAAAACTACTCATAACAATTTTTATCCAAAGGCATATAGATCACAGCAAAGTTCGAACTCTATTTGCGAGGGCTAAAATTTTCCGCATAAATGGCCATATTTTTATGGTTTTTCTTGATTACGTTGATTTAGAAGCTTCATTTTTTACAGCTCCAAGGGACTATAGACCTAAATATTCGATATAAATTTCAACTTGATACCTTCAAGCATTCCTGAGAAAAAGAACCTTGATAGACCGACAGACGGACAATGAAGTGATCCTATAAGAGTTCCTTTTTTTCCTTTTGACTTTTTATAATAATAGCCGCCGCTTCTAGGTGACTTGTGGTCACATAGTCTACTGACTATGTGACAACAAGTCACCCAAACCCTGGTAGGGAGTTGCGAGAAACATGATTACATTTAAATTACATCTTAACTTTGGGACCCTTTTTTACTCTTATCGTTTTTGATCATTTCGGCAATTTTTCGATTCCCAATTATTTTCCCTCAGAATCGATAAAAAAAACTCAAAGTAGCTTTAGTACGAATGTTCCAACTTTTCGGTTATTGACTTAGTCAATAAACCACTCATTTTACATACAAACAACGATATATATATTTAGATATTGATATATTCTTTCTGAGTATAAACAGCTTGCCCATAAATATACATATTTGAGATGAACAAAGAGAGTTGGCCCGTTCATTGAGTCATGTATCCAGAGCGGTGCCGCTGCAAAGATCATTTTCCCTACTTCCAATAGGCGCTAAGCACGTTTGACGTCACGAAGCAATGACGTCATAGCATGTGGCGTTATTTATAGAGTTTAATAATTCATTCATTAAAATGATAAGCCAATTTGCGAGTCCCACATTTGCCGCGTATTATTAACTCACCTAACTGAGATAAACCACTCATCGATTTGTCATGGTAACTCTAGTTAGTTTTATTGCTTAATTCGTATTTATTTACCTGGAATGATTTAAATAAAACCTAATTAAATATTAAGATGATCGATCTCAATACAAATGTGTAGAACGTATTAACAGTGTTGGGCAAAACGTATATGAATGCTATGGTAAAATCGTGACATTGAATTTTTCTGAATTTATTTAAAATTAATATCTGTTTACCTCTTCTTTTATTTGTTAGGAGTTCTTACTGTTTAAAAGCTTAGAAGTACAGCTCGAATAATGAGGTAAGCATCGTAATAAGAAATGGCTGAGCAGTTAAAGTCTAAGTTAAACTAACTTAAGCTTAAAAGCGAAAGTTTAAGTTAAAATAACTTAATACTTAAAATGAGATTAAGTTAAATATAGTATTTACTAAAAAAAAGTTAATTCCAAAATTGTAATTGGCTGTAGTGTACCTTTATGGAATTATGGGAGATAAAAAGCACCATTATTTTTAAGGCACTTTTATCAATAGATAATGGTAAGAAGCAAGTAATAATTAAAAAAAAATTGATTAAATGGAAGTAATGACTCAATGATTGTCAGAAGTTTCAAACAGTAAAATTCGTAATGTAAGGAAAAGAACTGTTTAAATTCTTTTTCCCATGCAGCATGAAAGTAAAGACAATGATTGTCAGAAGTTTCAAACAGTAAAATTCGTAATGTAAGGAAAAGAACTGTTTAAATTCTTTTTCCCATGCAGCATGGAAGTAAAGATTAAATGATTGTCAGAAGTTTCAAACAGCAAAATTCGTAATGTAAGGAAAAGAACTGTTTAAATTCTTTTTACAATGCAGCATGGAAGTAAAGACTAAATGATTGTCAGAAGTTTCAAACAGTAAAATTCGTAATGTAAGGAAAAGAACTGTTTAAATTCTTTTTTCCATGCAGCATGATAGTAAAGACAATGATTGTCAGAAGTTTCAAACAGTAAAATTCGTAATGTAAGGAAAAGAACTGTTTAAATTCTTTTTCCCATGCAGCATGAAAGTAAAGACAATGATTGTCAGAAGTTTCAAACAGCAAAATTCGTAATGTAAGGAAAAGAACTGTTTAAATTCTTTTTACCATGCAGCATGGAAGTAAAGATTAAATGATTGTCAGAAGTTTCAAACAGCAAAATTCGTAATGTAAGGAAAAGAACTGTTTAAATTCTTTTTACAATGCAGCATGGAAGTAAAGACTAAATGATTGTCAGAAGTTTCAAACAGTAAAATTCGTAATGTAAGGAAAAGAACTGTTTAAATTCTTTTTACCATGCAGCATGGAAGTAAAGACTAATTGATGTCAGAAGTTTCAAACAGTAAAATTCGTAATGTAAGGAAAAGAACTGTTTAAATTATTTTTACCATGCAGCATGGAAGTAAAGACTAAATGATTGTCAGAAGTTTCAAACAGTAAAATTCGTAATGTAAGGAAAAGAACTGTTTAAATTCTTTTTACCATGCAGCATGGAAGTAAAGACAATGATTGTCAGAAGTTTCAAACAGTAAAATTCGTAATGTAAGGAAAAGAACTGTTTAAATTCTTTTTTCCATGCAGCATGGAAGTAAAGACAATGATTGTCAGAAGTTTCAAACAGTAAAATTCGTAATGTAAGGAAAAGAACTGTTTAAATTCTTTTTACCATGCAGCATGGAAGTAAAGACAATGATTGTCAGAAGTTTCAAACAGTAAAATTCGTAATGTAAGGAAAAGAACTGTTTAAATTCTTTTTTCCATGCAGCATGATAGTAAAGACAATGATTGTCAGAAGTTTCAAACATAAAATTCGTAATGTAAGGAAAATACTGTTGAAATTCTTTTCACCCCTAGCCAATTTTTTTAAGCACACTTTACATTCGTATTCGTATAATTGCATCGTACAAACCCCACCTTCCCTCAATTTGATGATGAGTACTGTTTCGAGTTTTGCCATTCTTTTCGGCTGCACTGACAGCATCAGGAATAAATTTATTAAATCTTTAAACGGCTAATGTTCTGTTATCTCTATAACTTATTTTTATTGTTTACGTTCTGCGATACATTTATTTCTTACTAACTATGCCCTACGGTTTAATCACGTGAAATTGGAAATAAGAAAAGCTATTAGAATTTTTTCTCTCATATGCTGCTCTTTGGTATGAACTATTTCATACCAAATTTCATCAAAATTCATTCAGCAGATTTCGAATGGTTAACGCAAATTAACAAACATACAGGCAGACAAAAAGACTAAAAACAATTTTTTTAGCTTCTGTTATCATTATTTACGCTAAATCATTCACTATTTTTAAAATATTCAATATTTTCCACGTACAGCATTCATTCTGTTACAATTTATATATATATATATATATGTGTATATATATATATATATATATATATATATATATATATATATATATATATATATATGTGTATATATATATATATATATATATATATATGTATATATATATATATATATATATATATATATATATATAATCTATGTTCGCAATGTAAATATATTGCCTACTTTATCTTTCAGAGGTGTATAAACATAGTGCACATTTAAAAGATTAGGTATAAGATCTAGGATAATCACTATAATTTTCCTGTAATCTTCTAGTCAAATTTTACAAATGTTTTTTTTCAAGATTTTAAGTTCAGTAATTTCAGTAATAAGGGGAGCGAATACATAATTATGTAAGAAAATTATTGTATTCCTCATAAAAACTCTTCTGTTTAAATAATCTATCCCACGTGACGAAAAGAAATTTAAAAAATGTGAATACTTTATTAGCCCCTCTTTAAATCTTATTTGATTTTTTTTAAAAAAGCTAGGTTAATAACATACATTACTACGTCAAATTTTAATTTTCTATGTATATTTTTTGACAGAAACGGCTGTGACAGATGCGTAAGAAAGCTTGTAAGAGTTCCGTTTTTTTCAGTTTGAGGTACGAAACCCTGAAAATATACTTTCATGTATGTAATACCATTTTGTTACATACTTAGATTAATAACGTAGGTACATCACACTAATTTTTGAGGAACGGCCATCAGTCACTTTTCGTTTATGCAAACATTTTTATTTACATCGATTTGTTTAGGGAAAAGTAACTGGCGATATTTCTATGTTGACTAATAAGTTTTAAATGGACGCGTTTATTTGAAAATAACATTTAGCATTTCAAATGCGGTATTTTCAAGTGAATCTATCAAGTGATACACAACAAATGATAATACGATGCACAATCAAACTTTCATTTAGATCAGAAACGTTCATGTTATTTATATATATATATATATATATATATATATATATATATATATATATATATATATATATATATAGAAGAAAATGTCTGCGTCAACCAAAACCTGAAATTAACACACCGTTGGAAATTTGCTGAACTAATGTTACTTCTACTTTTTTCCTATGTCAGCTTCATAAATTGAAGGCGATTCCTTCTTTTTACATTGGCGCTTCTACAATTTTTCTTAAATGCAAGCAAAACCACGCCTAGAAAATAAAATAGAGGTTTTTTGTTATTACCGTGCGTTGACGTAAGATGCGAGGCTAAATATGCCACGATGCACAGTAGTAGAAGCTGGTTAAGAGGGCGCTTGCTCGTCTGAAAGAGCCGCCGCAGCGGTGTCAGGTTAGCCGCCTGGCGCGGCATTTTTATGCATCGAGCTGCGCTTTATGAATTGGCGTTTCGCAATCTGTCGGTTGTTACTTGCTTAAATCGTTTGTAGAGTGAGCGCTAGAGTAGTGGGCAGAATTATGAAAGTGTGGCGACGTTGGAGTGTTTAGGGCATGTTTTAGAGAGCAAACATATATAGGGTTCATGTGTGTGCACCTCTACTTACATATACGTCCAGTTCTAACAAAATCATAAGATAGAGACCAGAGTCAAGAATATGTTGTTCTATCAATTATGTTTCACATCATTTTCGTCACAGATTACACACGTTAGCTCATGAACATAGCTAAAGAGTTTGTAAGAAGATACGCAAAAGAACGTGAGAAGTTACGGGATCAGATTTGCGTTTTAAGAAAATAGACTAATATTAACAGTACCGTTTCATTATCAATGAATCCTCTGTCTCAAGTACAGATGTTATTATGATTAACAATATTTATATTCAATAATTTGCTTTGAACTAAATTGTCTTGTACAAACTCACTTAAAACAACAAAAAATAAAAAAAAAAGGGTCGTTTTCGAAATTTTGTACAATTTCTCTGCTCAGAGCAGGAATTGTTTCTACCAATAAAAATAATGTACAGGTAACATAGATCCTGTCTATTATTCACACAAATGAGTCTATGCACAAACTGATATGACAACGTTGAAAAACTATATGAACGTTTTCAGAAGGTACTGAAAAAAATCGCTGTCAAAGTTGCGGTTTTAATGAATAAAATTTACGCTTTTTTTACAGAAACGCTCTTTAAATACTCTCAGTTTCTATGGAATACAAAGGATCAGCTGTATGAATAATAGATACGTTCTTTGTTACTGTAAAGGAGTTACAGTTCTAAAACCTACACTTGTTGCACACCAACTTTTATAATTATAGAGTTTGTCATAGATATTACGAGAATAACGCTGTTTGTAGTCACAATTAAATAAAACTACGTGATGTAGTATTATTTCTACTTTCTTTAAGTTCTTTACCACGACCTAGGTTTCGTTGTATTACAACATCTTCAGGTGTGCTTTGCTAACAGCCCACCTGAAGATGTTGTAATACGACGAAACCTAGGTCGTGGCAAAGAACTTAAAGAAAGTAGAAATAATACTACATCACGTAGTTTCATTTAATTGTGAATAATGAATTTCTACAAAATTAACGCCAAATATATTCCATACTGTCTGTAGTCTATAGATTAAATTATAACAGTAATTTTAAGCAATATTGTAAATGACAACAAAAATATATACATAAATTGACCGAAAGATGGCGTTAGGCTAACGTATATGTCGGTGAAACACTATTGCTTTAACTCTTAGCGTAAGCTGCAGTGTTCTCTTACTTCAAAATGTAAAGATGAATATTTTTAGCAATAATTAGAAGTAATTTTCCTTTACACATTTTGGTAAATTAATGTTGTATTGTTGAAATTCAATCGGCTTATTCTATTTCGGTGTTCATTTTTATTCTATTTCGGGTTTATGTTTTTTAATATGTTTTTCTAAGTAATTTTAAATTTATGTGTGGAAAATTTAGAGTTCTTTATTTTTACCTTTTTAGGTTTCCGTACTTCAAAAGGCTAAAGAAACCCTTACAAGATCAGTCAGGTGTCCATCGTCACAGCTGTTTTCCTCGTTTGGGGTAGAAACTTGGAATAGAAATAAAGCATATTAACCCACAAGATGCACATATCTTAATAACTTTAGCCAAAAATATTATATAAAAATTTTCGGAGTGGCAAATTAAGTACCCGAAAAAAATAAATTCAAAAATCCAGAAAAAACGTAAACATACCATTTGAAAGTGCTAATTATAAGGTTCTCAAAAGTCATTTCTTCATAATTTTAGATAATATATCTTCAGAGATACACAGAAAAATATACAAAAAACCCCTCCCCATTTCCAAAAATACTTGTCATAAAATAATGAAAGAAAATAAAGTTTTTCAGAATTATCCTGTATATAGTTTTTGAGATATTCACGATAATATCTACTTAATTACATTAGGTATTATTAAACATTCATTACGCTAGAAAGACACAATGGTAATCACTCATGATAAACACAGTAATTTCTCTTCAAATGGGATTTGGTCGGTTTTTCCTACATTTTTTAATCAATCAAAGATCCTAAAACTAAAGTGTATAAAATTTTAAAGATTACCCTTAACTGTGTGCTATTTCGAAACTTAGATAGTTAATTTTCAAAGAAATGGGGGTTTCCCCGCCAATTTGTGTGCCAGCCATAATTGCGCAGTGATAAATATGTATGTAATTGACATTATAGTTTTCTCGAGTGAGCATTTTCCGCAGTGCGCCGTCCGCGTCCTTATCTCGTGTTTGTTTCAGAGTTTTTAATTTGGATAGGACATCGATTATGCTTATCTGGTGAGATAAAATTCTTAATGGAATCAAGTGAGAAATTGAGCTGTGCCCCAATATTTAGGTGGGTAAGATAAATTAATATTTTGTGCCTACGTGTCGGATTTAGGTTTTGCACTGTTCTTTTTTTAGCCTTTTGTTAACGACTCATGTTAAGTATGGATTATAAGTATTTGATCAATAAAGCGAAATATGAATAACGATGGTCGTAACTATTAGCTCTGATCTGATGCTTTAGATGAAGCAATATTTATAAACGGTATGTACATATTTTGCGTATATCTCTTTCTATATTGATAGGATTTGGATTTATTTTTTTTAGCAAATTACGCTGATCTGACGCTTTAGATGAAGCAACATGTATAAACGTATGTACATATTTTGCAAATGTCTCTTTCTACATTTAAAGAATTTGGATTTTTTTTTTGCAAAGTACGCTGATTTGACGCTTTAAATGACGCTTTATGTATAAATGTGTGTACATATTTTGCGTATGTCTCTTTCTATATTTAAAGAATTTGGATTTTTATTTGCAAATTACGCTGATCTGACGCGTTAAATGAAGTAGTACGTATAAACGTATGTACATATTTTGCGTATGTATCCTTTTATATTTATGGGATTTGGATTTTTTTTGCAAATTACGCTAATCTGACGCTTTAGATGAAGCAATATGTATAAACATATATACATATTTTGCGTATGTCTCTTTCTACATTTATAGGGTTTGGAGTTTTTTTTGCAAAGTACGTAAACGTTTCGTAAATATTTTTCTACAAGTAATGGGTATTAAATATATACATTTTTGAAGGATGTCACATAATTAGCGTGGTTATGTTTGTTCTTTATTGTTTTGTTTCCTAATGCTCATTTATGTTTATTACCATATCAACATGTAGATATAATAATTTTCTTTTTTTTAAGATATATATGTTTTGTTCCTTTTTTTCTTATAGTTAACTATATGCTACGATACAGTAAGAATCCACAAAAATTAGAGTGGTCGAAAAGTGCACCAAACTCATGTTCTGATGAATTGTTGTATCATATATCTGGACCTAATAATGACCATGTACATATGTATTGTATTATATATATATATATATATATATATATATATATATATATATATATATATATATTCTTTTTTTTATTGTACCAACCAGATGAATAGGAAAAATGTGCCAAAATGAAAGGGTATTATGTTCCATGTGGTACGTGATTTCAAGTCCGTTACACCCAACGATACGAATAGAGCAGAAACTTTTATACTGGCCTAAATTTTACTTTATTTAATTTCAACTATTTGCATGTATATAAAATATTTTCGAGAAAAAGTCGGTGATATATTGGTAATCTGTCGAGATTTATCACACGAAGTAAACTCCGTATGTCAACAGCATCTCTACATCCGCACTGAAAGTATTAATAAAGTATTAAAATAAACTATAAAATGACTTTTAGCAGAGAGGTTATAATTATATAATTGGGGTTATAATCATTCCAACTGATATACATCGGCATAAAAATTGGTTAATGGCCGAATTTGATATTCTGTAAGTGATATATATTTTACAATTGATCACAATCATATAGCGAAAATGAAAAAAGTTATATATTTTCCGTAAAGAAGTTTCTCGAAAAAGTTGTTTTATTTTTAAACAATGCAGCGGCAACGTCATCTAGCGGCGCTTTTTGTTATTCCTTTTTGTTATTTCCGGGATGAAAATTCCTGGAAGGGACTTTGAGATGAAATATGTGCTATTTCCGCCCGTAGTACATTTTCTTTTAGTGTGATTCTTACTAATATTTGTTGAGGATCGATTTAATTCATAAAATGTGTTTAATGACAAACAACAACATTTTTACATTTAAACATTAGTTAGAATTGAAGGTGTATAAAAGCTGAAAATAGGTCCCTACATTTTTGACGTACGTATTCACTTTGTTTTCCATCGTTTGTTACCACCAAATAAAGAAGCAAAATAATATTACCTTTCCTAATTTCCTTTTGGATTCTCGCTACTTGTTTTTAATTTCATTAGCTCATCAGAATCTTTTTGGGCATATTTAGTAATAACAATCTTTTGACTAAAAGTGTACGTAGAGTCCATTCCCGTGAAAATCGGCTGAAGTCTCAATCAGGATAGGGAAAAAATATCTGAAGACTTCGCTTGTATTGCTACATAAAAGTTTCTTACATTATACTATGCGTTTTGTTTTTATAATAAAGCCTATTCATTAACTCTTATTAAGGGAAAACGTCTTCTTCCGCTACAAAATTTTTAAAAAATTAGTGAATGATGCTACAATGGTTCAGTTTTGTTACTTTTTATAAAGGCCAAATTGTCAGTTGTGACTACGTAGTTTTTTTATATCTTAAGCGACCACGTTTCCGTTGCACGTTCTATTTTGCTTTCGTCATCCTTTTAAGTGTCTACACTGGATACGCTTCCATGCAATATCGTTGCATGAACTAATACAACGCAACACGGCGTTGCGTCAGTTCGTAACTGCAACATTGACTATATCAACCGTATGTTCGCATCATCAATATCATTCAATCTAAAACGATTTCCGATGAAGAGTCGCCTTCGCAGTTTACAGATATGACACACGGCCGTGTGCGATATACGGATCTACTGGCGTTATGTAGACGCTGGCGTCCAATAAGTAGAGGAGTTAGTGGAAAGGTGCTAACAATTGTAATGGTTAATTCGTTAAGAGAATCAATGCGATTGTTCGCTTCCTTTGTCCGGCGCGCATATTGTGTGCCGTTGAATCATCAGCGGGTGCGGTGAGCTCGGGCCGCCGTATCTCAACGTCGCCTGTCTGTGACGATGTTCGTTAGATCGATTTGGTTTAAATATATTGAATGCATGTTCTATCGGGTAACGGAGCGCGTGGGCTAGCTGCTGCAATTCGGTTTGCCTCATTCTGCATAGTGATGGAGTAAATTTTGATATTCACGTTGCATTCGATATCTACTAAATAACATCGATAAATAGAACGAATAAACGATACTACTCTAAATAACAATAAACGCAGTTTTAAACCTAGATTATCGGAAGCATCTGCAAGCGTTGCACGTAGATTACGTGTCTTTTATTTTTATAATAATTTATTTTTAAATCGTCGTCGAAAGAGCCTTGCTGATACGCCGGCGTTAGATTCTAGCCCTTAAATTAATACAGAACATTTAACTATATTTAAAGGGTTCTCTTGACGATTGTGATTATTATACTATCTCCATGCCCGATTTTTTTCTTGGTCTTTTCGTTCTGGGAGCAGTTTCGGTTGTATTACAAAAATGATTCGCTATTTTACGGTAAGTTGCGCGGTATGCGATACTGGGTAGCCGTGACGTTCTTATCGACGTTGAAAATGATTAATTATTACTTTTCGCAATGTTGCATAACAACCCTTTTTTCGATCCATATTGATTTTAAAAATTATTTTTTTTTATCAAATTTTGGAAATTAGAACACGTACATTTTATTGTCCCAAATTAAAAAGAAAACGAGGTGGCAATTGATTTGAATGATTTGTTTCTATATTATTAAGGAAAACGACTTAAAATATATTTAAAAACTTCAATAGAATTATATGAACCAGCCGATGGCTAATATATTTTAATTCCAACGTGAAATTGAAAAAAATGATACATACGTGTGTTAGGTGGGAGAAAAAGAATATCTGCATAGGGTGGCAAACCATCGATCTATTTACAGGCTTATTAAGCATTTTCGAATATTTCTAAATTTTGTGTATATCTGTCTGTCTATGTGATTTGAAAATTTGTATGACTGTTTGTCACGACCGTTTTTCTCAGAAACCGCTTGATGAAGTAACTAGAATTCGCGTAAAAACTAGAATGTTGCACATTAAAAAACATTTTAACCCGCACATACATTAATAAGTAACATTCAAAAATAATTAAATGAAGATTTTAGGGGGGGCAAATTAAATACTCGAAATATTTTTTTTTAATTCCACATATAGTATGGGGTATCGTTTGAAAGGACTTGTAATAATACCCCCAAAAGTATTTTTTTCATAATTTTAGGTAATATATCTTCAGTGATATACTTAAAAATATGCAAAAATATGTGTTTCTCTCTTTATTTCCTACACTATTTAACCTAAATTTATAAAAAATAGGGTCTTAGAAACTTACTCAGATATTGGTAAATATTGTAGGAAAACTGTAGCAATTATTCTATATTTTATCATTTTTTTTAACATGCACAATGTCTTTAAGCCTGTGAAAGATATAATAGGAATAAGGGAACATCCCTTGAAAGTTTATAAGTGCTTAAATGTGTACAGGTTCTGTAATGCGAGTTTTACTTTTTTTAATAGGTTTAGGTATATGTGTACTTGATTCCTAAATATTTTACGGTTGTGGACTATTCCAAGGAGAACTTAGCTAGAAACGGTGTACAATACACCTTAATATTCACTATATACATATCTTCAAATATTGCCTAAGTCCTCTTTACTTTTATTACTTACTAACAAACTTTCTTCGATAAGTTACTATTGCTACAATACTTGTTTATTTTTTGTTTGTTTATCATAAATTTGCTTTTAAAAGTTGATCTCTTTACTTTTATTACTTGCTAACAGACTTTCTTCGATAAGTTACAACTATTGCTACAATACTTGTTTATTTTTTGTTTATCATAAATTTGCTTTTAAAAGTTAATCTCTTTACTTTTATTACTTGCTAACAAACTTTCTTCGATAAATCACAACTATTGCTGCATTACTTGTTTATTTTTTGTTTGTTTAACATAAATTTGTTTTTATAAATTAATCTCTTTACTTATATTACTTGCTAACAAACTTTCTTCGATAAATCACAACTATTCCTGCATTACTTGTTTATTTTTTGTTTGTTTAACATAAATTTGCTTTTAAAAGTTAATCTCTTTACTTTTATTACTTGCTAACAAACTTTCTTCGATAAGTCATAACTGTTGCTGCATTACTTGTTTATTTTTTGTTTCTTTATCATAAATTTGCCTTTTAAAATTAATCTTGAATTTCTTTAAGTCCAACCCTCATCAACGTATTTGTGTTCTTAAGTCTACAGTAGTGATGAAATAGTTATGTTTATCAACTATTTGCGTGTTTTTATTTGTTTATATAAAATTGACATTTATTACACCTAACCAATCTCGAATATCCTTTAAAAGATTTATTTTTCCACAGTATGTTTCTAAATCAATAATAATGAATAAATAAGAATTTAATTATATACACTGTACTGGTGTATCAAAAAGCATATTTATCAACTATTTGCGTGTTTTTATTTGTTTATATAAAATTGCCATTTATTACACCTAACCAATCTCGAATATCCTTTAAACGGTTTCTTTTTCCACAGTATGTTTCTAAATCAATAATAATGAATAAATAAACATTTAATTATATACACTGTACTGGTGTATCAAAAAGCATATAAATAGAAAGCAGAAGGAGTTTCGTTTTCTATGGACGTCTTGCCATTGATATGCAGGTAGGTATATAGATATGAAAAGAAAAACACGCAGCCAGCTTTGGGAGCGCGTCACGGCTTAAACATTTTCCGGTAAGACGCAAGATGTAGGTTATTTATTGCTGTGGGACAAATATTTCGAGATCTTGTTCGATCTCTTTTGGCGCGGTCTGTTTGCACAGATGAGCGGGTCTCGGAACAGAAAGGCGATGACGGGCGGTGAACGAGGCGTTTGCTCGTAAACAGCTCGCCCGGTCGAGATCTGGCAATCTTTGAAACTATCGCGGTCTTAACGTAGCCAGTTGATTGTCTGAAGGCTTGATCATCAGTTTAAGTTGTAAATGTTTTCATGGTCTTTTGAATAAAACCGTATTACAGTCTCTACTGGTGCTTGAGGAATGAATAAAATGACGTTTTAGTAAATATGTAAGCAATTGACGTAACTTAAAGGACTATAAAGTTGATTCCGTTTATTCGTGTCATCAGCAGATAATACTTGACACGAAATGCTGATGTAGATCAAAATCTAGAGCAGTCCAATTTTCTAGTTCAGTGTTATGGCAAATCTGAATTGAAAACATCATTACAGACTGGTGTCTGGATTGATTAGAATCATATACTGAATTATCGACCAATTTGACTTCAACTATTGTATGCGAATCACGAGATAATTACGTTTAAGTTTCTCTGTAAGTCAGTAATTCGTATTCGACCGAAGGCAATAACGCCTTTGAAGGAATTCCATAGTGACTTGGAGATGAGCGAAAGTTCCGGAGCCAGCTCGCTCTATACAAATCTATACTCTATGCATATACTAAATCTGAGTTGAAATTCGTTAAGAATGTTTTTACTATGTTTGGGAATCCTTTGGATAATAACTTATTTTGGAAAAAAAATTATTTTGCTCTGTATCATATTGCACTTTTTTTTGGAATATAAGATGCTAGTCACTAAGATCTACGGCAGCCCAATAGCTTGTGCTCACTCCCTCGCAAATCTCCCAAGCAATACTAGATTTAGATGCTACAGGAATGTTAGAGGAGATCTCACATAGGATTTCCAATTTATTCAAGATATGCCTCTATACTTACATAGAGCATAATCCGGTTATAATTAGGTGTAAACTTTGTTGTCATTTTTTATAATATTGACAATTCTTTGTTTGTCAATTGTTTTCTCGTAGTATCGATCTTAATAAAGTCCAGTTTGGCATGACTTGAACAATCTGAATGTCTGCCACTCATTAACTAACATCGGACGATAAACATATATTTTAAATCCAGGTTTTAAGTTCCAGCGAACAGCTGAACGAACTTTCTTGCCGGAAAATGTTTAAAACCTAACGCGCTCCCGAAGTAGGCTGTTCATTCATTGTCTGTTTATACACTTGCATGTTAATGCCGTGGCAATGTGTCTATTTAATTAGGGACTAAATTTTTGTTATTTCATTAATCATAATTTCAAGGTACAATCTGATGAAGAGTGAAAAACATTTTTAATAATCTTAAAAATTGACTGAGTTATAAAAGTTTAAATTTAACCTTTAGAGAAGGACGGCAATACTGTGTCGAGGTCATTTTTAATATTGCACATTATATTCTACGAGAGGAAAAGAGACAGGGATATACCCAACTCTTATTTTTCAATCAATTTTGAATTTTTTTCAATACTGGTTTTTAATTAACTTATATTTCACAATATTGTACGAAAAATATCAAAATTTAGAATGAGTCGACTACCGTATTAGGTTTTTTTGTTTATTTAGTATATAAAACTGCTCTTAGACATTTATGTATACGGATTATAGGCGTACGCTACAAGATTAATTTTAGAGGCGAATACATGATAGATATCAAATTGTTTGTCTATAAAAGCAAGTCGGTGCAAAATAAATTTTTGGATCATAAAATAGTGTTTTTCATCCTCAAATCCTGATGTAATATAAAGCACATGAATTCTATTCAATTTTCATCCATTAAGACGAAATATTCTATATACAGACAATAGTCGAAAAAGATTAGGTATAATTTTGTGTACAGGTGTTGGTTTATTTAAATAAAAAGGTTTTGTAAAAAATATAAGACAAAAATAATCTTTAGCAGTTTTTTTTTCTATTTAAGTCTTTTATTATATATAATTTATTTTCCAATTAACTTTTTTTTTCTAATTAAAACTACTTTTAAATAACTCCTAACTTAAACGTTAACTCAAGCCTTAATAACGAAAGCGTAATAACATTTTTCAAAATTGAGACCATTTTTGGCAACTACCTTAAATTGATTACACAGAAACAAATCCGAAAAAGACGTGCTGACAAAACATATGTATAATAATACAGAATAATTCAAAACTTATATTGTTCAAGGATTACTACGGCGATGCGAACGTTATCTCAAATCTAATAACGAATACATAATAGCCTTCAAAATTGAGACCATTAGTGGTACTCTCTTCAATTTATTGCACAGAAACAAATCCGAAAACACGAGGTGACAAAACATATATATACATACATACATACATATGTGTATATATATATATATATATATATATATATATATATATATATACATAGATGCCGCGCGACACTCGGTGTGCGTCTATTGCACGATATTTAACCCTTTACTTAACATAATATCTCCCGAGAATGGGATGAGAAAGAACAGTTTTTTAGTTGTTATCGTCTTTTTTGTACTCAATAACCGCACATATTGCTTGCAATACCATTTTATTAACATCCTGTTATTTTACACTCCGCGCTATAACCCATATTCACACATCTCATTTATTAGTTCGAATTGTTGTACCCTGCATCGACGTATAGAGCGCATTAGATGCACACGGAAATTTCAATATTTTCCACTAAAACCGTCTTAAATAGATATTTCTTTCATATTACATATTCCGATATTTCAAATTTAAACGGCAGCTGTCTCGATAATAGTGAAGTATTTTTTTATCGATCAAGGCCGCCTTCCTAAATAATCTGTTTTTGCGTTTCTAAATAAACGAGAAGGGAAATAATAATCGAATTGTAATCTTTGTTCTTCATCTGTAATTGCGTTTGACGCAAAACCGTAGAGAGATTAGAATGATAATGGTCGTTGATGATTAACAAACGCGTAAAGTCACGTTACAACTTGCGCAAATAATTGATGTTCACATAAGAAATAATTAGTATTATTGTGCGTGTCGCCATCTCTTGGTCGCGTGTTGTATTTTTGGTTTAATTTTTTTTTACTTTATTGTAAATTATACATATCATTAACTTTTATTTACATCGAATATAAGGCCATATTTTTATCTAATAACGTCATTTATTTGGTATAAAATGACGTTATTAAATAAATAAAAAAATAAAAATATATATATATATCCCAAAAATATATATATGTCCCAAAATTCACGCAAGATTTGAATTTTGCGCCATTTATGCGGTAAAGTGTTGCCAACCAAAAAAAAATAGAGAGTGACAGCTGACAGTTCAGAGTTATTAAAAATGGAGCGCTACACAAAAGAACAACGCATTTTTATTGTTGAGCATAAAAATTAAAATTACAATTTTAATTAAAGTAATTAAAATCAAAATTACTTCTTGCGTGAATTTTGGGACACCCTATATATAGGGAAATGATATGTATTTAGCGTCAATGTCCTTTATAATAAAAATTAATATAAAAATGTAATACTGAGAGGAAATTTTATAATAATCACTTAGCCTGTATAGAAACGTTTTTGGTTGGCATCTAATTAAAATATGACTGTCTGTAGAATATCTAATTTAATTACTATAGTTTTGGTTTAAATATTATTTTAACTTTACTGTAAGTTATACATTTTATTAACTTTGCTTTAGATAGAATATCTTTTTTCCACCAGTATTACAATATTTTATGGGTGTTGACCTCTTCCACAGTTACACTCCACCTGACTCGATTATTTGCCTATCTTCTCCACTTGGTGAAGTTTCCCATCCTTCTGATGTGTTCCGCCACACAATCGATCCGTCGTTTCCTAGGCTTGCTTCTTGGTCTCTTTTATTGAGGCATCCATCTGGTTATTATTTTTGCGATTCTATTGTCTGGCATTCTTTCCAGATTGGACGCTGGGACTTACAGAATCTAACAATAGTTCATCCGAAACCATGGTTATGTTCTGTAAGTCAATACTTTCAGTTCATGGTTCATCCGTATATGATATTCGTTATTCATCCCTCTCACTGGTCCAAAATTCTTCTGAGTACTTTGCTTTAAAAAACAGAAACTTTTGTGCATATCTCTGGGTTAAATCCTAGTTTCGCACGGGTTAGTCACAGCATGCCTTATGATAGTCCGGTAGATAATTAACTTCGATGCTGTGCTTAGGAGCTTAAGAGTTTTCTATACAAGTAGAAACATTTGGTTCTCGCCATTATCCTAGCTTTTATTCTTTTTCAGATAGAATATAAGGCCATATTTTATGTAATGACGTCATTTACCTGCTATAGTAGAAAAATTATATGCATTTAGTGTCTGTAACACACAACAAGATGTTTTACAGTTATCTTTTCTTAAACAAATTGATAAAATTGTAAAGGAAATTCTTTTACAAATATTTTAGATGAGCATCAAATTAAAATATAAATATCTGTAGTGTCTAATTTGCTATTATATTTTAAATATTAATATGTGCAATTAATATTGAATATATCTGGCGTTAATTTTGTAAAAATGTAAAAACATTTAGTTCTCGCCATAATCCTAGCTTTTATTCTTTTTCAGATAGAATATAAGGCCATATTTTATGTAATGACGTCATTTACCTGCTATAGTAGAAAAATTATATGCATTTAGTGTCTGTAACACACAACAAGATTTTTTACAGTTATCTTTTCTTAAACAAATTGATAAAATTGTAAAGGAAATTCTTTTACAAATATTTTAGATGAGCATCAAATTAAAATATAAATATCTGTAGTGTCTAATTTGCTATTATATTTTAAATATTAATATGTGCAATTAATATTGAATATATTTGGCGTTAATTTTGTAAAAATGTAAAAACATTTGGTTCTCGCCATAATCCTAGCTTTTATTCTTTTTCAGATAGAATATAAGGCCATATTTTATGTAATGACGTCATTTACCTGCTATAGTAGAAAAATTATATGCATTTAGTGTCTGTAACACACAACAAGATTTTTTACAGTTATCTTTTCTTAAAAAAATTGATCATCTTTGCTAATATCCCACCTGAAGATGTTGTAATACAACGAAACCCAGGTCGTGGTAAAGAAATTAAAGATAGTAGAAATAATACTACATCACGTAGTTTCATTTAATTGTAATTATGTGCATTTAACGTCTATATCGATTATTATAGAACGATATATGCAATTCCATAATTAAATCAATCTACGTTTAAGAAACATAGAACTATTAGTTATTAGAATCATAACATTATTAGTTACTAGCTGTGCCTACAACTTAGTTCGTTCGTAATTCGGAAAAAACATTTAATTTTTCTTGTATATGTTGTTCCTGGGAATATACTATTATCACACTAAATTTCATCAAAATCTGTCCATTAGATTTTGCATGATACCCGCTCAAATTAACATACAAACACACAAAAAATGTAAAAAAGATTTTCTGTCAATACTTTTTTTTTAATATTTTCAATATACACCATTCACTCTGTTACAATTTTATTAATAGTATAGACAATTCTTTCAGTCTCTATTCAAATTGGTTTAATGGAAATAATTGACTTTTAATAACTTTCTCTTGGGTTAGTATTCTATTTTATAAATAAAGTATTAAGTTTAAGTAATCAACTAAAGTTGCATGCGACTAAAAGGACCGGAGAATTTCGGCATTCGTTCCCGGATGCACAGATTAGTGTCCAACATTGTCCCGTCGTTGTTTACGCACGTAATAATTGGAAACTTATCGGCGATAGCCGGCTGCGACTTATCGCCGATTAGCGATAAGTCTATAATTCTATTGCCTTCGAGCTCGGTATAATTGTGTTTAATCTGTTGATATATCCAGTCTCGGGTCGGATTATCGTCAACGACTGCTCCTCTCGTCTTGCGACATATTTTCGTGTGTTGTTTTGGTATTGTATCGTAAAACACTTCTTATATTTAGATGTAATTCTAATACTCATTTTTTTAATCAATACACAAACAAGCAGGTGACTCTCAAAGCTATGCACTTTTGAAACACACCTTTGAAATGTTATAAGTTTAAGTACTTTTTTAATGTAATTATCGTTATTTGTCCCGGTTACAAAATTGTCAAAAAACAAAAAGATAGATACAGTATTTTTATAGCATGCCATTTGGAGCAACTCTCCAATAGAGACTCCTCGGTAAGCTCGAAAATCATGGGTATAAAGCCAAGAGCATTAAGCGATACAAGAACGTATATACCTAAGTTATAACGTAAGTGAAAACTTTCAACTTTTGCAAAAGTCTAAAGCACTTTAAAAAATTTGCAGAAATTATTCTGCTTTTTATCTCTATTTTTTTATTCCTAGGTGTGCAATGCAAATGTTTTATTATCTACTTAACATCTTTATACAAATTCTCATCGATAACCCTTTTTATAATAGGCGACCAACAAGTGAGTGCTAAGAAATATATTATACATTAGCAAATATCTAACAGCATATTTGATGTTATGAAAATTTTCCCAGCGACACAAAAATTTTCAAACAAAAATCCTATCATTAGATTTTTTGCTATCATTAAGATTTTACGCTTCATTCTGGGAAATATAATACGTTTTCCCTTGTAACATCGTTGTATTCGTTCATTTAGTCATATGTTAAACACTCCTAACCCTGAAAATTATGTTGGATCTTATAAACCCAAGTACTAAGGCATAATGTGAAAAAATAAAATCGAATGTCACGTGTATATTGCAAGAAATTTTTTAAAGTAGCAAAAAGCTGGTTATGTATAAGCCGGATACGTAATCCAACTTCGGACAAAGATGTTTTATTTGTTTCAGCGTGTTCAGTATAAATTTTCAAAACTACAAATATATCAATAAAAATAACTAAAGTAAATCTAAAGATTGAACGTGAATGAAGATTACTGAATAAATATTTTTTTTATTTCATACGCTACATTCTGAAGTAACAAGGTAATCCTTTTTTGGACAATATGCCATTCAAATGACTATTTTCTTTTTTAATGTTGCCTAAATAAGTTCATTCCTCGTTGGTCACCAGCGCTCTAACGACTACGCCATATAGTCCTCTAAATGATGTCTAAATGATGCCACACGCCAGCCATCGAGATGATACACGAGCGAAACGACTTCAGACTGAGTACCTTAACCCAATAACGACACATTACAGAGAATGCCCACCGCACGTTCCACCATCCCGTAAACGCTAACTGGTGCCATTAAGATCGTCTTACCGCAGCAGCTAAGAGCTATAAGCGCCCACGACTCCGGTCGTCAGCCGAATGATAAAGCTCGTTACTATCGATCTGCAGATCAAATTATCCGACCATATGACACTTTGCACATCTATTCGCATCGATAAACTTCAAATCCACGTGGCACGGTCATGCTTAGTTGGAAATCTACAGCGTGTTCCGAATCGGGTCCATTTTCCTATTTAACATTTTTAAGGTTTCGTCAAAAGTTGAAACCCTCTTGTTGGAGCATCCAATTTTTTGAAACCTACAATAACGATTGAAATTAAGTTTATTAGAAAGAAAAAAAAACGATGCGCCAAAAACACTTCGTTCCACAAAATCACGCAGGTACCAATCAGCGTGTCTATATTCCTAAACTTATTTCGAAATTGGACATCGTACGTATTGCCACTAACAGAGAATATTATAGTGCAGAATATAAGTAATTAGGTGAATTAGGAATATTATAGTGCAGCAAATAAGGAATTAGGTAAATTAGGAATATTATAGTGCGGAAAATAAGGAATTAGGTGAATTAGGAATATTATAGTGCAGAAAATAATGATTACCAGAGTTTTTAAAATATAGCGATGTGCACTAAAGCAAATTCATAAAAAAATATAACTACGGAATTTTTTTTATGATGTTTGGAGAATTGGAATTTTTACACAATTATTTAGGAGGTTGATGCATTTTCCTTGTTTTCCATTGACATTGAAGACTATGTGCGATGAATAATTATTTTTAAAAAACTACAATATATTGTGCAAGCCTTGGGTACGAGCAAGTATTACCTTAAACTAAGTAGCAAGTGCATGACTGATTTAAGGGAGTTTGAATGTCTCGCATCTACAACATTTATTCTTAATGACTCAAATCCTCTATTTACATACAAATTCTCTATATTAAATTTACGTAGAGTTCTTTGCAAGAAATAATACACATATTACTTAAAGACAAATCCAAAAAATCTGACACTTTTCCATAACAAGACGATAAACTAGTTCTAGCACGGATTAAATACGACGATTAAGATAATAAGTAGTATGTAACCGAACGCTCACAGCTGCATACAAATGTACATTATATACAAATACGTTTATAATCGAAACGAAATAAACAATGATTATACGATAATAACAATGATATTATCGCATTTAATTTAGAACAGCCGATAAAATGTCAATGAAATTCAATGTAAAATTAAAATGGATCTCCGTAAAATGTTCACTATCTTTTGGTGTCATAGCATTCTGGAATTGTTCGCTCTAAGGACACATCTAACTAACACGTTACGTCACAAAACACAAATAATATCACCTTTAAATATATTTTGACTAAATTTAGAAAAGATAGTATAAAGTTTTGTTAATTTTAATATATTTAATAGAACCAATTGGACTTCACACTTATTTAGAACGGATGAAACAATATTGTAAAGATAATAATGATTTTAACGAAACTTATGGTAAATCAGAAACAATCAATACATCTCAATGCTGACCTCCCGGTCAGCATCGAGATGTATTGATTCTTCAGAGTCAGATTTCAATTTGGTTAAAGAGCTGGCGGATGACATCCAGGAGATAACAATCCTACCAGAATCTTCAAAAAAAACCCTGACCAACCCTCGACTGTCGTACCAAAAGAGATGAGCATCGTCATCAGCCTGTAACTATATGTTGCTGGACGTAATCTTTTCTCAAGGCACGTCATGACACACGATCTTTCACCTTCTGCATCTCACTCAGTACTTTGAGGTTCGTAGTCTCCCCTGAGAACTCAACTATCCCATCGGTTTTAGGTTCTTCGGCAAATATGACCTGCCCATTGCGACAACTGTAGTTCTCCGTCGGGCTACTTCATTTCTGATTTTATGATTCAGAAACACTCCGAGCATAGCTCTTTCCATAGCTCGCTGCGCTACTTTAAATTTATATACCAGACCCATTATCCATCCATGTTTTAGCGCCGTAGGTACTAGGATGATGATGTGTATTCAATTAGAAAAGATACAAAATTTTATAGTGGCTCTCTTGAAAGTACTTCACAATCAATGTACTTCAGCTGTCAATGTACTTCACCTAAACCTTGAAATAAAGTTACACAAAGAGCATATTTTGATATTGAAGATAAAGTTGAATATACTAATATTAGTTTAACTAACATCGGCAAAACTAAAACGGCACACATCGTCATAATTCACTAAAAATTATTTAAAGAAGATGGACTTAAGTTTCGACTGATAAAGTGTTTGAAAGAATGCTGTGGAGTTCTGCAAGTTAAAATTTAATTCATGATGAAAAAGAACCTTTCTGGACGATTGTAATCATAATTTTTTAATTATGTAACATTTATTTACGTCACCTATCAAGTTCATAAAATTATTTCCTCTTCATCTCGAGATTACATCAGAAAACTTATAAACCCACAAAAGATGCCATTTAGCAGCAACAAGCTATAATAAAAGGCGTTACGAATGTAAAGATAAAAACATTGCCATTGTTTCACCACTAAATTTAAATCATAAAAATAGATTTACTTTAACAATAAACCATTTTTTTTTCAAGGAAACCTTAACGAATCAAATATATCGAGGTACATAACCCTATTAGGTCATACGCGGAGCTGGTACCGAAAAGTGGAGAGCCACAAAAATCTGGCCATTTAGACCCTTTCCGATTAGTATTACACATTCGGCACAGTAAACAACAAATCGATGGAGCGCAGATAGTTTCACGCGCTGGCCTGTCTCATAAAACGCGCGCGCGCCGCTCGCATCAGAAGCAGATCGGACCGCGTTTCTCTCCGCGCACCGCCGATGGAATAGGCAATGAGACGGCGGTAGGGCCCGCGCCCTACAGGCCTAGGGCCGACGCCGGCGCCGCATACGAACGAGCCATTACCGGGCGATTTACGAGCGCCTGTACTGTTACACAGCGTCGTGACGGGACGCGATTGTCGATCGATATCAACAACCGTTCCTAGCGTGAGATTTAAAACTTTTACGGTTGTTCCAACCGATCACGTTGACAGGAAAATCGTATAAAATCGATCGGAAAATTTCATTCGCTTTCTCCGTTTTATTATTGATTTTTAATCCTTGTCTAGCATGACGATTGTAAGCTGTATAATTCGTTATTCATGAATCACTTTTATAGGATAAACGAATTACAATTAATTATTACAAACAATAATATTGGGAGATGAAGGGTTAATAAAGTACCAGTAATTATTGGAATCTTGGAATATGTGTGTCAGAAAATAATATTGGTACTTCACCTACTTATCCTCTCGTTTAAAATCTAAATTTTACTAAAGTATCAGCAGTAATATTCGTATTAATAACCTGAATTTATATTGTTGGAACTGTAGCCTATATTATGAACAATATTTTGAAGCATGTGCATAATAACTGCGTGTTTTAAAAATCTCAATAATAACATAAAAAGGAATTTTAATAGAATAAAAAAGTTACGATTACCAAAGATCAGTACATAATAAACCGCTCTAATATATTCATAAATTAATTCGTTACGTAGACAAAGGCCTGTTGTGCTCCTTATAAGACAATCGTAGTCGCACAGTGGATCGCAATGATTTCCTTAAATTTAATCAGTTTCTTAAAACAATTCTAAAAACTCGCCAAATATTTCAAAATAAATTAATGTTTTTATGATATATAGCTTCTACAATATCGTCTGACTGATTCGGTTAAAAACTTTGCGAAATAGTTTCAAAAAAGGTCTTACTTTACGTTGAAAATCTAACAAACACATTCTCATCCTTTTTCCCCTTTAACTGAAAAAACGTCCTGTTTATCTTCATGAACTAGTACCGTAAATGAGGCCAGAGGAATATTAAACATATTTACAACGGGAAAATCTGACGGTTTCATTTTTCGGATGAAACAAGAAACTGTAGACGGCCAGCTCCAGACGACGCTCGCTTGCTCGCGCTCGCGGGGTGCACTCCGACGAACCCGCGCACAATGCACTTGACGCGCACACACGCCCGCCGGGCAACAAAGGCGCGACACAATGGCCACCGGAGCGCAATTCAAATGGAATCTTCATATCGATTTATCGACGCGATATCCTTCGTGGCTTCTTATTAACACTTAATTGTTATCGCTGCCAAAGGTACCGCGGGCATACGTGACGCATTACGACAAATAACGTGTAACCTATTAATAATACCGATTACAAAGAGAGGAAATGATCTTATGCGCGGTGACGTTGAAGATATCGATGTACACGTAGTTGTTTTTCTAATTTCGGCTTTGTTGCTTTCTGAAATTCATTGTTGCTATTTTAATGAAAATCTATATTTTCTTCTTCTTTTCTATTAATAATACCGATTACAAAGAGAGGAAATAATCTTACGCGCAGTGACGTTGAAGATATCGATGTACACGTAGTTGTTTTTCTAATTTCGGCTTTGTTGCTTTCTGAAATTCATTGTTGCTATTTTAATGAAAATCTATATTTTCTTCTTCTTTTCTATTAATAATACCGATTACAAAGAGAGGAAATGATCTTATGCGCGGTGACGTTGAAGATATCGATATACACGTAGTTGTTTTTCTAATTTCGGCTTTGTTGCTTTCTGATATTCATTGTTGCTAATTTAATGAAAATCTATATTTTCTTCTTCTTTTCTATTAATAATACCGATTACAAAGAGAGGAAAGATCTTATGCGCAGTGACGTTGAAGATATCGATGTACACGTAGTTGTTTTTCTAATTTCGATTTTGTTGCTTTCTGAAATTCATTGTTGCTATTTTAATGAAATCTATTTTCTTGCAAACGAATGCGACTCTAAAAACGAAATGCAACTAAAGGAGGATAATACGTAAGACAATAGAACTGACCCTATAAGCAAAAGGGCGATGTCTAGAAAAAAACAAAATAAAGTTATCAGTTTTATTCAGTACTCAATTCTCTTCAAAAAAAAAGCGAAAGCTATGCCTCTGCTACAAACGCCATTCCGTGTCTAAAATTATTAAAATATCACCTTTTGACTATTTGGGGGCAAGAAAAAAATCTATACATAAAATATATATTTTGAATAATATTGGGAGATGAGCTAGACCATTTTTGGGATTTTCGTCCGTCTGTTTGCGTGTAAAGACTATTGTGGAACGCCACAAACAACTTGAGGGATAATTTAAGGTATTGCACATTTTTTTGAATTATTTTCTGTCGGTTTTCTTGTCAGTATGTATGTCTGTTGGTTCGTAATCGTGTCACTTTAATTTTTTTAAGCAGATGGAGTTTTCATTATTGTATTTATGAACGTCTAGGAAAGAATCTGATATAGCTTTACATAAAAGTCGTAAAGCTAGTGAGTGCGATGATAATGTTATCCTACGAAAAATCAGGATTAGATTAACCATTGATCATAAATCTTATTCTCACAACTGTGTAAACTATGTGGTCCATATCAAAGTTGCGAGTACAAGGTTAGTGGTGAATATAAAGAAAAAGGTGGCGAGGCGACTTAGCTACGTTACTAATTTACACAGCGAAAAGGTGTATATAGAAAACAAAATTTATAAATATTTACGTGAAATTTATATAAGGGGTGTTATCTTTAGGTGAAAATACATTATAGAAAGTTAGCCTATCACAATGAAGGTGTGCGGGAGAGAGGACTTGTTTTTACGTACGTAAATTAGGAAAGTAACTTTTTTTATTTCAATCTTTATTATGAGGCATTTGTCTCTTTTTCTCTTCGTATATTTTGTTTTGTGACGTCGTCTGCAAACTGCTTATCATAATCTGAAGAGCGATGAATAGAATGAGGTTTCGCGTTAAAAGACTGTCAAAATTTGTATAAAGTTTTAATTTGCTTTTTTAGATCAAGTTTTAATTATATTTCAGTTTTTTTATAACAAATTCATCGTTTATCTCAGCTCATCAATATGGTTAATAAAATATTGTATATTTCACAATAATAGTAGGTGTCTTCTAAGATAAGGGGACTTTCAAGTTTCGTTTTTCTCCAAACCTCGGTAAGCATTGGATTATATTTTTTATTTATTGTCAAGATTAGTAAGACAGGAAGCTTAAATAAAATGTTTTTTTATAAATTTTTCTTTAGCAGCCAATCTAAAAAAATAAAAAATCATTTATTTGAGGGTTAAGTTATTAAGACGCAGAGAATAATTGTGGAATCTAAGTGGGTTTTAAAAATGGTACAACCTATTCGCACCTGCTTGCGTAGGTTATACCTCTTGAATTCCTCAACATCTGGTAATAATTTCTGGTATTCTTACGACGTAGTTCTTGCATAACATCTCTGTTTAGACGAATAAGAAGACATCTACGTTAAATTCGTAAACTAATTGGATTCTTCCATGGAAGTGTTAAATTTCGCATTGAACATATTTGGCGTTAATTTCGTAAAAAATCATTGTTCACAGTTAAATGAAACTACGTGATGTAGTATTATTTCTACTTTCTTTAATTTCTTTACCACGACCTAGGTTTCGTTGTATTATATCTTCAGGTGGGCTATTAGCAAAGATTGATCTTCTTTCGGCATCTTTGCTAATAGCCCAGAAAAACCCCTAAAAGAGCATCATTGCCCACCTGAAGATGTTGTAATACAACGAAACCTAGGCCGTAGTAAAGAAATTAAAGAAAGTAGAAATAATACTACATCACGTAGTTTCATTTAATTGTTAAATTTCATGTTAAATTTAATAATAGGTACTGCAATTAAATAGTATATAAAAAACAACTGCGCTTGTGGCGGATGCATTGTGTATAGGTCGTCGGCTTGCATTGTAGCAGGTGCATAATAGATGTTAAACTTCTGCGTTGTCTCCTGACCGCGTATGACATAGTTGCATCTGTTGCTGTGTCATAGCAAAGTAATTCATTTTAATCTCGTTCAATGTGCTATTAGCGACTTTTGTTTGACTTGGGAAGGGAAAGCTAGATTTGGTAATGAAAATCAAAATATAGAACCTTGTGCCGATAACTTTGTAGCGTGAAAAAATAGTGTAGTTTTCCGAGATCACTTGCTGCGAAGAAGTTTTGATTTTCCGAGTCTTCATTTTTATTGTTTTTATTACCTTCGCTAGTGTGAGCCAGGGATATGCTTAGTTATGTTTCCTAATTTTCGGTGTCTTAGTTGCGTAATTTATAATTTTTCATGGTCACCAAAGCGGAAAAACGGGACAAATCGGGTATGTCTGTCCCTATTTTTTCCAGAGACCATTCGATATAAAAAACTAAATTTTGCCATGAGTTATTAACTTAGTAATAATCCAAAATATACGTAGTATAAAGTACAATATCTTAACTCCTAATTTTGGGGGTAAATTGGGGGGTGTCGTCGCCGTGGTGTGTTGGGTTGATCACAAGGCCTACGGCCTTTGACGATGCGACGCACAGCGGCGACCCGGGTTCGATTCCCGGCCGTTCGTCGAACGGGGCTGGACTGGTGTTATGGTTGGCTGTAAGAGATTGCTCTTGTAGCAATAAGTCCGCCATATGTATCAATTAGATACATTAAAGTAGATAAATAAATAAATAAATAAATTTGGGGATCAAATGACTCAGCAATTGCTTCATTTTTTGATCGTGTTTTTATCATTTTCCACTTTCTTATATGAAAAATTATAAAAACGCAATAAAAAAATAAAACATTAATATACAAAAAGTATTTTGAACATTTCTTTTTAAAAACCGCTGTCCACGTCCTTCTGTTTCTCAAAGAAATAGCAAAAGTGAACTAAAATATCATAATATTGCGAGATGTGGTCTTTTACGAACAATATTAGCGGCACATTCACATAATTTCAATTATTGTACGGAACACTCATCGAACTAGTTCGACTCGTCGTTGACCGCTTTTTAAATCTGTGACATCATGCCAAGTCACGCAGACGGCACGATTCTTTTACAAAGATCTTTATCGAAATTTTAGGGATTCTTTGTAACCGATTTTGATCGATCATCATATATGTTCATGCAAATTCATCGTGTACACTTTCTACTTTGATTCGTTCTCGATTGTTCAATCATAAATTCACGTACGCAACATCGACGGATCTATCCCTTCTACTCTACGCAAGTGTACATATGTACATACATAGTAACATACGTATACATATGCATACACATAGCTGCTCATATGTACATACATAGTAACATACGAATACATATACATACACATAGCTGCTTATATGTACATACATAGTAACATACATATACATATACATACACATAGCTGCTTATATGTACATACATAATAACATACGTATACATATACACACAAGCTGCCACCAATATCGAACTATTCACACATGTAGGTATATACAGCAATACTGTTTGCCAACTGATAACGAATTTCGAAATTAATCCTTATCGACGCTATTATAATACGATTTCGAAGAGAATGACACGAAAATACGATATTTATCTCATCTCGACGCAGATTAACGGCGCAAGATTAGCCAATGGGCGTGGACTTGGGTACGTGTTATACCTGTAGGGCGAGCGATATGTTTTGCGCAAAATGAAACTGCACAAAACGGTCGCAAGATCTTTCTTTTTCGGGGTTTATTTTGCATCGTTACTTATAACGTAGTATTGTGGTTGCGCCTTTATGCCATCTTATCTCTGGGTAGCTCGGCTAACTTAAAAGGGAAAACTTGTCAATTTGTTATTACCTTAACTAGAACTATTTACGATATAAATAATGTTTTATAATACTTTAAATAATATTACAATGCGAAAGTGTTTATTTGTCCGTCTTTAACGAGACTACGAAGCGACGGATCGAAGTGACTTTTTGTACAGCGCTAGTTTGGTAGGCCAGGAAATGATATAAGCTACGTTTAACGCCGGGAAATCACATTCATTTTGGAAAAATGTTATTTGAAATTGAAAAGGTGCACAATAACGTAGTAACGGAGCGTGGTAATTTTTTTAAACGCTGCACACGTAATTTAAACGAGCAATAAAGTCATTCCCTTTAATTCCTAATTTAGAGGTTAAAGTATTTTTGTTTTCATTGTCTTTTGTATTATAAAGTCACATAAATACTTATTATTTAATTCCCTCTAATCATTCTAGATGGCGCTGCATATTTTAATTACTCACTATAAGTTTGTACGTATAACCACGCGAGAGAAGCCGCGGATAAAAGCTCGTTTAAAATAAATTTTCACACTAAAAGAAACACTCAGAACACTGAAAACAAATAACCCGAAAAGATGCACCAACTTTTTTAGTAAATTCTTATATTACTGATAGAATCTTCCTCATAAAACTTATGTGATAACAGTGTCTTCTATTAAAAGTTCTTTTCTCTGAAAGTAAGCTTTCGTTAATAATAAAAAATAAGTTACATTATTACGTTACTACTGAGAGTAAAACATAAGCTTTCGTTACTGCTGAGAGTAAACGTGAGCTTTTAATAAAACAATGGCGTAATGGTTTATTAGAGCAAAAATTTGTGGACAAAAGATTTTGCAAATAAAACTCATTTTTAGGAAGAGCAAATGTGGAAAGATACTAAACTTTTTCAGAAAATTGTTTACATTTCCTCCTAAAAGCTTATGAAACAGTAGCTTGTATTAAAAGCTCTTTCATTTAAAAATAAGCTGTCAATTGAAATTTATATTACATGATTGTTATTACTGAAAGTGAATTACAAGATTTTACTAGAAGCTTAATGTAATTATTTACTGTAAGATAAACGAAATATGAACGTTTGCAAAGTGAATTAAATGTTTTATAATATAAGCTAGTAGATACCATCTACCTTTTGAGACTCATATCTTTGCAGGAAATACCATATTTATGAATAACATAACAAACTAATAAGATAACAACCAACATAACAACTAACAAAAATAACATAACAACTAACTAATAATTTAGATATTGACACGAATAAGGGAGAGAGGTGGATAAGGAGCAGAGGAAAGGTTATAAAATTGATAAGGAATTATCCTTTTGAGACGCCTTTTAATGGCTAAATTGACGACATATTTTGAATGTAAATATCGTGTTTTCTGCTGTTATTTACACAAACAATAAAGTAGCGTGTACAGAAGAAATATTAAGATTTCCCGAGAAAAAAAGCCTATGTCTACCCGGCCCGCCAACTATCTCTGTGCAAAAAAGCATGTCGATCCAATGCTATATATATATATATATATATATATATATATATATATATATATATATATATATATATATATAGAGGCGTGAAAGAGAGACAAATAAACACACTTTCTCATTTATAATATTACTTAGAGTTATGAAGTTGACAACGGTGTAGGAAAATTTAAACGAAACCTTTGCAGAATAACATTTCGTTTCTTTATAAGTGTGCATTGTATCTTTACAAGTTGAGGGAAAACCACCGCCGGGCGAAAGGTCACAAGTCACCACGAGGATTTTGGACCTCGCGAGGCCCACGGGAACGTCCGCGCGTCGCGTGCGGCCGTGAATCAGTCCGCCTTATCAGCGACACACTTACCGGCCCGGCCGTTTCTATCTGCGCGTGCGTCGCGCGAGCGGGCTGAGCCAGGGGGAACGTACAAGTACGTCATCGGAAGAGTATGAATGGGAAGAAAGTTGTAATTTGCGGTTGTAAAGCAGGAAATTTAAGGAATTTCGCTGCATCATAGCTTTGCAATGATCATGTCGTTATATAACATCAAGGTCAACGTAAAATCGACGCAGTCTACGTGGTCATGTTCATGTCGCACATAATTATTACGCACCTGTTTTGCTTTTATCCCTAACTTTCTCATACTTAGTGTCGAACAAAAGCGAATTCCTTAGTTTAAAATATAGTCTTGATGAAGCGGTGCTCTTTCGTTTGAATATCATTAAACTACTTAGTAATTGTAAATAAAAATTAGTTGTCAAATTAGAATTAAATTTGAATAATACTTAGAGTAGGAATAAAAACATTTAAAGCACATTGGAATTCTGTATTCATTGTCTAACCACATGAAATGTTCTGTTTATAAAAAAATATTGAAACAAATGTGTGTGTGTGTGTGTGTGTGTATATATATATATATATATATATATATATATATATATATATATACATATATATATATATATATATAAAGTGAGTACACAATGGATACTCGTATGTGATTTCTTATACTCTACTTTATTTCGAAAGAGTGTATTCTTTCAAAATAAACAATAAAAATGTAATTTCAGATACTCTACTTTCTGTCTAAAGAGTGTACTCTTTCAGAATAAACAATCACATTTTTATGATTTCAGATAAGCTACTTTCTGTCTAAACAGTGTACTCTTTCAGAATAAACAATGAAAATATGATTTCAGATACTCTACTTTCTGTTTAAAGAATATAGTCTTTCAGAATAAACAACAAAAATGTGGTTTTGAATACTCTACTTTCTGTCTAAAGAGTATACTCTTTCAGAATAAACAACAAAAATGTGATTTCGAATACTCTACTTTCTGTCTAAAGAGTGTAGTCTGTACTCTTTCAAAATAAACATGTGGATTTTGGTACTCTAGTGTCCTATTTGCATAAAACATACCGAAATATTATTTTTGTTACGTTTTCCTTAATTTTCAACACTATTTGTGGGTTAGTAAAATTAATTTATGAAGCAAACAAATTAGAAACAAATTAGAAGAAATTAGAATGTAAAATTATGATAATTCATAATTTGTATATATCAGACACCTCCCTAATTTATATATATATATATATATATATATATATATATATATATATATATATTATATATATATATATATATATATATATAATTTAATACCACATTTATTGACATACCTCACGTAAGTCATGACGTACTCGTCCTAGTAAGAGGTACGTAATATCGTCAACGACGTATATTTATGGTGAAATTGATTCTATGACTAATTAACTCATGAATTAAAATAGAATTTCGAAATATTTTATCAAACTAATTGTAACTAAGTAACAAAGCTAATTCCATAAACTAATTGTAACTAAGTAACAAAGCTAATTAAAAAAATGACTTTTGGACACGTCAAATAATCCTATAGAATTCAAAAGTTGTCTTTACATACTTTACAATGGGTTTTTCAAGATTTAACAGAATAAAGAGGTGGAAAAGCTTAAAAGAAAAAGGCTAATCGGTTTCACTTACGAAGTAAAAATTGTAAAATACATTTCTATTTTTTTTACGATATAATTTGTTCGACACAACATAAGAAAATTTAAAAAAAAATATCTGAATTAAGGAAAAACATGGTGCTTTATGACTCGAATTTTGATAACAGAAATTAAGTGTATCAAATATTACGATGCATATTGAAATCGTAAAGTATTTTCACATATGCTTAAGAAGTGCCCTTTGTTTCTTCAGCATTTTATTTTGTCTACAGTACCCTGCTAGTGGAGTAAAATCATTAGCTATCAGAACGCATGTATCCCTTTTCTTGTTAGCTTTTATCTAGGCGTTAAAGTTGTATAAATCATCCAACGGTGTTTGATTCTTCATCCTATTCGTAAGAAAACTTCTGTATACAATACTATTCTGGAAACAATGATGAAAACGCCTGATATTTTAAAGAGAGATACATATATAGATTTGACGAAAGTCGTAAGGAAATATTAAGAAAGCTATACGAAGTAAATCCGTCATTGTGTCGTAAAATGTTACGAATGACAAATGCAGTGTTTGCGCGTGTACTCGTCCAAACATAGCGGAGGCGAGCCGGCTAGGTGGGTACAACGTTTCTCTGAACAATGTAATAATTGTGCCGGCACCACGACGGCCCTAGTGTCAATACGGCGGTTAGATTGTGCCGCGTAGGGCGGTCCGGCTGTCGCCTTGCTTTTTAGCAGCTATTTGGCCAGTGATTAATGGACTGTTGTGTGTAACTGAGAAAAATAACCTTATGTGGCGATTCCGGGCAATAATTTTGTTACTGTGACTTCTTAACGTGCGGTAGGCATAAATAAACTAGTGATACGGTGAAAAACACATCAAACAGTAATTAACAATAATTCCATCAAAATTTAATTTTCCAAAACACGAATCATTGTCACGTTCGTGTTAGTAGCAAAATAAAACAAACATTTTGTAATTTCTTTCGTATGTAGTTTCTCGCCTTATAAAATTAAATTACTAGCCTCGCCGCAAATAAAATAAAGATTACTCTACGTAACATTAGAACTAATTTATTGAAGTAACTAAATCTCAAGTGACAGCCATATATAGAGGACAATCTCTTACCAAAATAATCACTCAACCAAAATTTAACACATAAACCTCAACTGTCGAACAATCTAACCGCAGCAACGACAACAACACGGCAACCATCTTTCTACTACACGTCCCAAACAATAGGGACAAAACAATAAATACCTTCTATGTACCAAAACAAATAACCTGCAATTTATCCAGTTCGAATGTAATAATTTTTTTCAGAATTTAAAATTTTCCTAAATTTTAAATTTTAAATTTATGTTCTACAAAACAGAGCATAAATTTAAAATTTAAAGATTATACTCCGGAAACTTCGTATTTCCATCATGCATTTGCTGCCAAACACAATGAAATAAGAAAATTCCAAGTATTGTAAATAGTTTTGTAAGCCTTTAAAAGACCACCTAGGTAAAATAAATACGATCATACACAAAATGTTTATCACACTACTTTCATTTTTTGATGAATCAAAAATCGAACTATCATGAAAAAAGTGGCTATCCTTAGAGAAATCCTCCTTTGTCATTCAGTCACTAAAGTCAAGCTACATCAGGCGCAGTCATTGCTTAAATGGGTGACTGTATTTAAACACCACGTTACTGATTTTTAAGACCGATGTTTCGCTTCCGAATGCGCATACTCTGTGCATACATTTTTTTCTGTCTATATCACCAAGGCATTTTAGAAAGAATTGATAAGTGTGATTTTGGAAATTTAACATTTTGTCAAAAGTAGATCAAAGCCTTGCAAATTCTTAGGATTAAAATTGATTTATATAATCTTCATTGTAAATATATATTGATAATAGACAAACGAACATTTTAGTTGCTATTATAACGAGTTTAGAACGTGCCAACTCATCAACCAGATCACGCCAATCAGCATACAAGCACAATTAATTTGTTTTCTATGAATCATTATTTGCGTTTTAATTCGCGTGCAAGTTTTGGAACACCCTACCAGTCGCCTCTGCCTCGAGACGAACTCGGTAGGCCACAGCGTCGCAGCGCAGCATTCCGCGACAGAGGCGCGGCAAACAGAGTGCGATCAGTGCCACAATGGACCGCGACACATCTGTTCAAACTGACGCGGCGCTGTTCCGCCTGCGCACTCTAGGGCTGCCTCCTCGGTGAAAATTTCGTGTATAAATGGCGGAGTTTATTTAAAAATTCTATGAAAGATTGTTTTATTATTTTTATAGCGGAAATATGTTTCTTTCTAAAACTTTTTTGCTGGAACTAAGAAAGTAAATAATAAAAAAAAATGATCGTTGTAGTGCAAGTTATCCCATTAATATTGAAGAATATTTGCCATGTATATAAAAAAAATACTCTCAGTATTTTTAAAAAAAATTATTTACTAGCTTTCCTTACAATTCAAAACACCGTAAACATACAAAAAGTACAGTAAATATTGAAACCGAAGTGCTGTTTAGCTTTATAAAAATATTTTGTCAATATTTTCTATTAATACACGTAGAAAAACCCATTTCCGTATCAAATTTTTCAAATCTTTATTCAGTAATAGACCTGCTCCAATTTATTGCAAGAAAAAAATACGAGTTCTGACAAGGATTTATTTTTTTTCTTTTTATATAGTGAAATAAAAAAAAACCTTATTCAAAATTAGGCTCGTGCGTGTTTTGGCAGCCCTGAGCCTTCTGGCTCTTAGGTCGTATCGAATAAGTATGATCTATTTATACTAACACATCTCCCGTGTTGACACTTCTCGCTCACGTCTGCGTGTGTGTCGGTGCGTGCGTTCGTGTTTTTTAATAAACTGTTCTGCTTACATATTTGACTATAGGTGATGTTTGCCTATATTTGTCGTTTACGTATGTAAAATACGGGTAAATTATAGATATTTAGTGCGATCTGTGTAATACCACATTTTGATCTACTTAATCAATATATATATATATATATATATATATATATATATATATATATATATATATATATATATATATATACATATATATATCCTAAAATTGCGTCATTTCATTTAAATTACTTACATATTATTTAAATGAGATGACGCGATCTATATAAATATACAAGCTATATATTATAGAAATTCATAGCTATATATTGTGAAATAGCTTAATGAGGAAATTAGCGAGGTTCAAATTATAGACAAGTCTTAAACAAATTAAAACCATTGTTTCTGATTCTTCTATAAGATTCATGTAAACCCTAACCAGGGTTTGGTGGATTACGATCAGACAGAGCACTAGCTATCAGACATAGTCAGTCCGAAATAGGAGCTAATTATTTTATGTATATACTATAGTAATAATAATAAATTAATAGGTATATATTAGTTATTTAAATTAATTTCAAAATATCGTTCTTCACTTAATGCATAACCACTTTATATTAATAAAATACTTCCCAATATATATTTAAAGAATTTTATACCTGAAACCTTTTGCTTTCCAACTAATCAGTTGATATTCTAGTGTATATGTGTTAGCGAAAATCCATTTGACCTTTTGATGTAAGGGTCAACATGGATATCAGTAACATTGCGACGAATGTCGTCTCTAGACTTTAAAATGGCCCCTTTGTGGTGCAAAGAGCTGGAGGCAAACCAATGATTTCAATATTGCTTTTTGTAGACAAGTTACATAATGATGGAAACATTTTAGGTCGAACTCGGTTCGGTGACGCTTTCGCGCTGTTACAATGTCTCGTGCTCGCATACCAAGCTGCATACACTGCAGTAGTTAATTGAAGCAGTAAATTTGTATGCTCCGCAAGTGTTGAATTGCTTGACATAGTCGCGATAGCATTCACACCTATTATTCGCTAATCGGAAACTGTCTGCTGTAGAGTGATTCAGTTTCACGTAAAGTGGTTCCGAGGGTTGCTTTCATCCATGACATGCTTATTCTATAGCATATTTCAAAGAAAATCGGAAAAATGTTTTCCTTGCCAACGTACCTCATCGTAACTCTGGCTTTCGACCGCCATAAAGTAAAAACCTGACACGGTTCACTAGCACTATTTTTCATATTTATATATATATATATATATATATATATATATATATATATATATATATATATATATATAAAATAAGATGATTATAAGCAATAAAATTAATTCTCATCTTATCCTGTTCTTGAAATATTCTATTTCAACGTTATGGAAGGGTTAAGCGTTCTGCAAACCACAAAAAACTTGAGACAATCACTGAATTATACTGGTAAGTCAGTAATTTTCTCGAGTTTATTGTGGTTTTTCTTGTTATGACAATGAAATGTTTGAATTGTAATTATGATTCAGAAAATGTTGAAAATGAAAAATATATTGTTATTTATGAATAATATTCCCTTTATTTTTCCGGAACAAAGGCCCAAATCACAAAATGCCATAGAACATTATTATTATTAATATTATACGTTATATTTTCGAGAAAAACTCGGAAAATAAATACTCGCTGCACCAATTAACCAATACCCTACAGAAACTTATGATTTTACTCGTTTGTTTCAGGCGACGCAAGCGCAGCGCGCGCCGGCGGCCGGCGATGCAGGGCGCGCCCTGTCCCCCCCTCTCGCACTCGGCCAGCGAGCCGCCGCAGCCTACGCGTAAGTATCTACCCACATCGATTCGCATTTTGCTTGCTTGATGTCGTAGTCTGAGAAAAATCCTGTTACTGAAATGGCTATTTTGGGTGAATATTTAAATTAAGAATTTTATAAGTAAGTAACATAATCTATAAATATAATAAAATGGCAACGAAATCGCATCTGTGCGCGCATTACACGCAAGCCGCTGGACGCATTTTGATGAAAATTTGCTCTTTTATACCTTAGAGCTTTAGTCAATATCTGCTGTAGAAATTCTCAAAATTACTATACAACTTTGTTACTTCTTAATTAATTAACAGCGACATCGCTTTTTCTTTTAGAAGCATATAACTTAAATGTGTAGCACCCAGAAAAATTAAGCTTAAAAATCTGGAAATGTATAAAATAACACAAGTTTTACCGCGCGAAGTTCGGATAATATTACTAGTATGAATAAAAATAGACAAATTGAGAAACACTAACTTTATATATGTAATACGTGTTTTATAATTCGCCCCGTATCTATGAATATTTAACCTCGCATCTGCATAAACGGAGTGCGGGCTGGTGGGGACGCGGGGAGATGGAACGGGACTCATAGTGCGTCATATTTCCATAATTTGAATAAATTGACGCCACGACAGGTTAAGATGGTCAATGTATTAACCGTGTTGAAGTAATGTGAGGCGGAAAGTTATTGCGTCGCAAAATGACGATGGTCGCTTTTTACAGCAGGTCGCCGACCTAATAACGGGCAAAAAAATAGCGCCAAACTTCTTTAATCGAAAATATCTATAAGACTATTTGCAGCAAATTCTGAGAATAGATCTGTTGTATATTTGCAAAGTCTAGTAAAGAGATGTCTCGTATATATTTAAAGAAGTAGTACGAATATTTCAAAATGTAAAGTGATTGTCGCACAGTGCGTCATCATCCCCTCTTCCGCTGTGTTGTTTCCGTCACATATTTTCATAACGCCGCCTATGCCGAAAGCGTAATTGTCAAATCAATTATAGCCTTGAAACACATTCGTAAGTTTCCATTGAATTCGATTACAATCTTGCGCAGATTAATTCGTTTAAAATAGTTTTAAATATTTTTTTCAAATTTCAATCACTATCGTTTACATGAATGCGCGCATCGATCGATCAGTTTTGATACGCAAACGGTGGTATCGAGATCGGTATGTAGATTGATTGTATTCATAGAGGTAAGACCGTCTCGCTGCGCACGGCGGGTTCACTGGAGTAGCCATCGATTATAATATATACATATATATATATATATATATATATATATATATATATATATATATATATATATATATATATGGACACATCCACGGCAGTTTAGAGAGGAGTTGAAATTAGAGAAGAACGGAAAAGATAATGGTCTCTTTCTCTCGCGATCATTTTATTTGTATGTGCATGAATAAGAGAAAAACTGACATATGAATTGTTTGATCGTATAGAGAAGTGATTTTATATAGAGAAGTGAAGTTTTGTTACGTATATTATGATTTCTGTTAAATAAAAAGATTAAGTAAACATCCGTGCTTAACATTTTTGTTTCATCCTAATTCAAACTCTCTTTTCTGGTTAAGCTGTCATAAATTCTAAAAATCTTGTTACGAATATATTTATTTCAAAAACGCTATATACGTATATATGGATGAATTACGAAAATACAGATTTCCAGCAAATATTTTGCAACCCAGGTTGATCATAAACATATCAATTCTTGGATACCAACCTTTCTTTTTTTCAAGGAAATTCGATACTGAGAGCTTGGAAAACATTCACATCAATTTATCGATCATTATAATTGAAAGGACATCTTCAAGCGTCCTCGGTCCATTGTCGCGGATCTAGCTCGCCGCAGCCACACATGGCTGGTGGCTCGCTTTCACGTGCATTCTACCGTCGGCCGTGCGACGCATGGCAAGCGGCCATCAGAGACCGGCCGTCGAAACCGTCACGAAAAGGTTTAATGAGTTAGAATGTATATGGACAAAATCAAAAAAAAAAATATGTCACACATTGTATGAAAGGGCTCCCTCATGCACAGACACTGTAGGACGTTATAGTGCTGCAGCATAATTGCCCGTGATAAAAAGAAATATTTAAAAAGAAAATAGTTAGGTATATAAATATATATATATATATATATAATAGGAATTCTCTATTATTTGTTTAGTATAACGTGAAGTAATTCTCTACAATATATAAATGTAATATTAAATCCTAAAACAGTTTTACTTTATGTCAGATCTTAAATATCCTGGAAATCATATTTTATTTTAAAATTAATATCCGATCTGTTACACTATAAAAGTGCGGTCAATATTATTTATTTCTAGCATTTTCAACATTTTTTTTACCTCGTGTCAGGATCGTAAACTCGAGAAAAAATATTCTGCGCCATAGTATTTATTTTTGGTTAGAGTTTCCTATGACTACTGTGTTATTGAATACATGTTACATCTTCTTGTTAAAACAATGGCAGTGATGCAGTATTCTAAGGTATACATGTCCGACATATCGGAGTTGGTAACGTTTTCCTGATACGTACCATTCGCCAAAGGCTATAAGAGCTGTCGTTATAAAGACGCCTCGCCAGCAGGTAAAAAATGTATGTATTAGCGTCGCGAAAAGTTGTCACATTGGATATCGATTCTATTTAAGCGCAACGTAACAGAATATAAAGTTGCGTCTGTAAAAGCGGCAGAATAAATGTAAATCTTCAATTTATATTTTCGAGAGCGTATGGTCGTATGCCTAAAAAATCTCCGAGCCGACCAAAACCTGTCACCTACATAAGTTTACCACTACACTACCCACATGCCCAATGCGGGTAGCGTGCGCATCACAACAATAAATATCAAAACGGCACGCTCGATCAGTGGATCGATGCGCACGCGCAGGTGCGTTGACACAGAAGGCGCGCGGCCTATGGCGGCGCACCGTTACGCCGCGCGAGATCGCCCATTCGTCCATTTGAATTCAGAATCTCGCCTCGGAAAGCAGGAAGTCACGTGATAGGCGGCCGCCGCGCGCCGCCCGCCAATATGGCACCCTTTTCTCTGAATTCGAATGCCTTGTGCGTAGGCGCGTGCGTCTGGCTGCATTCTCCCGCGTTGGATTTGGACGTAATATATTAGTTTGTGTGTTATAATTCTCGCTGGCGCTCGGGCGGGATTTATTTCGGACTTTCACTGCTCCGCAATGATATGGATACCTCAGAATGGAGAAAAAACATTTCGCCTTATTTGGCATACATCGAATCGGCGTAGAAAAATCCGATTACATATTATTTTTATTTCAACAGGAAACCCGGAAATATCAAATCAATATCGAAGAATTATAGCAAATGGCGTTCTAACTTTGCACGAGTTAAATGTTACATATTACAGTCGTTGTTATGTTATCATAAAAAGCTTTGGAAAAAGTTACATAATGGAGGCGTTTGAAAATCAGTTGAAGCCAGTTTTCAAAAATGGTAAAAGGCAAGAAAAAATAATAGGAACAATTATTTTATTCTAAAATATTATCTTACTGAAATCAAACCCCTCAAAATAATTTAAATTAGATTCTCAGTTGAGGAGCTTTGTACTGAGCTATCAATAGAAATAGCGTCTATTTCAAAATAACTTTTTAACTCTAACAACACATTTTCAATGCGGATTAGATTTTATTTCTTTTTATTTTGTGGCTAATTTTTAATGTTTTAATTCATCACTTTAAGTAATAATTAAAAGTTTCGTATCTATGAGTACGCCATCTTAATTAATAAAAATTAAAAAAATAAATCGATTAAATAAATCAATAAAAATAATCGATTAATAAAAAAGAAAAAACTAAACCGACATCAAGAGAAGAATATTATGTGGGAATCCGAGGTAAAAGTGGGTAGTGTGGTTCTGTGAATAAACAATTTTTTATACGACTTGTTTTGTATGCGACGAATAACTTTAAGGAGTTATATTTTAACGAAGAAAGTGACGATAGGTAGCGCCAAGTCGTTATTACTTAATCTGCTTTAAGATAAAAATAGATGCAAACAACTTATAAAAGTCAAGAAATGTATAAATACTTGTAGGTACATGATATGATCCTACAAAATAACATGATACTACTATTGCTTTTGACACTGTAAGTGATACATATACATTAACAATCAGTTAAAAGTACATGCCATTAGAATATAATCTAACTGAAGTTAGCTATTTTTTCTTGTATTGTTAGATCAGAGTTTGTGTTTTGTAATACCCTAAAGTGCCTTGTCACAGTTAAATAGGCCCTGAGAAAGCTGTAGAAATCGGAGAAGTTTAATCTTCACCATCTAGAATGGTCATTTTAGGGCTTGTTTTCGACACGTATGAATTTTAGTGATGTTTTTATGATATCTTTCCTCAAAAGGTACATACGAAATATTTGCTCTTAAAATCAATGCTTTGTCCATTTGTTACCTTTTATGTAACATTCCGTTGCAAAAATGACTTGTCGCTGTTGAATTTTATGCAGAAATAGTTCTGAAATGTTTTCAGTTATGAGCTTTTATTATTTCACAAAAGTGCCCGAGTAAAATTTAAAAAAATTGACAAGTTAAAAAAAAATTTGAATCGAAAGTGGAAACAAAATTTATTTGCATGCAATAAATAAGAACTAGGTATCGAATAAAAAGCAAAAATTTTCTTTAATTAGAAATAATTTCCCACCGTGTATTAGAGTAACACCCAGGCCCAAATCGCTTTTATTCATCAGTATGTATTATATGTGACATACGTATAAAAGATTTTTGGTAGTTTTATCCCGAAAAATTGCACGACACCGTAAATATAGATGCCCACCGCCGTTGACGTGCGGGTTTGCAGAGGCGCGTCACGTTCGAGGCGCGCGCGCACGTCCGAGCGTGAACAGTTAGCGTCTCCCGAGAGGCAACAGCCGGGAGGTGCCGGCGGCCTGCTTTCGGCAAGCCGAATCCGACGAGCCGCCCGGTCTAACGGGAACGCATAGCCGCCCAGCGGAAGCGGGGACGGCTTCGGTCTTTGATTCGCTCTATGTGTGCCACATACGCCGATAATCTGAAATAATACGCGCCGAAATCTATCATCGCCTCGGTCTTAAATGGAATATAGGCCGTTTGCAAACCGATTGTTGGACCTTTAGCTTATTGTTAATAATTCAAAACAACAATTCGATATTTAAATTTTAAATTTTCTATTCTTTTATTTTTCTTTTTCTCTGAACAGTAACCAAATTTGTACATTTCGTTATCATCAGTCAGAATTATACAGAAAACGTAGATCGTATCCAACATAGATAGTGCCATCAATGTACAACCTTTGTATTAATACGGAATGTTACTAATAGTATAGAAATTATATCAACTAAATAACCCATATATGAGAGTAAAAACAAAATAATAAGTTAAAGACTTGCGTAACTAAATTAAAAAATTAAAGTTCGGAGAGTGATTTTCAAATAGTAAATGCTTTCGATATATTTTGAAAAGAAATTGCAACAATCCCTCGCGAAAGACCTAAAGAATACCAAGTTGCGGAAAATTTGTGGCTTGGCGAGTCATAAAAGAGAAATATGTACAAAGGTTAGTATGATTATTATGTGTATATAGGATAAAATAAATGCGTAGAAATATCGTCATTGGCCGTACTTTAATCATGTTGTTTTTTTAATACGGTAGTTGACTCATTCTAAATATAAGTAAATTAAAAACAAGTCTTGAAAAAAATTCAAAAATTGAAGATACGGATAGAGTTGTGTATATCACTGTATCTTTTCCTCTCGTAGAATATAATGTGCAATATTAAAAATTACCTCACAACACAATATTGCCTTCCTTCTCTAAAGGTTAAATTTAATCTTTTATAACTCGGTCAAGTTTTAAGATAATTAAAAATTTTTCATCAGCTTGTACCTTGAAATTATGATTAATTAAATAAAAAAAACTAGTCAAATACCCAATTGCTGTCAAGAAAGTCTAAAAGAAACAAAAGAAATTGATAGATACTTTCGAGGAACCAGTCGTCTTATTTTCGTCACGTTTTATGGGCTTCGAATCTACTTTGTATGTAAACAAAAGCCTAACTATTGTCAGTTAATAATGACGCAATAACATATTTCCAAGTCACTCTATCCATACAGCTTACCTCGGTCGATCCCCGCCATTTCCTCGAGCTGCGGTCCGCGATAAGCGTAGCGCTGACGCATCGCGGCGAACGCCCTGGATCCTTACGTTTATCGTGGGTTTTACGGCGAAAAAGCGGCGTTTTAGGTCGAGATGGGAGTAAGCTAGCCACAATACGCAAGTCATGGTCCCAAAGTCCATGTTCCCGAGGGAAATACGCGATAAATACATGACGTACTTTTAATCGATGCGGTTTTAGGACTTCGTGGTCAGGAAGCGAAAGTGAAACTTGCTGCATTTCGTCATCAAAGTCGTGCCGTTTTACGCATTATTAATTTTGAAAGCCGAGCTGGAACTTATAGATTAGAGATTATAAATTATAGATAGCTTATAGATTTGGGTATTTATTTAACCACCTCAAAAAGAACATTATCAGATCATTGCAAATAATTGCACTTTCCTAAACTATGACGTCACGTATTTTATGGGCTATTTTAAATACAGCTTAAATTGTTCTTAGGGTTGTTAAACTACTAACACTAATATTAAACTAGTGAATTACAGTAATTTTTTTACGTAACCGAGTATTAGAAATTGAACTGAATCTTTAAAGGGGGAATGAATTTGAATCTTTTAAGGGGGAATTTTTCAAATCAAACTGTATATACATTTTGACTGAATTTACACTTTTTCATATTACATAGAAGGTTTTCTGATAACGGCCCCGTAGTACCAGCTGTATCTGTTAGAAGGTAAGCTGTAGAAAAATTTGAAGATTCTACAAAAATTAACCCACTTCGTCGCCTACATTTTTACTCACATAAAGATGTTCTCACAATAATTTGTCTATTTTGACAATTATGTTATCAGTTTTTATTCTGTATGTGTCGAAGGAAAAAAATATTAATATTATTCCACCCATATAAAAAGAGACCCAACACCTACGTTTGAAGGTTAAGCGGAGTGAAAAAATCTTTTTTTACAACAATTTCGTTTTGTTTTTAAATTTTATTCTACTTTGAGAAATAGTATTTTGCCTTCATCATATTGTTAAGTATTTCGCCAAATGACAGCTACAGATGGTCCAACTTTTAGTATAAATAAATTACTTAAAGAAAAACTACATGGGGAACTGGTAAGGGTTAATAAAGTAGAATAAGATACAGATCAATCACACAAGATTGATTTTCCCATAATACTTTCGTTGACATCTAATTAACCAACATGTAATTAATAGTTGCAATCTAAATAAAAATAACGCAAAAAAATTCCAAGAGATTTTCAGTATGCTTCTAATTCGGAGGCGCTTGCGGGGCGCGTTGCGCGTCAGCGGCTCACATCAAAGCAGCGGCAGCCTTTATGACGTCATCGCGACCGCGCCCCTTAGGGGAATCCGTGGCCTCGTTTACTTTACCTCTCGCGCCTTATCTAGTGTTCGTATGATTTCAGGCTTGTAGTACGGGACATTTGCCGAATAGTTCGGTCGTTGTTATATTTTCACAAATTAAATTATTGAAAAAGTATGTCAGTAAATGTAATTTTGTAGAATAGCTATTTATATGAAGTAAAAACTATCAACAAATCCATACATGGGATTATTAACGCTTATTTTGGCTAACTTTACATCGCACAGAAACATAAACGTTTAATGATGATGAGACATGTGGGGTATTTACTATAATGTTATTCTGCAAAATACCTTTTCTGTTATCGTTTTACATTATCAGAGTTAGGTTCAACATAACCAACATAATTAATAATATGAACAAAAAATGTCAAGAATATTCTTGTGGTAAACACAATGAATGCAAATAAATTTTTTTAAAAGCATTAACTTTAAAAAAAATTCACTTGCAAGTTTGCAATTATTCCATAGCCGATGTAATAAAGGTTTTAATTCCAAATAACGTCCCTTATTTTAAAAACGAATGGTCACCTTAGCTTCACTCATTCACTATCTCGCAACGTGAGTAAGCAAGGTGGTAAAAGGTGCGCGCGTGAGCGAAGATGATCATTGCGACGTGGTGAGATAGGGTTTATTGTTGCGAAATTGGTGGAACCAGCTGATAAGACTATATGGCGCTGTCAGGTCTACCTGGTTTACGTCTTATTCGAGGTGTTTTTTATAAGAGATCTTTCAGAAAGTGAAATTCTTATGAAGGATTTGAGTGAAGATGTTGATTATGCAAGTAAATGGTATTTGTTTATAGAGCTGATATTTAAGGTTTTAATTACCGAAACCGCATCGTCCAATAAGTTTCCAATACTCATTTTTGTCGTTTACAGGCAAATATTAAATCGAAGCAAACGGTCCACGTAATATGTGGACACTATAAACCATAAAAAGCTTCATTTTACGCCAAGAACTGGCTTCGTAAATTAAAATTCACTGAAGAAATGATGGAATTTTTTTTTGTCCACATGATATAACAATTTATCTCGTTTGTTTTCACAGGGTTTAGAGATTAATGATATTGCGTGATTTTACATTTTATTTGAGACAGATTCGCTACTAATCCTTGGACAATATTATATTGTATATCACACTGGAACGAACGTTTATATGGGCAAAATTTGAAATCGTCTTGGAAAAATAATGTAAAAACATTTTATTTCCATAATTCTTTTTACAACTAATTAAAGAATCGTCTGCTTAAGACTCACTTTTTAACTACATCAGCATCCGTCTCAAACTCATCAGGTTTTGTAACAAACTACACGTTTTATTTATTGACACATCACGCCATTTCATCATATACATTTTCTTCGCCATTATCATTTATGTAACCACACCACGTCAAGGTATCTTCCTTAATTTCGAAGGCCAAGTTCTCCTCCAACATATACTTTTGCCTTTTATCCTTATTCTTTACCCTGTAACTTGGAGCATTTCCATCCGCGCTTATCAGTGATCTCATTTCCGTTGCATCACTTTATTTACAACGTTGTAATATACTTACTGGTTTGAGCAGTCGAGTCGGAGATCAAGTGCTCATCTACTGATTCAGATGACAATTCCAACTTCCGTTTCTAATCGATAAAAAATTGTAGATGTCCTAAATCATTCTCTTAACAGATGGGTAAATTCTTTCAAAAACTTGACGTTGTAGGTACCAATAGGCGATAGGGATGCAAACGACCAATGGTTCAAAAAGCACACATAGCAAGAAACCCATTGCTAAAAAAATTGTTTTATTTTCCGTCAATCGACAAAGTTTGCATTTCAGAGTATTGCATGTCACTGTCTTTGATTGTAGAAAAAGCTTCTTGTTAAAAAATATTATTTTCGAAACTAATTTCACGCCATAACTTTGCCAAAAGTTTGTCTTTATCTTATTATTTATCCTTTTTAAACACTTGGACCAAATATGTAAATACTAGATTTTTAATCAATTGTAACTGTAAATTGCCTACTATATTAAAGACGAATTCTTCTGTTCTTAGCCGTTGGCTCTCGTCACCATTGCTTTCAGAGAAATAAAGCGATAACTTATGCATTAACTTTCCACTTTTAGTCATCCTATTACCGAGTTCAAATGTAATGATCAATCTCAAGTGAAGCTGATATCTTAAAAGGAAATTAGAAGCAATTTTTTCGAAAAATCACATAGGACTTCGCATGAAAGCATCTTTGCGAGATCGCTTCAAGATAATACCATCGTCCATAGGTATATAATCATATTTCTCCCACATGTATATAACCTGACCTTAAAGTATAATACACACCACATTATATTTACCAGCTATTATGCGCTGCCAGGTCTACCTGGTTTACGATAGGGTATATTATTTAGTACTACTTTTTTCAGTCAGGTCATATAGGTTAGTCAGTACTATCCCTACCCTTAAGACACGTATTTTCTCATAAAAAATTATTTCACATCACCGTACCGCGTGACTAGACGGATCTTTTTGATAATTACAATTTATGGTAATTAATTCTTTTCAAGCTTCCTCCACGCCGTATGAAATAAGTCTATAATAGAAATGGATTATGCCGACATAGCTAAACAAGCGACCAAGATGGAAAACGACAAAAACGTAAAAAAATACCCCTCGCGTACCGGACGTTATCGTCGACCGACACGGCATACAGGTTAACGTCCAGCTCACGAATTGAGACTGAACGAGTTCAGGTGCCACATCCGGCGCGCGCGATAGCGGCGCGTTTTCCGGTGATAAACAGACCGACTGACAAAACCGTCTTTAACTATATAGATAGATACGCCTCAGCTCCGGTTTGTTTGTATTCTTTACTGGAGGCAGACAGAATTCGTCTTTAGGTATAAACAACGGTCGCGGATGGTGAAGGTTCATTTTTTGTACACACAAAAATAAAAAACATAAAAAAAGGATTTTTTTATTTGAACAGTGGAACCTGCTTAATACGGCTTTCCACATAATACGCTCTTTGATGTCGGCCACTTAAATTTCGATTGCAGCTTTTGCAGTTGTGGACGTAAGAAGGCGGCATCCTACAGATTGTTTTTAATTTGTTACATCCGACCGGCTTCTATGAGTTTCTGTAAAATAAAATAAGATGATTATAGTCAATATTTTTTGTATCTCATTCCGTTCTTAAGATACTTTGCACGCACGCCAGGTCCCGCGTGGTATCGTCAAAGCGGTTTCATTATAAAGTTTTGAATATTAGCAACACGAATAACATTTCGCAAAAAGAAAAATCGATCACCCTTGTCATTCAATTTTTTATTGTGTTTTTGTTTCATGAAAATTATTTTTTTAATAATGAAACATTTAAATGTAATAATGATTCGGGAAAACGTCTGAAATTTAAAATATTTTCTTTTCGAAAATATTTATAGACATATTAATTATATTAATTAACCAACACCTGTACATCGTCATTTATCTTTGCTCCAATTGGCTTCCAATACTAAAATTTCTTTGACAATATGGTTGACTCCGATTATTCAAAATGTGTATGTTAAAAGAATCTATATCATTATTTTAACTTATACCATTAATTAACTTTTTCCTTCAACTGCATCTCCGACTTTCCGCACTAAACGTTTCCTGTTTAATACGCCGTCTTCGCATGGTTTCCCGCAAAATCGTATAAAGCTGGTTCTACTCTATAAATTTTCCTTTTGAACCTAACACCCGTGACATGTGGTTAAGAATTGCCTCTCACTCGAATCGCTTTCTGTGTCTTTAAGTAATCAATAAGGTCAGGAGTCAGCTGAATTATATTTTCCGCGCAATAGAAACAGACGCGTTCTTCGAAGTATAAGGAACAAGTATTCAATATAACAAAGAAGAAAAGTTAACTTTCAGCCGAAACAAATTGATAACAATTATTTTCCATGTTCATTTGCAAGTAGATAGTGAACAAATTATGGATTCGACTTCGAAACTCAGAAAATATTAACCAGCTACAATCTTTACCTACCATGCCTTCAAAACGCCTTCCACGGTGAAGGTCAATTTGAGGGACTGACAATATAACACCTGCTCCAAACAGCAATAATTTTATTGAATCTGGTGAAGTAGCTCGTACACTTTGATTCTGCTATCGTGTTAGTTTTAGGAATGAATTTTGTTATTTTGTTTTACAACATCGACCGGTAATTTAAGTCATATACAGAGCTCACTTACTCGTAATTTCTTTTCGTAAGGTATACGATTTTTTTCGCTGTAGTCAGTACTAAAATATATTTTCCAGTGATTTATTTCAAATTAGTTGGATTAAGAAGAGCTTAGCTTTATTTTGTCGTCATTTTTTTTTACTTAATGCTGTTTGCAAAGCATTTTCATCCACGCAGTAACACTACAACTTTGGTGGAATATTATAGAGAAATATGCTATTTGAACCAAGTGGAAAACCTTTAAGGTTTCAACTCGTGAACATATACTATTTAGTCTTATAAAATGGAAATGTAAATTTAAGCCACATTAACATATTTTATTAAATTAAAATAAAGACTTATCTATTTTCCTTATTCATGTTAATATTATCGTGTTCCTGCTTCTTAAATACAAAATTTATTAATTAGGATACTTTCGGAACATACCTTAAACTCGGGAACTCTGTATCTATATAAATAAATGGATTCGAAATGTAGGAAATATTGAAGTAATGTCAGACAGCTTGGAAAATGCGAATTTCAAAGATAAGCGAAGGAAGCAATAAAGTCGGCAGAATAACATTGCAATAGAGCTTGGCTTGAGTTAATGTATATACTAATTTAATAATAGATATTTCGTTTCTTTAAAGACCTATTGAGCTGTAGAATTGCCGACATGGTGGCGAGAATCTTTGCCATCGCTTTTAACGGTCTTAGAAAAATCGGTTGCACAATTAAAATTCCATACCATTAGCCTCCCCATAACTTATTCGTTGGCTTTATTCATTGTAAAGTGCTTCATAAACCAATAATATCTTGTATGTTCTCAGTAGCAAAGTATATATTTAAAATATACGATAAATCCATCTAAGTGAACGTATGAACGTTACGAAGAATACTAGGAATGGAGCGAGCCGAAGCGAAATGTGAATCCGTGACGTTAATTACTTCGACCGATTCGATTTATGGTTCTCGAAGACGCTCGCTGAGCGATAAGGCTTTTCCGCTGGAGATAGATAAACTCGAGGAGGTCGCTCGGCTTGCTCGTGTTTTTATGGTGCGGCACGGGCGGCTGTCTGTGTGTCGACGTGAGATTGCGAAAGAATAAGCGCGACTATATAGTTATGTAAGGCAGTGGAAGGGTTTCGAGAAGAGGATTTCGAAAGGGTGCAAAGGAAACTAAAACACAGGTAACGGTTGAGGCAGTTAGTAAATTTCCCTGGTGAAATGCCAGATTCTGAAAATGTTAATGTTGACCGTGTTTTTGAAACGACCGTTCTATGTGCTGATTTATATTTCAATAACACTTTATGAAATATAAATCAGCAGTACGTTTCGTATTTTAGAAATTAAATAGTGAAAATATTACATATTTACGAGGTGCCAACCGTAGGTTAATACGAAAAAATACCATAATAGCAATTTTGTTAGCCCATTGCATTTTGGCAATTTATGAGCTGATCTCTTTATCATGTACATGTAACGATTAAAACTCGTGCAGTGTTATTTTTAAAGAATCAACAATCTGAACCCACTGCAAAATTGAAGTCTGGGTGTGAGCAGAAAACAATTTTTTTCTTGTTTATATGGGATTCTTTTGCCCATACTTTATTGCCCATGAACTTACTGATGGAATTATTATATTATTTGTTTAGATACTTGAATACAGCAGTAACTATTGCGATAGCTTAAACAGACGTTTCAAATATTTCGAGGAAATGGTATAAGTAACTATGTGTTATGTGTATTTATTTGACTATTAGTGAATTGCGAGCTCTGTAATTTCCAAAATTTGATACCAAAAATGCTACTAAATGGTGTTGTAGCAAGGCGTAAATTAAATATTGGATTTTTTATTTGGTTTAATTTAATTTAGACTAACAAGCATATTTTTTTACAAGTTAAATCTTTATGATATATTTCATTTCCTGAAGTTAAAAGTTTCAGCTTTTATTTAAAGCTAAATTAACATATTTAATCAGTTTTTACTTATTGCTTTGGTTAAGTTAAAAATGGAATCGAGACAAAGTTAATCGCCCCAAAGCTAAAAGATTAATTTAAAGCTTATCATGTTTTAGATAATGTGGGTTTTTCAGATTGGCTCGTCTACTGTATGTATGTCTGAACAAGTTCTGTTTTGTCACTGAACAATTTCGGCGACATGTCGCGGTGCGCGGCATAGCATAATCAATGCAATTAAATTTCTTTCGTTCTTTTAAATCCTAAATTAGTACCCAGCCAGACGTTACATTAATAAAAATGTAACGTCTGGCTGGGTACTAATTTAGTATTTAAAAGAACGATCAACATTGTATTATTTTCCTGTTACACACATTAACACAATAAATATTTTAATTATACTAGCTATGAGAAAGATAAATTAAAAACAGCGTTTTTTACTTTTATTCTGCTAAATTCAAAATGTTCGTATTTGTCACATTTCCTTAACATAAGCCCTACCCTGACGTTTGCAAACTAGGTGTCTGCGCGCTTGTTTTTAATCTATGGCCAAGATTTGAAAGTTTAGACTAAACAAAAATACAAAAAACAGTGATTAGTTTCCTTTCAATTTTTGAAATACGTCTGAAGGTTTGTCTAAAATAATCTATACATAAGAAGTATCTGGAGAATAAGTCTGCTGCAATTTTGGCTTTCTTTGTGTGTTCTACTCTGAAATATAATGTTTATCAATCGTGAAGGACAAGCCTGAGATTGTAATGCGTTTTGCGATAAGTAGCCGAGTTAATTGCCTTTTTTATCGGCTAGAGACGGATAGATAGTGTTGTTTTTGTGACGAGTAAATCAGACCTACCTTCCCGAGGACGGAAGAACGATTAAAATACCTACTATTATATATCTCACGTTTTATTTACTGTCTTTCGCATTTGGTATAATACTGTTTTAATATTACTGTGGCTTAGTGGTATAAGCGCTCGATCGAGAAGAGACAGCTTAATATTTTTCTCTATTTTAGAAACATTTCTAATTTCAACATGTCATGGAAAAAGCAACTCTTGATTTACCCACAATTAAACTATAATTTCTACCGCCATTTATAATGAAACACTGTGGGTACTGTCAAGTTTTTATTTTACGAAGTGTTAGAAAAATTCTACACGTTGACTGCCACGTCTATCAGATCTAGAAAATGGCACTGTTTCCGCCGACGCTACCTCTGCCAATATCGGCAGACAGGAAAAGTTTCTGAGAATTGGTTTTGAGGTCGTACCTGCCATTCCCGACAGGCGACTTACATATTTTGTCATTACTCCAAAAAAGTGTGGCCTCTGAGTGTAAACCAGTACAAAAATTGGGGGAATGAATCACCCACACCGAAATTTTAAGTTAACTTTTTGAAAATATAACAAAAAATTGACTTAATATTTCGGTGTGGGTGTAATATTACCACAACACTCAATGTAATAAAGACCATTTTGTATTTCGATTGGTACAACTCACAGGAATGTATGTCAGAGGAAATGGTACGATTAGTCCCGTCCAGCCGCTGAAGGCCGACGTAGTTGGTATTTGGGTATTCGTTTATAGGAGATATACCTTTTGATAATTATATTTTATGTAGATAGGGCTTGATATTGAGAAATAAAAAAATATGATAGTGAAAGTTCTATATTTTTTTTTCAATTCACTTCCTTGAACTTCAATTTACTATAAGTACTTTATTCATAGTACACTGAAGGTCAAAGACTTTATAATTAGCTACATCAAAGTCTTTATAGTAAATAAATATCAATTGTTATCTTGTTTAAGAGAAGAGAGAAAAATTTTGTATTACGATTTCATCTTGAAAAGAAACGGGCCACCCATTATGCTTCTAGGTGGCAGAGTTAACATACAAAATTTCTGAAATTCCTTGCATTGCCCACTGAATTTTCGATTTTTTATTATTAAATCCGACATAAAAAGTAAGAGTCACTTTCTCTGTTATTTCAAATATTCTCAAAATTTAATTGTCATTAATCAGACTAAACATTAAAAAAAATCAAAAATCTTTGTTGTTTCTCAACTAAAAATTTACATATGTAATTAGCGGATATTTTGAGTACAGTAACCAGCACCCAGTAGACTTTTAAAAATGTTTTTGCAAATATATAAAAAAATAAATGTCAAATATGTAATTGAATCAATTTTCGCAACCGATATTGCGGCACAAGGCCTAGAATGGAAAATACGTGAAGACAGTAATGATCGATTTTTGTAATGTAATTTTCGAAATGAGTAAAAGGCTATGAAGCTACGTTTAGAATAAAGAAAATACAAAATAAAAGTATATATAAATAAAAGTATATATATATATATATATATATATATATATATATATATATATATATATATATATATATATATATATATATATGAAAGCGAACATGACCGAACTTTTCCTAAAAGTGGTTAAGATCTTTGAGTAAATAAAGCGTTCTTTATATTCGCGTTCACTTCTTATCACAACAACGTATGTAACGTTATTATAGTTGAACTAGATGAATCATCGGACAAATATGATATAATATTGTTTAAACAACTAGAGAGTTATAAACCTACATTAACATACGTATGCTGTAATGGTTCTTAGGACGGAAAGCACAAACAGCACAAGGCTTACAATTTTTTTTTTATTTATGACGCATTCAACTTGGGCCTCTGAGATATTTTGATGGCATTAAACGAATTACACAATGCTAACCACCTACAATGCCAACTCCTAGAATATGAGCACGTTTTCTCAAATTTTGCGTAATTCAAAATTATTAGCGTGATGAAAAATTTATCATAGTGCCATCGGGTGTTAACAATAGACAATTTTTGGGAGCATAAATTATTCTTCAGTGACAAAAAAAATTTATATGTTTCATGAAAATATTTTATATATGTTTCATGAAAAGCATGCCAAATAAAAAAATGGTATATTTATATATACCATTTTTTTATTTGGCATGTTTTTCATGAAACATATGTAAAATATTTCGGTAACATTCAAATATTACTGATATGGGCTACATAAATATTTTCATTTATATTGAATAACAAATTAACTCCTTAATCAACTTCCAATTTAAACACAGAAATGAAGCAATGGAACAAAGATAAAAAAATTGGAAGACAGTGAAAAACTAAACAGTAACAAGTACAATTAACAGTATTACTGGACGTTGACAAATCGTGAATCACACAGAAACACCATGAATGTATCTATAAAACAATCAATGGAGCAGAAAAACGCCAAGATTGGGCGAAGTTTCAATGCTAAATTAAGTAACGTAGTAGGAGTGTGTGTCCTAACATTTTATTATGCTTATTAGGCGGGTTGTATTTTATAATGAAATATATAACTTTGACTATAAGATTGATCTAAAAAAACTTGAAATTAAAACAGATATGTACAACGGAACAAATTTCAGTGGTTAAGAATAAGTCTTAGTAACTTTGCGTTTTTTCCCAAAAGATATATTTTTCCCCACTTTCTTTAGGATGAAATAAGAATTACAGGATCTCTAAGACGCGAAATATTGAAAAACCAGTAACGCAGTAAGAGTGTACGCACATTCTTAACAACTTATTATGCTTATTAGGCGGATTGTATTTTATAATACAATTTATAATTTTCACTATAACATTGATCTAAAAAAACTTGAAAAAAAAACAGATATATACAACAGAACAAATTTCTATGACTTCGAATAAGTTTTAGTAACTTTGCGTTTTTCCCCAAAATATATATTTTTCCTCACTTTCTTTAGGATGAAATAAGAATTACAGGATCCCTAAGTCGCAAGATATTAAAAAACCAGAGCGGAGCCAATTTCTTGTTTGGTAAAAGAACGTGTTTTAGTACCTCGTTAAATATTGTGTTTAAGTTATTTTTTATTTATATATTGCAAATTATAATTTTCTCATTTTTTGTGTAAAAACTAAATTCATAACAATTTTTTCAATTTAAAGAAAAAAAAATTTACACTTTTTCCTGTTCAGAAGTTTCAATTATTTTTTTGTTATATGCATTATTTTTTTTCACGAGGTTTTTTCAAACCTATCCTACAGTTTTAAACATCGACATCAGTCAAATACCCAAATATCATATCGTTGGACCGGTCTTTCAAAATGGAATCGAAATATTAATCTTCAAAATGAGGCATGACGAATCCTCCCCCTCTCCCTCACCCCTCCTCCACACCTGCTCTTATCTTCCAACAGTGGAAAGAAAATTTTCTATTATACTTTATGCCTGTTCAGAGATATACTTGCTAGTTATTTATAACCGCCTTATCCTCCGTTAGGCATAGCCGTTTTTTTACGAAAACTACGGCATTAAAAAAATGATACCTAAAACGAAATACACAATATTATTCGGGATGAAATAAGACTTACAGGTTCCCTAAGTCGCAAGATATTAAAAGATCAGAGTGGAGCCAGTTTTTTAAGTTTGTTGTTTGGTAAAAGAACGTGAGGAATGACTATGTATTTACGCAGCATAACTTGTTGTTCCGATACCGTTACTTCACGTAGACTCTACTAAATAATTAATTACGGAAAGATAATTAAAGCATAAGACAATTTAATCACCTTTAGTCGATTCTTTTCGGACATAGTAAACACGTACATGGTGATGAGACCATGTTACGGTATTTATACCATGATCCAAAAGCGGTTTGAATTTTTAACATTTTTATTTCTCGAATAATATTCGTTTAATTCTCTTCGATGCTTTATGTATATTACATTTCGAAAACTTCAGTGGCTTTGAGTGGTTTGAACTATTTTTTCATGAAAATGGTAATATACTATTATCTCAACTCAATGTTTTCTTGCATATTACCATTGTTTTCATTTACTAGTATATGAGACCTTCTTAAGAACAGTCAGAAAATATTCACTTTAATGGTTTGCGACTGCGAGGGTTTCTTACTGACTGTCCGTCCGTTCGTCCACTCCCTCTGTTATAGCCCCATAGTTTCTACAGTTTTAAACCTATACAATATCGCAAATGGGCGCTTTGAATGAGGACCTCAATTAATATATAGCAGAATATTAAAAAAAATATTGTACCTTCCCATACAGGAAAAATGGAGATGTTTCTCATGGGTGCCATGAATAGGGTATTTGACTATATTTTGTTTATTACTAAAATAGAATAAATAATAACATTAAAAACGGTTAAAATAATATATCGTACTTAGGACTTTTCATTACAAAGTTCTAACGACTTAAAACTAACGAACTACGATTCGCGCGAAAATGCCCCATACAAAACAAAACTGGTTTATGACGTCACTGGCCAGTATTTAGCATTCGTAAGGGAGTTTATTAAATATTTTTAGTACCTCGTTAAATATCGTGTTTAAGTTATTTTTATTTATATATTGCAAATTATAATTTTCTCATTTTTTTGAGTAGAAACTAAATTCATAACAACTTTTTCAATTTAATCAACAAAAAAATTTACACTTTTTCCTATTTAGATGTTTCCAGTAATTTTTTTGTTATATGCATTATTTTTTTCATCATAATTTTTTTTTCAAACCTACTCTACAGCTTTAAAACATTTAAAAAAAACCAACATCAGTCAAATACCCTGTTGTCAATCATTGGACCGGTCTTTTAAAATAAAATCGAAGTATTAATCTTCAAAATGAGGAATGACAAATCCTACCGACCCCCCACCTCCCACTCCCGCTCTCATCTTCCAACAGTGGAAAGAAAAAAATCTAGTTATTTACATTTAATTAAAACTTCCATTTAAAATTATTTACATTAACTTGTATCAGCAGTCAAAAGATATAAGCAACTACAGGATTATACTTTATGCCTGTTCAGAGATACACTTGCTAGTTTTTTATAACCGCCTTATCCTCCGTTAGGCATAGCCGTTTTTTTACTAAAACGAAATACACTTAAAAACTACAATTTTAATAATAAAATTATTTAAAAAGTGTTTTGAATCAAGCCAAAATATCCGTCCATACCTTCACTCCGTTTCCAACCTAAAAAGAGTGACCAGCGTGGATGAAACATCTACCATACTTCCCTATTGTGACATACTCCTGTTCATTCTCATATATTCTTCCACACACGCTATACGTGTTTATGGCTTCTTAGATTACAATATCTTATACTTTTCGCCATTGGCCTTTCCCATTTCTTTCAATAGCTACATTTTTTGTCTTATAATTTTTAATGTGAACTTAAACAGTTTAACGTATTTTTGAAAATCCGCTACATATTTATTTTGATCAGACGCGACTGTTGCCGATGGATAGTATGACCGTTGAGCGCCAGCGCGATTTTGGTATCGAGCTATGCGCCGGCGAACCCGACGCCCGCTCCGTCCGGCGCAGCGTCTAACCTCAAACATCCTGCCGGTAAACAAAATAACACCGGTCGCCGCGACATCGGCCAAACAATCCGCACCCGCCGGACATGGCGCGCGAAAAACGTCAATAATCAATAATAACGCGATGGGTAGATGGTGAGCATTGCGCGTGTGGGAGCCTCGTCTTCTGGCTACGAGTCCCGCTATTTTAACCGATTACAAAGAAAATAAAAGTGTTGGTTTTATCCGGTTTTATATTAGCACATCATCCATGGAATAAATTATTAGCACTAGATCCCACCAAAGTCCCAAATTTTATACATTTGGGACAAGTTCTTTTTGAAAGTTGAGATAAAAATCTATGCAAATTATTCGTACAAGTACTTTCCCATACGGGACTCAACATGTTGTCTTATTTAGTAAACTGTATGAAAATTTAAAAATTTTAACTTTTATCATGGATGACTCGTGGTTACTGGTGGCCACCACGGCTCAGATAAGACGTACCAGCGTCGCTGTGGACAGTGATCCCATAACTCGAGTAGGTAATCGCTTACTTATATCTTGGCGTTCAACATGTTAACAGTTCACAAGTAGACCGATCTTGATTGGGCAAGAGGTTTCAAATAAGCAAGCGTTTTTCGTATCACGTAAAGATAATCGAAATGTCATATTTTAGATGATATTTTAATGAAGACTCGTTTTGATAAAATAAAATTTGGTATTAGGTCAATCTCACCCTGTAATGAGATAGGCCACAATTAAGACGTTTTCTAAAAAATATCAATATAAGTAATCTATACATTCTCTTGACAACCGTGTCCAAATTAAATAAACTTTCCTGGATAACTATTAACATTTTCACTCTGAGTGTCCCAACTGTCTTGGTTCTTTATTTTTAATGTAAATTTATTTAAATATTCATACAGATAAATAAAAAGTTAAGGTTTCGGTCTATCGATCAGTGAGTCTGTTAGTATCTAAATTTGTGATTTTTGGAGATGTTGATGAGCATGATGATGATGAGATATCATTACACGGTTTTAGCTCGATGTCTCAAATAGGAACCGAGTTACAAGGGAGACAAGACGAGGCGGAGCCAGAATTTTAGTTATATTTAAGTAGGACAAAGAATTGTTATAAAATAAGATTAAAATAAGAGTAAACATGAAGTGTCTTATGTCTTCCACCAATTTAGCGAAGTCCGTATTCTCAAATCTGTCTATTTTCAAAGATTCAATTTACATGCTTAGCGTATATAGAACATGTTAAGGACATAAAATTCGTTCAATCAGTTTTTTGTCATAGTAGACAATTAAGATTTGACCCTTCTTGATGTAAAAAAATACTTCACAATGATGCTTGTGTTTTATGACTGCTAACTAGCAGATAATGTTTCAACCTCCTTCATTTTTAGTGTCATGTTTAGTGGTAAAATTACCAAAACGAAACGCTTATATTTATTCGACGTAAAATCATAGGAGTATGGTAGACTAATTATATACGTCAAATATTAAAAGTTCAGGTTTCCTGGGGGTTAATTTCAGGGAGTAAATTTGAAAATAAAAAAAATTCAAGGGGATGTAGGATGTCAAATAAAAGCTTATTGAAACATGATTTCAACAATAATAAAATACATATGAAGTAATTTTTAAAACATTTTTCGAGAACAACGCTTAAAATTGCTGTTCTCTAACCCCCTCCTTATCCCTTTATGACGTATTTTTAAAACATTTTTCGAGAACAACGCTTAAAATTGCTGTTCTCTAACCCCCTCCCTACCGCTGTATGAAGTATTTTTAAAACTTTTTTCGAGAACAAGGCTTAAATTTGCTGTTCTCTAACCCCCTCCCTACCCCTGTATGAAGTATTTTTAAAACGTTTTTCGAGAACAACGCTTAAAAATTGCTCCCTCCCTCCCCTTTATCACCAAAGGTTACTCAAAAAATTCTGAAAAAAATCATGAAGTTTGAGGGATTAATATGATTAAACCAAAATTAATTATTATAAACAATTCAATTGTTTATTTCCTTATGACTGCTGCTGGTCCATTGGTTTTAGAGAATTTTTTTCGACAAAAGATATTTCTTACGATGCAAGAAACAACTTTTGTCCTTACACGTTTTCTTTTTAATTAAGGTACACTCTAACTATATGCAACGCTGCGTCGTCTTTGGATGCTGATTTTTACCTTTGCATATCTAAAAAAGACGGGAACAACGCTGTTTAGAGTCGGAGCACATTACTATTAATAATTTAAATAGAGGCAGATGGCAAGGAACACAATTGTGCTAGTATATTGCACTTGACCTAATTTTTGTTTATGATTTAATAATCGTAGGTAGTAGGTAGTTTGGAAAAGCAATCCGTATTGATACAGATTGTTTATTTTTTACAAATATAAGAAAATAACACGTTAAAGTTTTTATTTTATTCTAGATTTGATTTTTTTATTTGATTGAAATAATCCTAGGTCGTGGGGAGACTATCTTGGCTCGGTTAACTCAAGAACGCTCAATACATGGTTGCACATTAGCGACTCTATTAAATGACTTTATACTCCTCTACCAACTTCTTGGGTAGTACGACAAGCACTATTAGAATCGGTTTACTATGTGCACAGGGCCTATAGGTACCTATTCATTCCCTATGGTTTAAAAAAAATATTGCAAACGCGATTCATAAATAAATATTCGTACCATGTATTACAGAACAACAAATTTGCAAAATTTTATAAGTAAATTAATTCACAGTTATTGGGAAACTTAAGATTTATTACGTTTTTTTAAGTGAAAACCCCGTTCATAAATAAATATTCGTACCAAATATTACAAGAACAACAAATTTTAACATTTTATAAGTATATTATTTCACCATTATTTTATGAAAAATTAAAATTCATTTCATATCTTTTAAGTGAAATATTGCAAACGCGGTTCATTATAAATATTCGTACCGTGTATTACAAGAACAACAAATTTTAAAATTTTATAAGTAAATTAATTCACCGTTATTTCAGGCAAACTTAAGAAGTTTTAGCAACTGCATTATAGACTAACTTTTTCCCGCGACTTCGTTTCGTGATCTATCAGTATATACAGCCCGATTTCGATAGCGCGAGTTAACTTACGTCTGGCGCCATCTTTTTTTTGGAAAGCATCATTAAACATTGGGCGTAGTAATATTCTTTCCTTTAATTTAATATTTCTTCAGCCTTCAAAAAAAATGAAAACCTGTAAAGAATATTTTCCATAGTAAGGATAGGCTTTTCATTGTAATTTTAAGGAATGAAATTTCGTCTGCAAACTAACACTTTTATTTTTTAATTTTCTTACCTAATGTCGAGATTATACTTCATATATGATTAAAAAAGACGATACAAATTCGTTCAGTACCAAAAAACCGAGGCAAAAATTTCCAAAACAGTCATTTACTTCTGTATAATTTATTTTAGTTCCCCGAGCTCATTTCATAGAAAATATCTTTAAAAGTAGATTTTTTTTACCTTTCTATCTAATTATATTGACGAATAGATATATTTATCAATTATTACATGTACAACAAATCTAAACATATATAGGCGGCCCTTTACTGCATATGAACCATTTCAAACTTGTCCGTTCATGTCTCACAGAACTTTACGTCATCTCAGCTTGACACATTCACGGACCTCACTTACGCCACATATTCGACAGTTTATCAGCCGACTAGCATTTTATTCGCGGTCCTCGCGGAAACGTCGATTTCCGCTTCATTCCTAACGCTATGAGGAGCACGGCTAAGCACGTTCACATACGCGACCGCCGCGCTCATGTTTGTTTCTCACGGGATGATAATATATTTGTTGAAATAATCGCAACAGCGATACTGTGCGCGGATGCGGTCGCGGGCGCACGGGCGCAGCGCGCGTATCGATTGTGGCGTGCGATTCCGATGGTGCTGATAGGCGTCTGCGTCCAATGTACGTAGTGTGGAGTGCGCGTGTGTGTGCGTGTCTATCTACCCGCAATTTAATTTTGTTTATTGCATCAGACTACCCTCGGAACACGATTTTGTGGCGTGATGGAATAGACGTGACCTCGCGTCCGACATATTGGTTGGTAATATAGTCTTGATCGAGTATTTTAGGGATGAATTTATTATCTGTAAAATACATATCTGTATAATACGTTAGGTACCATGAGGACTGCCATGCTTCCGTGTATTTAACACGTAAACTACCATAGGCTACACCGGTGAATGACTGAAGTTTAATAGTGCGCCATAGAGGATATAACCGATGACGATTTCACATGTTGCTAGGGTTATTTTTTTACTATCTGTTTATAGATATTTTAGACATGGGTGACTCGTGGTTTCTGGTGGCCCCCACGGCTCAGATGAAACGTACCGGCGTCGCTGTACGTAATAACTTACTCAATGTAAACTTACTTAACTTGTAATTAAAAACTTACTTATATACATCGATATGTTAAGAGTTCACAAGTAGACCGACGTTGATTGGGCAAGAGGTTTCCAACAAACAAGCCTCTTTCGTGCGACGTAAACATAGGTAATTTAAATGTCATATGTCAGATGATTAGATAGACTCATTTTGATAAAATGAAGTTCGGTATTAGATCAATCTCACCCTGAAGCAAGACACACCACGATACAGACTGGTGATTAAGATATTTTATTAAAATTATTAATATAAATAATCTATACATTCTCTTGACAAATGCGTCCAAATTAAATATACTTTCATCGATAAATATGAAGCTTTTCGTTCTGAGTGTCTTGAAAGTATTTTATTGATCCAGTAATTCAGCTTTGTGAAACTGGGATGCAGAGCCATAGATTTTTTATAGGTTAAATTGATTGGCGGATGTAGATTCACAAATTACTTTAATATTTAAAATAGGTTGAAGGTATGCGTTGACTTGCAACTTCTTTTTTCATTGAAACCTGGTAATGTGTGAGCCGCAATCCTTTGGTGTAAACAATGTTATCATGTCATTGGTTATGGATATAGTTTGATTTGCGATAACTGCAAGCTTTAAAGTGCTAAAACCACAAATGAATTGCGCTGCTGCGGGTTAGGAATCCCCATCGTTGTGTAAAAGCGAGAACTTCGAATTATCGCAACAATTGTTTCGCGGCGAGCATAATCAGGAAACCTCGGAAAGGAAATACGTTTTGATTCATCGGTGATGCAGGTGACATGCCTTCATTCGCGCGAAGGTGGTCATCGGATCTGTTTGAAGTATGAATGACGAGCCGTTCACGAAATACGACGGATGTTCCAAGAAAGCGATAAGGCGGTCGTCGAATCACGTCGATTTATAAAGTACGCGTGTCGAACAATTTGATGAGGTTCTATCCGCAAAACGTCAGTCGAGTATTAATCGCGGTTGAGTTTCGAGTGCGTGTATTTACCGAAAAAGTAAACTACGAATATGACATATTTATTTAGTCGTGTATCAGCTATGATTGCGATCTGTCATCCATTCATAATTCATTATTCTAATTACCTACAGGATTCTGCTACGAAGATGGTATTGAACAATACGAGTAAAACAACAAGTATGTACATCTAGAGCGAAAGAATAAAGTGGTATTTTGATAATATAAAAATGTTGCTTTTGTTAGTGATATCGGATAAATAGATAATAGATAATAGATAATATATATATATATATATATATATATATATATATATATATATATATATATATATATATAAAATAAATTAGGAAAAATTCACTGATCAAGAAACTCGCTTGGCCACCTTAAAAATATTATCTTGTGACCATAAAAATACTATCTTGTGGAAAAGGTTTCTTTTTATGTTGCTTTTATTTTCACACCAGCAAAGTTATTAAAGAATAATCTATAATTAGAGAACTAAAAACGAGAGAAACTGGAGTTTTATCTGAATATTAGACGCAAATTTAGTCTTTCTCTCTGAACATTATGCAAATAATATTCAGAAAGAATTTTCTAAATGTTGTGCAAACATCTAATAGTCAGAATAGTATACCAAAAGTCTGCCTTATTCGGTAATTTATTAAATTATTATTAATCTATCCATACTCTACAACGCCACCCAGGTAAACAAGGAAGATACGTATGTATATTGGAGTGTCACACTCCTCTGTTATATCTAGCATTCTTAACCTTTTCGCTTTACTCGCTACCATGATTACCCTTTCTTGTTCAAAAATGTTCACGTTTTCCGTTAAAATATGGCTCGTCAGTATCTCACTATCTAAACACATATCGCGCTAGCAATTTCTTTATCTTTGCAAGCGCTGAATATTTTTGCTTTTAAACATATCGCGTAAAATTCTTCTACAAATACTCCATAATTTAATCTCATTTTAACCGCATTCATTATTCGCACACTCAATGACGACAGTTTTTTTTACTGGTAAATGGAAAGATATAAAAACATACACAAATTATATTATACAATTAAAAGATAAAGGTTTGGTCCCAATTGAACTAAACTTTAGACAATAATAAATAGAAAGTTATTGAGTACAGTTTACTCTTTGAAAACGAGCACATCTGGCGATACGGTGGACAGTCTACTGTCCATCGTATCGTCTGCAGCACGTCTGGTTAGACTGTCCGCCGTATGGCCAGTGCTATACGGCTTATTGTTAATCTCTTTTACACGTATTCACATTAAATTGCAAAAGTTAGATTAATTTGTATATAAAAGAATCAAACAAAACTAGTTAAAACTATGCCTTTACTTTGAATTAAGTCGAATGTGGTAACTACTGATGAATTGCTAATTGTTTAATAAATATATGCATTCTTTATCAAATTTATCCACTTTCTATATCAACAATCGTTTCTCTCTTTCTAGAATCGAAAGTCGACGAGTCCACCATGAATGCCAAAGTCGAACAGGAGGGTGAGCAGCTACCAAAGACGCTGAAGATGGAGGAGGAAGAGCGACCCGCACTGGGGGCCAAGCGGCAGCAATCGAAAAGCATCGACAGCGACAATCGTTCTGACTGCAGTGCGAGTCCAGCGGCTGATCGCTTCGCAGGGCGCGACCTCAAGAGCGAGTGCTCTATCTGCGGACTTGTGTTACCTAGTGCGGCCGAGCTAGCCCAACACGAGCTCTCGCACGACCGCCAAAAGATATTCAACAGCAAGCCGCAAATCGACAGGTTGAAGGGTGTTCACATCGGAGAAAAGACGTACCGTTGCAAACATTGCGACCTGAGCTTCGCCACAAATAACAAATTGCATCGGCATATGCGATCGCACAAATTTGATAATGCCGATGGCGGTTTACACTATGACAGCGACGAATCCTCGGCGAGTTCAGACGGGGAACGCAAGGATAACCAGAGATTTGCTCGTAAGCGTCCGTTAGAGTTTAACAACAATGGAGAGTCCGATGTAAAACGTAAGATCAGGACAGTCAACAACAATTTTATTAAGGAAATGTGGAACGAAAAATTTACTTGTCCAGTTTGCGACAGAGACGACTTTCTCACAGTCAACATCTTGGAGACACACATCGAGGAGTGCCATCCGGAGCACCAAATACGGTGCACAACCTGTAACATCGATTACAAGAGTTATCGAGCCCTAAATTTGCACAAATCAATGAAGCATCACGACGAAGAGGGCAAGTTGAAAAATCGCAAACTGGAGAACAACATCGTTTCCGGTTTCAATGATCACGCACTAGTCGACTTCTCTTGTCAGAAGTTCCCTCAAATCGCCAAGACCATGTGCGAGCAAAACCTCCATAAGTCTGTCTCTGATCAAATATTTCAGTGTTTAAAATGCACTCGAAATTTCCCATGCGAGAACTCGCTCCTTATTCACAGGCATTCGTGCTTCCTCGACATCACGATGGTCGGTAAGAAAAGGCAACTATCAGAAACCACGGACGAAGATATGCGGAGAGACGACTTTTTTGCCAAGTTAGATTTGCAAAATAAAGCTGTGGATCCGAATAGTTCGCCGTCTCAAATTCATCCTATTTCCATTCAGAAACTCACCGAAGATCAGGTATATGCGACCAAAGAATTCCTGAGACCGCTCATTGATACTAACAAGGATTTAGCGGACATACAGTCTATACTCAGTGTTACTTCCACGGGGGGCTTGCTTGAGCAGTTAACCAACAAAGTTCAAGAACCAAATTTAATAACGCCACCCGATATGATCGTTCGAGAGAACGAAACTGAAGAGACTCAGGATCAATTCGCGGCGGAGTTTCGCAAAATGAAGTTAAGAGGTGAATTCCCTTGTCGATTGTGCCCGGCAAAATTCCCAAATTTGAGGGCCCTAAAGGGGCATAATAGGGTCCATCTGAGCGGAAACGGACCAGGACCATACCGATGCAACATGTGCCCACACTCCTCATTAGACAAAGCAGCTCTTATTCGCCACATGCGTACACATAACGGCGACCGACCCTATGAGTGCGCGGTATGCAACTACGCCTTCACAACAAAAGCAAACTGCGAGCGGCACCTACGAAACAGACACGCCAAAGTCACAAGGGAAGAAGTGAAGCGTTCTATCATTTATCACCCCTCCGAAGACCCTAACAACGACGAAGTCAATTCTAAAATGAATATCTCCCGCGAGGAAATAAAGCGATCATTGGTTTTTAGTACGCCTGAGAGCGATCGCCGCGACGATTCCGATAAGACGGTTAATGATAGAAGCACTCCGCTCAGCCACTATCCGAAAGAGCATTCTTTGGCATTTTTGAAAGATAGAACTCTCATTATTCCGCAGCCCAGAGACATCTTGCGACCTCCGCCAGTCATCGAGACGCCTAATAAAATTCACCAGGAGGAACCTGTACAACCACGCATCAAAGTACGAGGTTTCGGAAAGCTGACTCAAATCCCAGAATTCCATGAACCACTCGTCAATAGAAATTGCGAGGAGGAAGTCGTTGAAGAAATGTATGATAATAAGTCGACTCCCTTCCCTACAGATAGCCCTATAGATTTAAGTACTAATGAAAACAACGACGATGTTCTAGATCTGAGTAAGAAAAAGGTTAACACCGATGTTGAAAGTAAAATTTCTGACGATGTTAACAAGTTCCAAGGTAACCCTTTGGAATTCAATAACGATCAGGCAGCAGCTGCGGCTGCCAGTATGTTCGAGAAAACACAGCAAATATTCCTAGCTCAACAGCAACTACTGAAAAATGTTCAAATGCCAAAACTAGATCCAGCGTCTGCATTTTACGCTAATCAACTCTCTCAGCTATATAGAACTGGCATGGCTGGTCTTCCTGGTCTCGCTATACCACCAGCTTTCCCCATAAATCCCTACTTTTTACAACCTCATCCATTTCTTACCCCTTCAGCGAATCCCCAAGATATAGCTGAAATGAAAGAAAGAATTCAGAAAGAAATAATGAGAGGCCTGCAAATGTCTGGTGGAGGTCTCGTGAATATGGAACACAACAATATTGTCAACAATATGGCCCTTGCATCTGAAAGACTTCAAGCTTTTCACCAGCAAGCCTTGAATAATTTACCAAGTGGTTCCGATGTGAAACCTCAAACACCAATTCCAACAATCAAAATAGAGGATGATAACAAACCTCTACATGTAAACACTGACTGTGAGTCACAGTCTCCATTTCATAATTCCATCATCCCATCTCCAAAGAGTCAAAAAAGGGAATCAATCACGTCACACAGTCCAAATTCAGTAAAAATGGTGATAAAAAATGGTGTACTCATGCCAAAACAAAAACAAAGAAGATACAGAACTGAAAGACCTTTCTCTTGTGAACACTGTTCGGCTCGTTTCACTCTGCGATCAAATATGGAGCGACATATCAAGCAACAGCATCCACAGTACTGGTCACAGCGCCAGAGGGCCAATATTGGTAGTTTACCAAGGAAAAATTCATTAAGTATGGTACCCCAAAACATGTCTGTACCAGGTTTGGCATTTGACAGTAGATTGCACTTCATAAAAAATCTCAATTCAAATGGAGACAATCCAATAAATATTGATAAAGAATATGGGATAAATCATATACATTCACCCATCCCAAATAACAAACCCTACCCTATATCTGACCAGGTCAAATACGCTTTATTAGCACAGCAGCTCAAAAGTCATCATCACCAACAAAATATAGTAGCACACAATTCCGATTTAGATAACAAAGTTGATGAATCAAATTCCATAGACAACGAATTGGAAGATGAAGATGATGCATTAATTATTGACGAAGAACCAGAGCAGAAAGTGAATTTGGAGGAAAAACCTTCATCTGAGGCACCTTCAATGGAAGCTGAGGAAGAAAACTCCGTAGCAAAGAAAGTAGCTCAAGAGATTTTGCTTGGTGTATCGGCTAAACAACAGGATTTGACCAAAGATTTTGATTTGAAAATTACTGGCAACCTGATAAGCAAGAATCGTAATCACTTGACTGTCACTTCCCCGATCATTCCGACTTTTGTCAGCCAATTTGATAAAGTCAAACAGGAAACAAAAACTATTGATCTATCAACCAAACCAAGTAAAGAGGAAGGGGATTTAGTGCCTGTATCCAGACTTCTTGATAATGCAGTCAGCCAGTTACCGTTTGGAAAATATTTCAAAAATAATTCACAAGACTCTAGCACAAAGATGGAAGTGAATAATATTCAACAGCAACAGGCAGATGTCTCTGAAGAGGAAGAAGAAGGTCTGGTTGCCTCTTCGGGATCAACCAGCGAAGGCAATAACTCTGGCAGTGATGAGAATCGGTATGTATAATTAAATTACTCATTTAAAAAATATGAAATCCATTTTTTTGTTGTTATACCTGTATTTTAAAAATTTCCACTAATACAGTAAATTATTCACATTGCGAAATACTATACAAGAAATTGAAAGTAATTAATTTTCCTTAAAAAAATGTCTTCATTAAAAAGTAAAGCAGTCCTTCTGTAAATTCAATGTTAGCTACGAGGACACCGCGAGCAACACTAAATTTGTTCACCATTCCAAAGGGATCACCATGATCAACATAGCATTACTAGAAACACATAATATTATCAAGGTCACTAGAGGTGTGAAGAAATTTGTATGATGGAGAACAAATACAAATCATTTTTTTTAAGTGTAACATATGTGCTTAAATATTATGTACGCACATAGCAAAGATTCTTATTAAAACACCCCAAACAAACAATGAAACAGATAAGTCTTCACAATAAATCATATCTTTTTTGGTATAGTTTTCCGTCTTTATCTTGCCCATTTTTTTGATATTTTTTGTAACATATTTCACAAAATCATTACACCATTACGGGGTTTTCTTGTTTTATACTTTGTTTTATTTTTTACTATGGGCTTCTCAATATATTCTAAAGTACATAAATATTTTCATTCCAAAATCAGAAACCTGTTTATACATTTTTAATGCATTCAAAAAATATGTATTACTAAGAAGATTGGTCAGTAAGATGATTATGTTCCATTACATTTGTTCATACACTTCAATTAATCTGTTGTGCATAATATTTCAACATAATATAATAATAAATTGATACAGGCTATAAGCAATTATTTAACTAACATGAACTTCAACTTATACTTCATAGATGATTTTTTACGATTCTTTTATTTTCCAAATATTATTGTTTACTTTCTTTTATGTTTTCTAACATAAAAATGTCTATTGTGACTTGTATTTAAGTAATTAAAATAAAAATTTAGCAGTTTTAAAATTCGTCTTAATGAAACCAAACTGCGCATATAAATAGCAATATTTTATGCAGTACAATGATGCAGCCACTTTGTTTCAATACAATATCCAGAGTATATTAATCGTTGTTCACCTGCATTTTTCTCACAAAATAAAGTGCACAATATTGAAATGAAAATAGTGGCTTCCTAGATTAACATATAAGGTATATAAGTAATCCTAAAAAATATTTACCTTTCAATTTCAGATCTGAGTCGGATGCTGCCAATCCACCACCACAAAAGAAGAAATCTGCTTATAGCCTGGCCCCAAACAGAGTCTCCTGTCCATATTGCCATCGTAAATTTCCTTGGTCCTCTTCACTTCGAAGACACGTTCTTACTCACACTGGTCAGAAGCCCTTCAAATGTCCACACTGCCCCTTGCTATTTACAACAAAATCAAACTGCGACAGACATCTGTTGAGAAAGCATGGAAGCCAAGGTGGAACTGCTACAGCTCAGGCTATCATGACTTCTCCTCCTCATTATCCTGAAGGAATGAACAGTACTCAGAGCACACCCAACACGCCCGGTTTTATGTTGAGAAATGTACCAGAACGACCATACAAATGTGCCAGTTGTCCAAGTAGCACATTTTCTACGCTTAGTAATCTCAAGAAGCACATGTCTTCAAAGCATGGTATCATAATTTCTGATTCTAGACCAAATTCGCCCCATGGTAAAAGTGAAACTGATGAATCAATCGCTAAAGACGACTGCCATGCCTTCACTTCGGATGATGAAAAATGTACTAAAAATTCAGAAACAATTGAGGATCTGAGCGTAAAAAGTAGCTTGGGTAGTTGCAAGACTAGTTCAACACTTAATGAAACTGGCAGTCAGCAAAGCGAATGGGAATTGCAGATAGCAGCAAATAAGTCAAGTCCGATTACAGCAAATGATGTAAACTTGGGTGTACAGAATTCTGAGCTACCATTCAAGTGTCATCTTTGTGAGGGTTCTTATGGAGAAAGACATGAGGCTTTGGACCATATTAAGGACACACATGCATCCGAGTACGAGTTGTTGATGTCCAAAGGTGCACTTGAAACCTTGGAAGATATGACACCAGCTTCAATGGGAAGCAAAAGTGAGAGTTGTGAGGAGCAAACAGAGGAGAATATGGACCAATTACGCGGAAAGTTCCCTGATTATGCTAATAGAAAGGTACGTATATTTCATAAAGCATTAATTATAAACTTTACCACTCCTCTCAAGAGTATTTTTAATTTAACCTTAAAAGTACAATTATATTAAAAAATGCTCAACCTTAACAACAACTTTCGAGTCTATTTAAGTTATTTCACTATTAAAATATGAATTAATATTATTGTTAATCCCCAGGTTGTATGCGCCTTCTGCATGAGGCGATTCTGGTCAGCGGAGGACCTCAGACGTCACATGAGGACCCACACAGGAGAACGTCCCTTCTCTTGCGACATCTGCCGGCGGCGTTTTACCCTTAAACATTCCATGTTACGTCATCGTAAGAAGCATACGAACAATCCTCAGCACTCCACTGGCGCTAGGAGCACTTCTGGAGAGGACTTCTCCACCGCCAGCGGTGATGAGGATAGTCCACCACCTTCCTCTTGCAATTCAACTAACAGAAACGAAACATTCTCTTCACCTGTTCAATCCACTTATCCCAGCATAATGAAAACGTCGACCCCTATTTCCTCAAAAATGTCCAACACTATCACGCTGAACGGCTATCAATTTGCTGTACGTAATAAGAATGTGTCTATTAGTCCTGAAATTCCCAATAATGTCAACAACAATAACTCGCCCCCATCATCAAGTTTCGAAAAGTCCGAGATGAATATCAAAAAGGAACGCCCTAATACTAGGAGTCGATATTCATCAGATGAGAATGATTGTGAGACAGAGAATGGCAATGACTTGATTGGGAATCTGTTAGGAATCAGCGATAGGGGTATGATTAATAAATTACTTTCTTCCGCTGACGAGGCCGCCAAGTTGCTTGGCGTTAATAAATAGAGTAATACTTTTATGCTATGTTTTTAAATATTGGTTGAATAGCGAAACCTTCAGTTGATATGCCAAATAAATCATTGTTTACATCCCCAACCTTTATTTTACTAGGTTAATTGTGCATTATTAACATATTGCCATAAATCCTTATACTATACCGACATTAAAATATTAAATTACCACATTTTCCATTTAAGCTTTTAATGATTAAGCATATTTTTTTCTCGTATTTGCATTTAATATGATGTAATATATTTACTTTGCAAGCGTTTTTAAGCTTAACGAATTGTGTGTGTCAAGTGTTTTCATCTGTAAATATTGGCCATGATATTAAATTATTGTATTCAAATTTGGCAGCACGTAGACTAAGAAAGGATTATTACTATACGTATTTGTTTTAGTGCAAGTTTCATATAGAACGATTGCTTTTTCGAAATATTGATTTAGTTTAAGTAGTTAATTAATTAGGAGAGGCAGGTTTTAAAGACAACGAAGTACGTATCTTTATATAAAAAATTGTAAAGTATATTAATATATTGTTCATTTTACATATCAATATTGAAGAATGAAATTTTTTTTAGCTTAATTTGAAAGATGTTAGAAGATCAAAGTTACATAAGGGCTAACTCAGACTAGCCATGGGTATGTTAATTCGATAGGTACTTTATTTAATATTTAGTCTATAAATAATTTTTTCATGGTCAGTTTTAACATTATTAATGTGTCTTTTTTTATAATGTGCCAGTGTGTACTTATACCTGAATATTATGCTATTATATAATTGCTGTCAAATAAAAAAGAATACTATTATTGTCCCTTTGTTACCTCATCTTGCATGTAATCAAAAATATTTATTCGTATAAATTAAACCAAAAATTTATAATTATCCTTGTACATAAAATAGGAGTTAAGATTTTTTTTAAATGTAACCATTCCTGCATCTCTTCCTTGACAATGTATGATTAAATTTAACGATATTGGTAAGTAGAAATAAAGTAAGACATAAAAATATCTAGTCAGTAAATACCCAAAATTGTAAACATGTAATGGTAATATCTGTTAAGTTTAATTTAAATTATTATATTTAAAATAATGGTATTATGGAATAGCGTAACTTTTAAATAAAATAGTTAATTTAAAGATGACCTAAGCTAATAAACCAAATAATAACTTTACGAACATTTATGAGTTGCGTAGTCGCATAAAAGTTATATCGTGCAAAATTGAACAATACCAAAAATATTATTTGTATATGAGTTGGTGTGTTCTTTTTTTATATAAAAACGAATTGTAATCTCTCTAGAATTATAGCAATAAATTTCAATATGTGTCTTTAGTAGAGGTAATAAATAAGATTTTATAAATAATACATGGCCGACATATGTTATGTCAAAATGTTTAAAAGTAAATAATAATTGTTTCTCCCCCACAGGTGGACTAATGTTTACCAATATGTTTTAAAGTAATAAATCATTATATAAAAACATATTATTTTATATATAAAAATGAGTCTATTATTTATAAATGATATAAACGAGTCAGTAAATGTATATGCCTAAAATAGTACTTTCAATTAAATATTTAAAGGTAGCAAATTCTATGGTTTGCCAAAGACAATATACATATAAATATATTTTATTTTTATTTGTAATGTACATTCTTTTAAATTGAATTGATTGTTAAAAAAAATTATTCAAACCAAAAATATGATTTTATGACTGATTAAATCTTATTTACTTCCTTCCTCTAATTTCAAATTGTATTTTTCGTTTTGCTTTTAAGTTTTTTTTCCAAATAATAAGCCTGTCATAATTCATTTGGTGCCTAATTCTATAATGACATTCCCTATATTTTATTTCTTGTTTATCTCAAAATAAAAGAAACTGTCTCAGTTCTGTTATACTTTTATAGATGTTATATATCAATAAAAAGAATTAAAAGTTCTCCTAAATTCCGTAGAGTTTAAATAGTTTTCGGGCATTATTTTTTGTTATTTTTTTAATTTTTGGTTAGACATATTTGCTAAGGCTATTTAAAGTGATATGTCATATTTAAAACTGTTTTTTTTCTCATTCGTGAGAAAAATCATACGCTAGAGTATACCTAAGTAAACAGTAGATATAGTAACACACTGATTTTACGATTCTCTTTAAAGAATTCTATCATTTCGAGCAGTGGTTTCGAGTTTTACTATAGTTTTCAAGTATTGTAACAATTTTATCGTACAGTAATATAGATATGTAATTGTTAGAAGTCATAATATACAATATTATCAATAAATATGTAATAGTTTAAACAACATTGGTTTGTTTTAAAATTATATGAAAAATAGTGTAATTTTAATTATTGATTACACATTATTATACATATTATTGAATAGTGTGTTAGACCTAATAATATGTTAGCATTATTATTTCAGTAAGACTGTATATTATTTTAAGAAGTAATGAAGTAATAAAAATCTATTTTATTTATTTTTTTTTTTATTTTATTTTATTTAAAATTTCAGCACTCTTGAATATTTATTGAATCTTGTCTTCCTCCTATTTTTCTTCCATTTATATTTTTCTTTGAAATTTAGTTAATAGTGTTCTCATTTAACGATTCGCTTGACAAAATTACTAAAAAAAATAATTCACAAAATGCTTTGTTATCAAAATTTTAAATAATTTCTAATACCTATTGCATGACAGTCAATTCGTTAAGCCATTTAATCTTAAAAAAAAGAAATGCTTTTTTTACTTATAAATGTTAACTAACTAAAATAGTTGCCTTATTCATAATGTCTTACTGAAATAAATATGTTTCGAATAATAAATGTACATATTATCAATACATAACTCTCAATAAGATAATTCATTAAATAAAATTTAATAATATATTAATATAACTAATTTTAAACATTAATGATATTTGGCAACACCGCTTGGCCTTTCAATGAATGTAGTTTCGATGTAGTGTTTGTGTGTTTATAGCGTGTTTAGAATTAATATATTAAAAAAGCTATTATATGAATTATATTAACCATAGTGTGGTAATTCGGGTTTCATTATATACTTACTTATGTAAATTATGAATTATATTCAATCATCGCCTTTTTCCTTAATATATAAATAATTACTACTGGAGTTAGTGTGCCATGCTTAAAAATTTTTTTATTTTCATGGTTACAGTGGAAAAAGTTAATTAACGAAGAAATTGGCATAATTTTGGTTCTAGGTGCTCGGCTCTATGACAATGTATTTGATTAGTCTTTTATTGCGCTCGTTTATATTATGGGTGTGTTCAAAATTTGATAAATTGGATTTGATAATTGGTTGGATTATCTCATGTATGATGTGACTTGTGCCATGCGATACAGCAAGTGTATATTATGAGAAAAAAATTGTTAAAATTGTAGATATAAGAGACCGTATTATTGTGCTGATGAGATAGCTTGTGTAGTGGCTCACCGATCTCATTAGGAACTAATTTAAACTACAACTGTGTTAGAAATTATCATGATATAAATTTAGTATTAAAGGAAAAAGTTGTTTTTCTATGGATATCTATTGCTTTTCAATAAACTTGAGTAAACTCTCAACAGAACCTATTTAAATGTAACTTTTGCATAATAAAAATATTCAGCAAGTCACTCAAGCTGACGAAAGCTAATTCTCTGACTTTATTATTAATGATATATGGAAATGCTGCATGAACGCATCATTAAGTTAATTCTATAAAGAATCCAGCATCGAAAGAAAAGAAATTATAAAGTAATACAACAAACAAAATTCCATTTTCATATAGATATCAAACTATAAAAATCAAGGAAACAATTATCCCACATAAGCCTTTGCCATTAGCTAGACTTTTTAAATTGTAAATTCAATATTTTTAAATAAATAAATTATAACCATAACATATGTTGCCGAATTTATAATTATATATTTTATAATATATAATTATAAATTCGGCTACACTACAAGCGAACACTATTTCAAAATAAATCATATATACATATAAAAGACAGACCCATTTTGACTACCTCTTCCAGATTTTAAAACTCTAGGCTATTTTGAATACAATATTTTGTTAATTAAATTGTAACCTAAATGATACCTTATGATGAGATATTCACAATAAAAAAAGTATGGTATTAGACAAAAGTTCTATGGTGTGCCCATATTATTGCCCCAATCTTGGCTTTATTTGGACACTTCGATTGATTGTTACCAAGTAAAGCAGTTTTGATACAATTATTAATTTCGCCAACCTTTATCAGTTTTTGTAAACATGGAGATAACAAGAATATCGCAATCGACCCTAGTATTATATTGTTGAATCCTTATACGTTACTGAATTTAAAATTTCTACATTTACATACTCCACGAAAAAGGAAATGATATTTTGATCTTTCTATTAGCGGGCACAATCTAAATGCAGTAAAATGTACTAGGCAGTAATTACCTTCGACAAATTTCTATAATTTATTTGAATGTAATAATACATTCGGACTAATGTCCAAGTCCTTAACCAAAATATGTGACATCCAATGGAAATTGTTAATGTGCGACCAGTAATCAAATGTTTGCCCAATAACCTCCCTCGTTATAAAAACTGAATCCAAAAGAGGAATTGGTAAAAATTTCGGCCAGAATGTGGGCCTGACTTTAAATGTATGAAAAGGCAAATTTTTCAACATAGATTTATGCATGGCACAGCTTATAGAACCAAACAGCAATATCTTTCTTCAACTAATAATGGGAAATATATTTTATTAGTAGGTTTCTAATGATATCAATTGATAAATTAAAAATTCTTCATTCGTCAACAATACAATTTTGAACATTGTGTCCTTATATCCCTAAAACTTTATTTTCCTTTATATTTCTCATCATAAGCTATTTAGACCACAATTTGATTAATTATAGAAGAAAAAGACAATTATAACAAAAATTAGTATAGTTATGCAATTAGATTTTGAAAGAAATTATTGACCAGAGTAAGAGGCCTATATATCCCATATTTTCTCTGCAAATGATTTTAATAAATTTGAATTTCTTATGTCATTTTTTATAAGTTACATAAAGAGAATATAGTGTCATATTGCCGAGTGCGTGTGTGCATTTTCCGAGGCAAGTACTTATAGAACTATTAGCTAAGTGTCTATACACATAAGTTTTATTCATGCATCAGTGTTGTATAATTCAAAATTGTTTCACTTATGGAAATAAATCAATAAAAATGTGCAAAGTGGTTTTGTTTTCAAGTTCCATAAAAAGGTTTTCAAGTTCCATGAAAGGATTTAAAATTTCAGATCTAAAATTTTAAATACTAGTATTTTTCAGCTACTATGGCTTTAGTTATCAGCATGCTGAATTTCTGAGAGACATATTTGAAATACATATGTTTTATTTCTTGATCTTATTTTCTGTATATAATTAAAAAACTAACCAAGTACAGTAATCTGGATTTGAACGAGGATTCCATATCTTATTTGAAGTAAATTATTGTATTTATCATATTGTGCAAAAAATGCCTTCTGTATAAAAACTATCTGGACTTTATCATTTAAATGAACTGCTTAAAAGGAATCAGTAAATTTTTTTTCTTAAGTTGGTAGAATCTGGCTTAATTACCAAGCCAAACTAGAGTGCGATCTGTCAACTAGTGTTTTACCAGCAGCTGTCGTAATAGATCGACATCAAAGTTGCTCTGCGAATTTTATTATGGATAAATTAGTTTAGCGAGTTTGCCTTAAAATGAAATTATTTGTGGTAAATCGTTAAAAATGTAAAAAAGCCCCATGTTGACCAGACTACGTCGAAAACATAAGCATAAAGTGATAAAAAGGAGCATGAAATGATTGAAGATTTGCCTCATCGCAAAAGGTCTTCGATGTCTACCACTAACGATAAAATAGAAAAATCAAACAATTAGTGCTTGAAAATCTTTTTAGGAAAAATTATTAGAGAGTTGAACATTGATGAAATGACTGTTCATGGAATTTTTGGAATTATTGTTCTTGCAAAATTTGGAAATATTCATGGATTTGTAAAAGGACAACTGATGGATTTTGCATGACGATAATGCGCCTTCTCACAGAGGGACAATTGTGACTGAGTACAAAGCCAAAATCTCAATACTTTTCCCCCCTTATTCAATACTAGTCCCCGCATGACTTCTTTTTGTTTCCAAAACTAAAATTGTCACTCCGTGGGACCCGTTTTGTATCTATTGAAGACATCAAAAGGAATTCCCAGCGGAAATTAAACCCATGCCACTTTTGGCCTATAAGAATTGTATGGAAGAGGGGGCATTATCACAGTTGTATTGCAAAAAATGGAGATTTCTTTGAAGGTTATAAAACAAATTTTGAAGAATAAACTTAAATTTATGTGTTTTGTTTTAATGATTCCAGGTAGTTTTTACACAGGAGTGTTAAGTACCTTAACACTAATATAATTAAATAGGAAGGACATTTATTATACCTTGAATATCTCAAGAACTATAGTATCTAGAATCGTTATAGTTTTCCTACAACCTTTTCTTCTATAAACCCTTTATTTTCATAATTTTAGGTTCAGTAGTTTCTAAAATGAGGGAGGTAGGGCAGAATAACTACGTCAAATTATAAAAAATATTATAAAATTATTTGAAAAAATTGTTGAGTACATAGTTTACACCCCCACCTAAAATTTTTTTATAAAAACCTCGCACCTTTCCACCTCGCACCTAAAATTATTATATAAATATTTTTCAGTAGTAGATATCACTCAGAGAAATGTGCGGGTTAATAGGTTTTAGTACTAATCCAAATATCCAGATTCTACATGACGGCGTCTGCAAAACCCAACTGTGACAAATGGACAGACAGACAGACACATGACTGATCTTAAAAGGGTTCATTTTTCTATAACAAGTAAGGAACCCAATATCACCACAAAAATAGAGGATTTTTTAATCTGTTTCAGGATCTAAAAAATTTTAATTGACTTGTAGTCTATATGTTACCTTACAATGAGACGTTAAATCCATGATCGAATTTTAAATTGTGCCATCTGTCAAAAACTGTTCTCAAAATTGTGAAGAATAACTTTGCATTATAAAATTCTTAAAAAGTCCTATAATCATGTTATTTAGTTATTATTATTGTAAAGTATATTCCGAGTCTATTTAAAAAGAAGTAAAACTTACAATAGATCTTCCATTTTTGAGTGAGCAAAAAACATGATTCTATGACGCAGAAATTTTATACCAGAAGTAATTTTTAAATTATAGATCAGAGACACCTGGAACATTTATACATAACGATACAGGATTTATAATTTTAACTTATAATCTGGACTAATTTAGCTTACTTTAGTTATATATTTGAAATCATTCTCTTTTTTAAATTATTTTTTGAATCTTTGAATTGCAATCTGTCTCCATCAGTGGGATATTCGGCACTATTTGTGATCGTGTCATTTAGTAGGTCTTGCAAGGTATATGGCCAGTGACACATCTTTATTAATTATTAATGTCTTTCCTCATATGAGGCCCTGGGGTATCTTCCGTTTAAGTCTCCTAGCAAGTAAGGTGTCTGCCATGAGATTTTAGACTAGTTCATTGGGATGATTGTCTATTCTCTTTTTATAATTTTCATATATTTTTTTGGTCCTTTCCTCGACTATAGATTTACATAGGTCTTTGTGAAGGATTTCATCCTATATAAAATTTGAAATTTTTTTGAGATTAATGTTTCATCACAACATAACATTTAGATAAAAATTTAATCAAACACTTTTTGGATCCTAAACAAGCTAAAGATTTCTATACAAAATAAAGTATATTTAAAAACAGAAGTTAGAGCAACAAATCGCTTTCCACTATATAGGAATATAACCTCCATTACTCCCTCTTACCGACTTCGCTTTAAGTGGCCATTAAATTAACCGATCAAAGTGATAATACAAAAACACCATCAAATACAAATACAAACCTTTTATGTGATTATTATGAGTGGGTTTACTGGTGTAATTGGGTTTAGTGTAATTTATTTGGCTACTATGCTATGCTATAATATCTCGCGTGAGTACAAATTCTATAAACAAAGTTGATGTCTATGAGACAAACTTAATTTAAGTAACATTTATTATGATAACAACTAGATGGCTATGCATAGAGGTTTATCAGTTTTATTTCAACGAATTTTATCTCGACATCTCTTTACCGTCCCGCACCGAGTCAAAACTGATATCGTCATATGGCATAAATATCATAATAGCATGGAATCTCGCTGCTCTATGGGTAACAATCATAATTTATGGTCGGTCCATATAAGCAAGCTTTTATAGGGTGAACTTGTTGTGAACCAGAGGGGGCGCCCTCTGGAATAGACGTAATCTGCATCAAATATGTCCCATATCCCAGTAAAAGAGTATCTATAACCTGGACGATCAATGTATTTTTTTAATGTCGAATATTTATAATATTAAAGATTAACGACTACAACTAATACGTCTTCTACCTGAGAGTAAAAGGAAAATATAAATATACCAACGATTTTTGTCATCATCTTTCAAGAATTTTGTCATAAAACATTCATAATTTAAAAGTAGCGTTTTAAACCACAAAAAATCTAATAAATATTAAACGTTTTAAAATTGTGGATCTAATTGAAATCTTATAAATTATGGGTTAAGTGACTACGATTAGAAAAAGACTTGGATAATACTATCTACGTATCGATTATAATAATACTGAACAACGGGAAAATGTTATATATTGACAGAAAAAGATATGGATTTTCCTTTTACTTTGTATATTTTTTTTGTATGCTATTTAAAACTGTTTTAACATAAAACTTCCTGGCATTAGACATTTCCCTAGTAAGATGCGAAGAATATTTGAAAATTTTAGTGCTTATGTATATCAAATTAATAATCGTTGAGTTACAAATATATGTCATTAGATAGATGATGAAGTTTAATTTATAATAAAGTAAGTTTCAGCTCTTCACTTAATAATACTTATTTTAAACTAATAGGATTTTATGTTCTATGTTTATATTATATATTCTCCGATGGAAGGAACAAACAGAATGTTAAGAAACCAACACTGTCTGATATTGTTCGCATTACATTATATTACAAAAACAAATAGATGTTTAGGATCTCTATATTTTGTACTCGTATTTTTGCACATTATGCACTTGTAACCCAATTATGTTCTAAATTTTGAAACTTTGCTTTGATTAACTTCAAAGAAGCTGTGTACAATTTTAGGTCAAGTGATTTTACTAATAACATATAGAGGCGTAGATTTTTTCATTTTGTACGGTCAACAGCAACTGTTTATTTCTAAATTTCACAATTCACATTAGTAAAATAATGGTGTAATATTCATATTTAGAATACTATTTAATATAACTGTTATTAAAGTTAATAAAGTCTTTACAGTATATCACTTAATAATATTATGGGTATTTTTCATTATATGCCGTTTATTCTCTTTAGAGAACCTTTGTCAATGTCAACTGTTAGAACATATATTTTTACCGACAATATCTTAAGTGTTAAATTTATTTGTTTACTCACATTCCTATTTGGAATTGAATGCAGTATAGTGTATTCTACACCCACACTGCCAGGATTTTAAGTGTTAAAATACCAAATTTTTAAATACTGAACTAATTTTTACAAAACTTTTCCAAAGTATTATATACAGTTTGAATATCTTTTTATTGGAAAAATTTTACCAAAGCAAAGCAGCCTAAACTTGCCCAAATCTGCTGATATGTTCCTCTGTGTTCTGTCTTTATCATGATCTGCAAAGCACTGAACTCATCTTCAGTTCTCGTTGTTGTGGAAAGTCCTTCAGGCATATTATCGCTGAAATTAGTACAACCACGCTTCAACTTGTTAACAGTTTACAAACAGTAGTTCAGGATGAGGCTTCATCATTAAATGTGAATCAAAATTAATCATTGATTGAAACCACAACGAAAATCATAAAAAATCATGGAACAAACATTTTGGTCACATTAAATTTGTCTTGACATAATACACACAATTTTCAAATTGCTCCTAATTCCTAAAAACAAATAACAAATTCAATCAAAGTACCTAAGTATATATTATCAAAGAGATTGATTTCTGAAATTTGAATTTATTTCTTTATTGTTAGTACAAATGGCCTGTTCTAAAAATGTTCAGTGCTACCCTAGTATTAATAACATTTATAATAATTTCTATATTATAATTGCTAATACATACAATGTTTGAAAATAGATAGTTTATGAAAACTGTTGAAAATATATTTAAGCATATTTCTTTATCATTCTTATTACACTCGTACAATTATTTCCAAAGATTTTCATAAGTAACTCATTCATATGTCTATCTTATTTCTTTATTTTAAAGATAATCCCAAGATTTACTAGAACTATTAACAACAGTACAATGGAATAGAAATATGGAGATTTTAATTTGCTGTGACTAAATACTGCAAAAGAATAATTAAAACTGAAGGCAAAGATACATGAAGCACATATAATTTAACCAATTATGTTATATTAAATAGACATGTTTATTTTTATAAAAAAGGAAAAAGGTGGTTTCAGATAAAACTTACACAAATACTATGAAATTTTGTACACATTTTTCGAATATTAAATAACAGAAACCAAACAAAGAAATGTTGAGTCAAAAAAGCACATCTAAAAAGATGTATTCTTAATTATGAAGTTCATATAATAGGTGAGAGGGTATTAAATAGATTCGAGTGAGTTAGTGTCAAAATAAAGTCGCAAATAACACCAGTTGAGATGGCAAATATCATCAATGGTTTATGATACCAATAAACAAATGACAGAATTCAGTTTAGTAGTATCAGACTTACACTGTGTCAGAAACAACTAAATAAATATACGCAATTAAATGAAAATACGTGATGTAGTATTATTTCTACTTTCTTTAATTTCTTTACCGCAACCTAGGTTTCGTTGTATTTCAACATCTTCAGTTGGAATATTAGCAAACATTAACTCTTAGGAACATCCAACAGCATTTATATTTCAAACACAATAGTTTTTTGAAGGGGCGCATTTGTAAGCAATGGAAAAACCCGCACAAACCAGGCTTCCGCTATTGTGTTTGAAACATATAAATGCTGTTGGATGTTCCTAAGAGTTAATCTTTGCTAACAGCCCACCTGAAGATGTAATACAACGAAACCTAGGTCGTGGTAAAGAACTTAAAGAAAGTAGAAATAATACTACATCACGTAATTTCATTTAATTGTGAATAATGAATTTCTACAAAATTAACGCCAAATATATTCAATATTTAAATAAATATAGCTAAGTTTTTATGGTTATTTCACATTTGCCTACTAAACTCTTCGAAATAAATAAAAAATAAATTAGCTAACCTGTCTTTTGATAGCCACTTTCAGAGTCCTAATGAAATGCCTAAATAGAGTAACCTCATTGGGTTTAAGCCAATCACTCTGCTTAGTCATATCAACATTCATATTTAGAGTGCTATTTTAAAATTAAATATTTTTTTAATCTAAACCTAAAATTATTTTCAGTTTAACAGACAAAAAATTTAAATAAATAAAATCTATTCAAATTTATCCACTTAAGAATGAGTCTAACATGCACTCACAAGTTCCCTCATTAACATATCTACAGAGTTATCATTCTGGTGTTTATGACAATATCAAAGAATGCCTATCAAACAAGTGGGAACGACCAATTAGATGGTATGACGAAGAAAATGGTGCTTTCGCCAATCACTTTCAGTAACTTTTTAATCACTTTATCCATAAGTGTTAGTAACAATTCTCAAAGTTACCGAAAGGAACATCTCAAAATGGGTGATAAATTGTAACAAATAGCGTATAATAAATAATCCCCAAATAATAAGGTCCTTTTGCATTTCAATACACATGGTTATAATAAATTTGTTAAGTACCAATCGAATGCTCTCTACAAGTTTACAAGGATGCACAATTACACACACATCTATATATAAGGTAATTACATAACCTAAATGCACAGAATTATTTACTATATAAATATATTGCCTAGAATGTCTTTTATAAGTGTAAAAACATAGAGAATTTCTCAAAAATTACTCTAAAACTGACAACTTTGGTGGCCAACCAAATTGTTTTTTAAAGAAAAAAAATTTACAAACTGATATGCTCTACTCACAAGCTCTTCAACGATGCCCATATGCATTTGCAGAAAAAAAATTTGTTTGCCCCATTTACATACACTTCCTATGCCTACACATCCCCGTTAAAATATATTTCTAAATTCTTTTAAATTTTAGTCTTTTGAATTCATTTAAATTAGAAGTCCTTATAAATTAATTTCAAATTTTGGACCAAGGAACTACATAATATCTGCAAGGCCCCCACTAAGGGGTGACTGATGGAATCTTCTGTTTACGAATTTTATTTTTCAAGATTGAAATTAACGATCAAAATCAGTCATACACAGAGAAAAATGGGATAGACATTTTCCACTTCACAGGATATGTTATTAAATTGTTTTTGACAGAATAGTTGATTGCACTTATTTCCTGATAAAAAGATGTTACCTCTGTGTAAAGTAAAATTTGTAATTAAATTCTAGTATATTTATGTATTAAATAATAGCATGAGATATTGAAGATGAAGATGATATTGAAGATGAGATGAGAAAGACTCTAGCATTCTAAAGTTAATTCAAATAAAAGAATATTTTTTGGGTTTTCTCTAAAATTAATAAAAGTGTATAGTTAGGATCAAAATATGCATAAAATTTGTATAGATCACATAAAATTATTAAAGAAAATAATAGCCTGATTTGGCAAAAAATTTGGTTGGGGTGTCTAGTTCACACAAGAGAAAAAAGAATTTAATGTACATATACAGGGCATAGCTGGAAGGGACAAAGAAGTCGAGTTGGAAAACATGTTCCTTGAAAGATCCACATTAATTAAGTGTCCCATTAATTAATATGATAATTATCCCATTTTGGGCTACATAATGATAAGTAAGTTTAATTTCAATATTTCATATTATATTATTTTGAAAATTTATCGTTTTGGTTTTCCTTACAGCCGTCTACTAAACACTTATATTTGCATGATGAAAAATAATAATTAATATTAATAAATAGTTTAATAGAATACTACATACCCTCGATTGTTTAAACTTTACTACACACCTAATTGTGTATCGAACTTGCACAGTATAATTTCACATTTTATTTACCAGGTTTAATAAACGAAATGAATACTAGAATAGTCTGATGTAAAAAATGAATTATGAAACGTAGTAAAAAGTTGTAATTACACAGTAAACATGCGTTTCCATCAAATTATAGCAAAAATAAAAGACGGTTTTGAAAAATTCCGTTATCACAGAAAAAATATTTTTATAGAAATAACCCGTCATTTTTCAATAACCCGTCTTCGTGTTTTTCGAAAGAAACTTCTCTTTAGTACATATACAAATACATTAATATCTATTTATAATATTGTAAGTAAAATTACACTAAATATTACTCATTTTAAGTACAGAATTTCAAGTACCTTTTTTATAAAAATACTTCCATTTTCAAACAACAATAGTACATAAGATGTAGTAAAAAATAATTGTATTACAATTTACAATATTCTTTATTCATTTTACATGAACTTTGTCAAAACATAAAACAATTTAAAACAAATTTGTATTGAAGTCACTATTGCACGGAAAATTCAGAGTTATGGCGGATATGTATTTGAATTCCCGCCAATTAACAATGACAGTCAAACTAAATTGAGAGATGTGCATAATTCCGAATACGTTGATGAAAAACTAATTATCTTACATTTTATAAACTTACATTCAATTAATAAACAATATATTTATAGATGATACCTTCAGAACATTAGTGCCTCAAGGGAAACATAATTCTTGACACTAGTTTTAATTAAACACAAAATAAAAAATGATGTTAAAAGTTTTAATATTTATCGTGTTCTACAAATTGTATAATTCAGAGTAAGATTATTAGATACATCTAATAAGATGCTCCATCAAAATATTTCAGTGTTCTTTTACTACATGTTTCTAGTTAACGTCAGTAAACGACTGCTACATATGCATATCAGCTGCTGTAAATATAATTTTTACTGCTGTAAATTTTGGTAAAAAAATAACAAAATAGATATTTTTAATTCAAAGGTTTGAATCGTTTCCAAATTTTTTCCACTATCCATGATAAACACTACAATGTTTGAGAATTACACCGTTTTTCTACTTTTTCGTTAAATATGATCGCCTTCCGGCAATGTATCCTCTAACGGAATTACAAATTAATAAGTAACACTATAGATGCGAATCGAGAAGTGGACATATCATCAGACACGATTGAATAAAATGATAAATCAATGTGATTCCACTTTTCGGCATAAAAACACGATCATGGCATCTCTCTCACTGCTGTTGGTATATATCGAAACGAAACTCTAAGCAAAACATAAAATCCGAAAGATTATTTAGTCCTGACTCCTTGATTCATGTTTTTGGTGCTACAACAACTTAACACAATTAGAAAAAGAACAAAACAAGGAACTACGCTACTAACAACTTAATTGAGTGACCTTCTTATTTGCATACATTTGATAAGAGGGTCAATAGCAAGGGTTTACTACTTATTTCTTAAAACATATTTTAATAATAAAAAAGATATCAATTTGCAAAGAAGATTAAATATAACTTTAATGAAAAAATAAAGCATTAATATACACTTTTACTCTAAGCCCCAAACATAAAAAATAAGGCCATATTACCCTAAATTATTCTAATTAGCGTGGTGACAGATAATGTAAAAGACCAAGAGATTTGCTATATATTTATTACTATTTTATAATACATAAATTACGAAGAATGCTTTTTGGATCACCTTAATACCATTAATTAAATTTTTTAAATTTTTAATTGCATCTCTTTAGTTTCGAATCTATAAAGTGATTAATATTTCTCATTCATGATATTTTTGTTTGGATAAATTTATAACCAAAAACCAAAATTAATTTGTTTTTATTTCATATTAACTAGATCAAGATACAATCTATTGAAATGTTTAATTATATAAATAATGATCAAAATTTTCTTTATGGAAATAAGTGGACAATCGAAATTAACATACAACATACGAATGAAACGAATGAAAATCGTTTTACATTTCTTATGTAGTAAAACAAAATTACAACTTTGTCTTTATAATTAAATATTTCATTGTTATACTTTATTTTTTCAAAAGAAATGGAAATAAAATTTGAATTCAACGCTGTTTTAACTACAATTCCTTATTCGACATACGTCCTGTCAAGAATAACAATTTACTCTTTTCATAAAGGAATACGATATATTGAAAGCATGTCGTTGATGAATACATCGTTTACATTTGTTGAGGCAGGTGCACAAGTGACGTCAGGTAATTGTTCTTAGAGATGTCTTTATAGTATCGATGATATTAAATTAATTTTGCATTTTAGTGATATCATATTTCAATGCACTTTTGCAAAATCGATTTTGTTTAAAGAATAATATTTAAATTGCTAAAGAATTAATTTTCAAATGCAATACGAGATTATGTGCATACGAAATTAAGGGACAATGAAAAAAAAATGTGAGCCATTGTAGAACGCTTGGCTGAAACATTTAATTTTTTTTCCATTACAACTTTTCCTTTCGCCGAACTTAAATTTTAAATTAATAAACGCTTTTAATGTTTTAAGATGGCTTAATGCAATACACCGATGCAAACGAGTAAAGTTGTGAGCGTCAGTAAATTAGAAACAACGCTGATCATTGTACACACGTAAAATAGCGTATGTATGATGTCATAAAGATGAATTAAACCGAAAAGAGCGGTCAGAACACAAAACTGACAGAATGGCACGTCGCGATATTTTACTAGAACATGTTAACCCTCATCCAAATGCAGCATTAGATGTTTCATATTATTAATCAAGAAAGATACTATTCTTAGCATATACGTATAATGTTACTATATTTAATTGTGTAATACTTATAAATACTTCTTTCATTATTTAGTATGTTATATGTCCGATTTATATAACAGATGCTAGGTGCAGTTAAAATTTTACAATTAATCCTCTGACGCTCTTCCTCTCAAAAGTAAAATATACTATAATTAATACGAACATAAGCAAAGCACTTCAGTATCACTGAATTTAAAATATAACAACATTCTTTAATGTAACGAAAATTTATTTTGATGTTACTTTACATTCATTATTAGTTTAAATTTTTTTTTTCAAATATTAAATCTATTTTAATCTGTTTTAAAGAAAAATGTAAATAACTTTGTAACGATGTGAATTTAAGATGTATTACAAAATATATCTTCTATTTCATCGATATAATTTTATGTTCGATTGACATCACCACTTGTGACTGATTCGTAAGGAATGAAGTTTCGACGCGTAAATTAGTGATAGAGAAACAAATTTTATATTCACATAATATAATGTGTAATAAACTCTATAAAAACATATAATATTATAAATCTAGTTATGTGTGAAATTAAAGTGCGATTTTAGTGTAGTGTTGTGTGTTTTATAGTTTTAAATGCGTTCGAAATGTCGAAAAACAAAATCGCAGCGAGGGTTGACAGCCACTGTGTTGAAGTTAAGAGCAAGGTGAAATTACTTTACTCTTCCAATTATTTAATTAAATAAACAAATGTTATTTGTAATTTATTAAAATATTTACTTGTTTCTAATTTACTCATGGATATGGATCTCTATATTTGTTTTCATACGTGTCATGTTAATCGAGGTGAATTCGTAAGTTTACGGAAGTATTTCGCGACACTTTTTGTGAAGATGTTAATCAGTTCTAACCAGTAATAGGAAATACAATTATATAATTAAGAAGTTATTTTCACACACCACTCAAAAGTCATCGTATTGTTAGTTGTGTGAACTTAAAGTGACTAATCGTTCTCAAAAATTCCTACAAACTGCAAAGGAATGTGGAAGCTTAACATTTACGTTTGATTCATACAACATTAAAACATCTATTCTTTTTTATTTGTTCTTTTATTGCTTTATTATCGATTAGTAATTCAATTTCATCATTTAAAACGACAAACACACTTGGTCTTACTTACTAATATTACTATGCATTCGTTACTCGAGTGTTCCTGTACTGCTTGACATTGTACGCCAACTCATTTAAAACGTATGAAGTATACCACAAAACACATATTTTTGAGAAATTTATTTATACAAATTTAATATTCAATACATTCAGGCAATGATCGTTTCAGTGTTACCATATTTTGCAAGTCAAAATAGTATTTTAAATGCAGTATATAAAAGTTGTTCTTCAATTGCTTGTTACTTGTACGTGTAACAAAAATATTCCTAAAAAAATTATAACAAAATTGGAAACTTTGAAAACATATCTGTATTAAATTCCTATTTGTGTTATTAAAGTTATTTTTGTCTTGAAGTAAAATACTCTTGTGAAATTAGAGATGATTTTTTCTATAATAAACATGTCTTTGCCAAATTCAAAATTATTGCCTGAATATACAATGCGGCAGAACTTCTAATTAGGAAAATTAAGAAAGAATTTAAGGATGGTTTTATATTTTAAAACTGTATTTTAAAGCTAGTTTCTTGAGACGCTGTCTACCTTTTATTATTGCTCCACAACTTCTAGTAGCTGTTGGGTGGATATTTGTCAAAATGCCTTAAACTTGGAAACTATGGGAACTACACAGATTATAAACAGATTTATAAATATAATTCTTTTAAAGATATGCTCAATAAACCCGATTATCAGTAGTCAGATGTTCGAGGCTTACTAAGCTAATTATTAAAAAAAAACTAAATTGGTAAAAATTTACATGGTTTTGTCCCTACATTGCTTTATGTCTCTATGCCTTCACACTTAATGCCAGTGGTCTGCCTAGGTGGCAATCTCTTGATGACTTATCGAATATATGTCATTGGATGTAAGTGAGAATATGGTTGACTAACTGAGTGCCTGTTCAATATGTCTGAGCATTTCTGCTATAATTGAGTTTTTTTTAGACTATTCGATAAGAAAATTAACTCAAAAAGAAATGGAAAAATTATAAAGGTTGCAAAAAAATTTTCTTAAAGGGTAAAAAGGATGGTTAACATTTTATTTAATAAATTAGGGGATATGAGAATGAATTAAGCCATAGATGCTGAATGTCGGCAGCCAGTAGTGATTGAAACTGTATTACTTTATACATCAATACCGTTTGAAACAAATTTTCCAATACTTTTTTCATTTTTCTCACATTAATAAAGCTTCTATTAATTAATGGTTTTGCTTATCTAAAGCTGAATATCTTCATGTTTGTCTTGTTGATGATAGTCTGGGGTTAATGCAATTTTTTCCCTTTTTTTATTTTCTTGCAATCAGCTTAACAAGCTCTTAACAGATTTGTTGTAGGATAACTGGCAGGCGAGAACTGGCCCTCCAGCGAGGAAGCTGTCTCTTAATTATTTAAGAATTTATTATTTAACAATATCCCATATGTGGTGTTTTTCAAGTCGTCGTTTATTTATGGGATTATCTAGTGCTGTTGTGAGGGTATTAGTGTGAGCTTTTATGCGGTTTCGATAGGATTGTACTCTGTAGTCTACTTACTCCTTTATGGTTTTCATTCCTGTGTACTTATGTAATTCATTGTTTGTGATGAATAGAGGTGCATCAGATATCATTCGGAGTGCTTTATTTTGGAAGCGTTGTAGTATTTCCACGTTGGAATTCTTTGTTAAATTTAGTGCAATTGACAATGTATTTATCTATGTATATATAAAGATAAATTCCCAATAAGTTTAGCTCTTTATGAAAGCCTGTCTTGCCAGCTATTGCAATGTTGTGTTGCTTATATATATTTACTTAAAATTTTTTTTCTTTCTAAATACTGCCATTAATACGAGATTCAAAATAAGTTTAGGAGAAATATTAAGATATTAGCTTAGATGACAATTTCGCCTAAGTCATTCACACAGGTTGATTGATCAGATTTTTTTATTATCCATTGAGTGTAACTCTGTAACTGGAATAGCAGGACAGTTCATATTAAACTAAAGTGTTACGTTAACATCCTTATCAATTTGTAAATAAAGCATAGTTTACCTTGCAAACGACTTTACGATAACGATAATTTGTTTCACCCACTTGTTCGCCGTGCCTCTGTGTACTTACATAATTAGTTTAATATCTTCAAGATTTATTTTTGACTGTTTAGTGGACACAAAATTTACTTAAAATATCCGGATGTACTATGGCCAGATTGATAATCAATTATTGTTGCAATGTAGCTTAGAGTTTGATTAAACGTGACATTATTATAGTAAACTGTTAAAAAATGTTTCATCAATAGTTCACTTAATTAGTAATTATACAGGTGTCGGGGAATAGATGTTGGCTATAAAGGAATAAATTGTCATTGAAATAAAACATATAACACGCCCTTTTTCTAATTGAGTGCAAAAAAATATTACACATAACTCTTTTTAACACACCCAATACTTGCACGGAGTGCGGTTTTAACCCACAGTGGCGATGTCTTCGTACCTATTTGTTCGTTCGCATTTTAACATAAACATTTTTTAAAAATACACTTTTACTCTATTCAAAAAACTTTTTTCAATCATCCACTATAGACCTAGAGAAATATATCTCTAATAGACAAATTAATATTCGAGTACTTTTACATCAGATTATATTGGTGAAACATCACCCAAAAGTATTACCTAATTGTCAGGCCGTGCGTTGATTTAGCTCACCTCCTTTTAGATCACAGACATTTAATATGAAAGAATATTTATGAAAATCACACAGATACAGGGAAAAATGGAATGAATGCTCATTAATTGAGACACTGCAAGTTATATCAATACACAACCCAAACCATTAGACCTAGAAATATGCCATTTTGCACAGGCTCACCTTTTAAGTCACAGATATCCACTATGAAAAGATTTTGGGAAATTCTGTGGGTATGGGAAAACTAGGATCTTTGTTAATTGCGACATTTTGAAGTAAATTAAAGTGCAGCTCAAACAGTTGGACAAGGAAATCTGAAATTTGCCATAGGGCCTCCTTATCTTTAGATCATAAACATCAACTAAAAAAGGATTTTTTGAAACTATAATGGGATCATGAAAAATGGGATCTTTACAAATTGCAATACTATAAGTAATATCAATACAGAGTCTAAAATTGTTTGGCCTTAAAATCTGAAATTTTCCATAGGGCCTCCTTGCCTTTAGATCATAGACATCAACTAAAAAAGGATTTCGTGAAATTACAATGCGATCATGAAAAATGGGATCTTTGCAAATTGCAACACTATGTGTTATATCAATACAGAGTCTAAAACTGTTGGGCCTAGAAATCTGAAATTTTCTATAGAGCCTCCTTACCTTTAGATCATAGATATCAACTAAAAAAGGATTTTGTGAAATTACAATGGGATCATGAAAAGTGGTATCTTTGCAAATTGCAACACTGTGAATTATATAAATACAGAGTCTAAAACTGTTGGACCTAGAAATCTGATATAGTGTATAGGGCCCATTTTAGGTCACGGATCATGACCATGAGTAAGGTTTTCGTGAATTTTCCACGGAAAAGGAAAAATGGGATCTATGCCAGTTGTGACGCTGTGAGATATATCAACATCCAGCCCAGAACATTGAGCGTAGAAATTTGAAATTTGCATGGGGTCTCCTTTTAGGTCACATATCCACTACGAGAGAACTTCTTGAAATTCTCATGGTAAGAGGAAATATGGGGTATGTCAACATATAAACCAAACCATTGCGCTTAAAAGTCTGCGCTTGTGAAGCCATTGGCAAAAGCCAATTAGTATATAAAAAAATATGAAGGTATGGTAAGCAAGAACATTTAGTTATATATACGTTTAAGTCACTTATTATCAGCTTCCTTTTCATCAGCTTTTCCTTCTTAAACATATCACAATGGTATAAATATTTGAAAGCATCTACAAATATTGTCCTATGTTCGTAATTTTATGTTTCATTTTCCCATTTCAACTGGACGAAAAAATAAATACACCATGTTTAAAACAAAAAGAAAGTAATGAAAATCTTGCAGATATTTTTATTACTAGCTACAGCATTATGAGTTTGCGCTTCAAAAATCTGAAGGCAAAATAATTCTCTTGTTCTTCCAAACTTCGAGGCAATGCTTACTTTCATTTAGTTGAATATGCATTACTTAATTTAGTTTCAAATGCGAATTTGTAGGTATGAAGTAAAGAGAAAGAGTCTCTAACTCACTGGTACATCATACCAATTATCACGTCTAATTCTAATTCTAGTTATAGTTTTATTAAACTTTCATTTCAACATTTCACTTAATTCCGTATTTCACTAATTCATACTGTGTCTAGATAATACCTTAATTGTACGTTAAATTGTATAAAATTTTCAATAGTCCCAGCCTACTAAGTTTTATACAAATAAAATTTAAAAAATGGTTTTATTAAAGCATTAGATAAGAATATTAAAAACTGCATTCCTTTCTAGGCTGTGTGGAACCTACTAATGATTTATTTACAAATGAATAGGAATGAAATTATTACGCATTTAAAAAATTAGCATCTAAACTTGTTGGCGAAAGTAGGTATAAAAGAGGGAGGAGTGAAATAAAAATAATATAAAGAATATCAGAGCTAGAGAATGTAACTAAAATATCTTTTATGCGCTCAGATCCATGTCTTGCATACCCAGATGCCATAATATAGTTTTAAGATACCCCTTCAGGAGAGACTCCAGAGTAGAGGTGTGCCGTATGTAGCTTTGTTGTGATTTGAACATTGATTCTGGATCATTGAAATGTTCCAGAACAGTGATACGTTTCATTTGGAACTTGACTCTCAGAGTTCCCAACAGAACAGATACGAAATGAATGTATGTATATATGTAGCTTTGTTGTGATCGGAACATTTGATCTGGATCATTAAAATGTTCCAGAACAGTGATACGTTTCACTTGGAACTTGACTCTCAGAGTTCCGAACAGAACAGATACAATATGAATGTATGTATATATGTAGCTTTGTTGTGATTGGAACATTTGAATCTGGATCATTGACATGTTCCAGAACAGTGATACGTTTCATTTGGAACTTTACTCTCAGAGTTCCGAACAGAACAGATACGAAATGAATGTATGTATATATGTAGCTTTGTTGTGATTGGAACATTTGAATCTGGATCATTGACATGTTCCAGACCAGTGATACGTTTCATTTGGAACTTTATTCTCAGAGTTCCGAACAGAACAGATACGAAATGAATGTATGTATATATGTAGCTTTGTTGTGATTGGAACATTTGAATCTGGATCATTGACATGTTCCAGACCAGTGATACGTTTCATTTGGAACTTTATTCTCAGAGTTCCGAACAGAACAGATACGAAATGAATGTATGTATATATGTAGCTTTGTTGTGATTGGAACATTTGAATCTGGATCATTGAAGTGTTCCAGAACAGTGATACGTTTCATTTGGAACTTGACCTTTCATACACAATCTTTCTATGTTTTCAATCTAAGCTGTATTGGTAAATTAATTTTTAAATCTTACAAATAGTTAACACTAGGAATATTTTATATTTAATATTTGAACACTAGAGAGGAAATTTTAACACTTTAAATTTTAATATTCCATCTAATGTAATAAAAGGTATAATACAATGAATTAACATATTAAATTGCTTAATTTAAATATGTTTAAAGACAAACCGGAAATATTTAAACTTGCCGCATTCGTATACGATGCAAGTCAATTAAGCAGTTAGTAATATAACTCTAGGCGAATAAAATATATTGTTTATATAAACATAGTTTCGCAGTTTGTAGCACGCCATCCATATCTCTATCTCATTCTTTGAAATAAATCAGTGGAATAGCGGATCAGTGTCTGCTTCCTTTCTTTTCCTCCATTCCGAACTCTAGATACAATGTTCCAGATGATATGTTTGACATAAAGAACATTTTTTGGATCATTTGGAACACTGAGTCGTTTCTGTAATAAATTACACACATCTACTCCAGAGGCATTTAAATTGTTTTGGATATATGATCTTCTGGTTACGATGGCACACCATGCATCTAGGGACTTAGATGAACAAAAATATAAGTTGTTCAATATTACTGTCACCAAGGGGAGGTGCCCTGGATACAAGGCCATAGAAACACATACAGATGCTAAATATATTGAGAAATATAATTTGAGATAATATTATCAATGAAACGAAGGTGATTTCCTACAATTGTGTAAATTGTTGTGACCTTAAGAAATCCTTTACGCATACTTTTTAACGTTTTAAAGTACACTGAACAAAAATACATTGTGAAAGCTAGGATAGCCTACAGCTTGTAGGATATGGGACAAGATCCTTCGTTATTTAAAACTAAAGTTAATACTAAAATTTTTACACATATTACATTTTGATCTCCGACTACTTAGTACTCCACTCCGTAGGATGAGTTTAATCGTTACGTTATTGGTAATTTGGAATTTTTAATAATGATACATATTTATTTTCGTTAACTTAGTTATTAATTATTCATGAAAAATATTTTTTATGTCAATGCATACACTATATGGCGTAAATCTCATATGTGTGGACAAAGTGGCAAAACCAATATAAATGTTAGGTTAAAAAATACCGAAGAACAGGTTCCTCTATACATTAGTTATAATGTCATTTTTTTTAACAAAATTACAAAAATTTTTTCATAAAGAAACTAATGACCTAATATCTATAAACTGTATTAATTTATAACGACGTAATGATAAGCTGGTAATTCCACTAAGTATATATTAAACTCGCTTGAGCGGGTGTTTCATTAGTAATATAGAATTTTAGTTGACTTTACTTGATGGGATAGGATCTTTTTTGCACTATTTTTGGCATTAATTTTTTAATCAACATTATTTGTCAAGGTTTATGATGCAGTATGGAAACTTAAAAAATTAGCGAAAAAGCTACAATTTATTCCATGACATTATATTAAATAGACACCTTATTATCACTCTGAAAATTTGGTTCTCAAAAAACCAATAATTGCTACACTAATCTATTTTATATTACATGTTTTCTTTGATCTGGGTGCTACCTGGTGCCACTTTTGATGTGAAACATCTAATGGCACGTTTTGATGCAAGTTAAAACGTTCTTATGGCAAGATCCATCGTGCCATTCTGTCAGCTTCATATATTTTCGGCTCTTTCCGACTTAATTCAGATAGCTTCGCGTCTTGTCTGCCATTCGGTCAGCTCCGTATCTTGTCAGCTCTTTCCGACTTAATTGGATCAGCATTGTCTCTTATTTACTAACGTTTACAACTTTACTCGTTTATATTGGTGTATTGCATTAAACTGTTTTAAAATGTTAAAAGTTTATATTTACAAGTGTTAAAATATAAAAATATTTATAAGCGTTAAAATATAAAAAAAAATCTAAATGTTTCACAACTGCCAAGCGTCCTGTGACATTTTATAATAGTATAATGTGTGTTATTTTATATAACGTTTTGGAAAAATCACATAGTTTTTCACTATAGTCATATATCTATACAATTATGACGAAAAATATATTTCGTGCCTTATTCCAGAAATGGAAGAAATTTTTTTATTCTCCGCTTTATTTTTTCTATCTTATTTGTCAAAATGTGTGAGTCGTATTTTAAATGCAGGTTTTCTTATAGAAAGTATTGCTTTAGTGGTTTATAGATGTGCAGGAAGAATATACTGGTGAGAACAATAGGATTTTTACTATCTCATTGAACACTTGCTTCTGACTATGGTTTCAGTGAAAATTAAAATAATATAGACTTTAAATGCAGAAGTCAGTTTAACTCAATTATTTCAATACGTTTTCGTCTATAGAAACCAAAACAACTTGTACTTTTGCAAAGATTTTCAATTTTCATGTAAATGAGTAAACGTAAGATTGCGTGAACACAAAAGTGTGTGGTGAAGAAACATCGTTATAATAATTCTTTGTACTTTTAAACCATAGTTTTAATCTTTTGTTTTTTCTCAAAGACATTACATGGTCGCCTTAGAAAAGTCGTTTAGAAATGTAGAGTTCACTTTTCCAATATTTTTTAAAATTATTAGAAAATGTGTTTTAAATAGTTCGAACTTAAATATAACTATTATCGTGTTGTTTTTTACCATTATGTTCTATTTGTTACGTTGCATTATTTTGAAGTTTATTACTTTTGTAATGGTCACAGTACAAGTTCAATTTGTTTTTTTTTGTAAACATTTTTGAAATCCACAATATATGAATTTTTTGCTAATATTTCTCCCACACAATAATTTAAACACGTCTCATTCTTGCTTTTTAATAGGCGACATATTAAGAATTTAAAGATGTGAAATAGCATTGTTAAACTTTAGAACAACTTTTGACTTTACGACAGTTGTAATGAGTGGTAACTTTTTTTGCAATTTTTCAATGTTAAAGTTTTTTTTAATACATTTTTATAGTTCGTTGGTAGAATATAATGAGGAGCGTTTTTATAGCACAGCTTTTGTACATGTTCATTTCTATATACAAAATATCTTTGATTTTCCTGGATAGATATACATAGATAAAAACTAGTTTTCTGTGTCCTATCTTTTCCTCAAAAAGATTTAGATAAAATTTGGAATGAAGTTAATTGATGATCAAAGATGCGACCCATTAAAGCTTCCCTATGGGATATAATATTATTTTGTATATGAGCTATATAAGGTTTCAGTGGACTAAATGCTCTATATTCGGTTATGTAATATTCGTAATAGTATTTCTGAATGGCATACGACAATATAAAACTGGATTTACATTTTAACACGTTTCTGTTAGCTTGACCTATAACTTTCTAACATTCTAAGCAAATTTCACAACTCCATTTTCACCCATTTCTAATTATCGTATCGATTCGAAATTTTGCAGACCTACGCATTTTTGATGACGATACAATAGTGTGGTACCATCAAACCCATATGATGACAGAAGTCATAAGAAATACTCAATGGCTAACAGTAAACCCATCAACTTTGTGAAGTTTGACTTAGCTCAATTGGTCCGTTGGTTGGTCAGATGATAGAGGAGGAAGGTATTCGTGGGAACTTTTCAATGTCTTACAGTAACCTATAGTGTTTGGACTCGTTCGATTTGTTTCGATGAGTGCTTTAGTTATAAAAGTGTGTTTTATTGCTTATGTAAAACTATGAATTTTCTTATTATAAATGAAATACAAGAAATGCTTTTATTTTAGATCGGAATTGATAACATAAATCTAGAAGTTGTAATATAGAAAAACTTTTCCCACAGAAGATCGTTATGTTTTGATAAAATCTTTCAGTAATACCAGACATAATTATACATTTTATTTAAACATCATTTTTTTTTAAATGCACAATGTGTAATTATGTATGCTTATATTAATATTTTTAATTAGAAGAAAAGAAAGATTTTGAAGTAAAAACAATTTTCCCTTCATTATTTCTTGGATAAACTAAACATTTCATAACCAATCAAAACTTAATATTTATTTTCAGTGTTATTTATAGAATTTACAAGCAAAATATCTATTTAGATAAGGAAAACAATTGGCCATTTAGATAAGTTACGTGAAGATTTTATTAGACATTGCAATGTTGATATTATCTGGATCTTGAAAGAATGCCAAAATATATAGCAAGTTTTGAAACGTCACGTGACAGGTTTTAAAGTATCATGAAAATTTGAAATTTGGACATATGTAAATAAAAAGTTATAATTAGTTTGTTTTAATGACGTTTTATGTCATGTCATTCAATATATACCATATTGATTACCACTTTGTTCTCATTAGATTTACTACACAAAACTGGCTGTTATATAAATTTATTTGTCTAATCTTGCTTATGAATTGGATGTTGTTATTTTACCCTTATTTAACATAATCTATTTAATCAGGTGTATATAGCATACTTATGTATATTGGAAATTAGAGTATTAAACATGATTTCTATAAGTTATTATATATGTTATGTTTAATTGAAGCAAAATGAGTGGATTCCAGTGTAGCAAATGATAACTTGTGTTTTATAGTTTATAGTTGTGCTTATGATTCGGTTTCGGCCGTAATAATTACATTTTTAGTTGGATACTATGAACTTGGATATGAAATTAATCATATCAATATTCATTCACGATCACATAACCTATTTTTTATGTCTCTCATATTTGAAGATTGTTTGCAATGGCACACGCAAAACCTTAATATGTTACCCTCTGTCTACTGTACAATTTCTTAATATATATATGTGTATACATACATATATATATATATATATATATATAAATATATATATGTTTGTGTGTGTGTGTGTATGTATGCATATATTATTCGGAGCAGTCGACAAACTATAGGAAGTATTATTTCATGCTAGAAATATATAAAAAAAATTTTTTTACTGTGCCTAATTAAATCTATTTCCAATCTCTCCAATTTCGAAACAATGACATTATTTTCAAACTCAATTTAAGTAGTTTTATTTTATTTAGTTCCATTTTTTTGGACTTAATTTAAATAGATCTATTTTAATTTTATTTTTATTTAAATACTTTAATTTTAAATAATTCTGTGGAAAAATATTTTATTGTGTTCTATTTTGGGTAACATTCATTGTTCTAAATGAATGTATCAGTTTCTAAATTTGAATTTATGGTTTATAAGCACATGATATAGGTCACAGTCAGTGAAAACATATTCAGATCCCGTCATATTCAATACAGATCTTTTTGATATTATATTCTATAAGGCCGTTATCACATTGGAGTTTTGTCCAGCGAGGCAATTTGTGAACATGCTTGCAGCGAGCTCGTTGCATGTATGTAATGTGTTCGCCTAGTGTGCGCATCGTGTTTTGCCGTGTTTAAGAAGCGAGCTCATTATCTTTCCATGGCGTGCGATCCGTGTTTTGGACATAAGGAGCAAAGTAAGGATCTCTCTACCCATACGCGGCGAACACTTTGTGTACTTGCAGCGAGCTCCCTACAAGCACGTTCACAAAATTGCCTTGCTCGAAATTCGGTCACAAATCACCAATGTGATAACGGCCTTATAGTCATCTCTTCTATAATAACTGACTAGAATATAAAATATTTGTTACTTGCAATTTAGATCAGATCAATTTGAACTCGGCGTCACATAAGTTTTCTCCAATTCTTAAAATTGGTTGTATCTAAATTAAGATACAAACTTATTTTAGATATCTGTATGCGATAGTCTTATCATAACAGATTAGAAATCTGAATATTTCTTAATTTGTAACATAAATTTGAATCATATTGTTGTATATGTTTTCTTAAAGGTGTTTCTGAATTAAGTCCCCACTAATTGTAAACGTCTCTATGTGATAGTCATCTCCTCTATCATAACTGACAACAAATTGGAATATTTATTATTAATTATGAGTTTAATATTGATTAAACTCATAATTAATCGTTTGATGTTATTTGTGGTTATCCGACAATGCAAAAATGAAGGAGACAAATGGCGATGGCCAATTGTTTCTCTTATCTAAATAGGAATATTGCTTGGAAATTCTATGAATATGTAAAGTATTGTCAAAAATACTTGGTAAAACGTTTCAATATCAAATTACAATGACATCGATTGTATACTATTTATTAAAAAAAAATAATTTGAAACCTCAATAGAATTGATATATTGTCCGACAGTGTCATTCTTGAACGCGCTCATTGTATGCAAATTATATAAGCTGTAGCTGCTCGAGGCTTCATTATGATGTGGAAACTTGTTTATCTCTTGAGTTACAATTGTGAGCCATAGGCTTAGTAGATATTGTTATATGCCTCGAACACATGTGTTGCTCAGTATTTTTTTAATGAGTTGGGGAAAGCATGACTGTGGTTAGTCTGATTACCATCGTACGTCTATTATTCTGTGTAGCATTTTATTGAGTGTATTGTCGTGGCTCGTTTGTGTGTTATTGAGAGAATGGATTCTTTTTTTTTAAATGGTAATTACAAAATTGCAAGAAATATATTCCAGTATAATTTAAAAAATTAATTTATATTGAAATGTTCGTTACTGAATAAGATTTGATTGCTTTTATATAATCTGTACCATTTCAACTTTTTAGTACGACTATTGACTAGCAACTCCATCTTATTCTCATTATATTTTTGATTTGGTAGTTTTCAAGTGTGCTACAAATTTATTCAAACCAATCTTTATCCATTTGAGAAGAAATTTAATTTTATACATTACAGTTGACTATGTCGGGTACAAGAATATCAAAATGACTAAAACTATTTCTTAATTTAGGACATGTGTCACTACAGTTGCGAAGTCAAAATCGCCTTTGTCACTACGTGTTTTTTCCCTGCGAAGATGATTTATTTTTAACAATATAAGTTATGCTCACTAACAGAAATTTTGGAAACTAAATTCAAATACTTTTTATTATCCACCTGGTGATAATAATTTTTTAGAATCCTTTTGCCATTCATATCTGCTGGGGTTATAAAAAAAAGTCAAATGCGTATAAACCTAGCACTACAAGGGTTCCATACACATTTAGGCACTTTTGAAGATTTAAGTGTACATAGTTTATTAAACTATTTACAAATATCAACTTTCACAGCATGAATTGCCTACTTTTGCCTACCTTTACAGGTGTAAAACATGGTTGTATTTAAAAAAATTATAAGATTTAGGAAAATCACTATAGTTTTTCTATAACTTTTATGTAGGCTTCTGAAAATCCTGTTTTTTCATAATTAAAAAAAATTGTTTTTGATTTAATTTACTCCCCCTAAAATTCCATATAAATATTTTTTTGTATTAGATATGTGCGGGTTAATATATTTTATTACTATACCAAATTTCAAATTTCTCATGAAGCTGTATCTAAGAAAAACAGTTTTAACAGAGACACAAAACAATGATTTTATAAGAGTTCTGTTTTTCCTTTTGAAGCATAGAACACTGAAAAAAAATATTCTGCGTAGTCATTACAGGAAGTAGTAACGCACTTATCTTTTTGGTGATATCACTAGTCCTACATCACCCAAACCAAGGATAACTCATTTGCTAAAATCTGTCAGTTATTTGGGCTCTAGACTAGAATTAATGAATATATATATACATACACACAGATAACTCAAAAACATCAATCTTTTTTTGGCCTCATATAATCGAGTAACAATAAATATGTATATATATGTTCGGAATCCTCATGCTGCCATCTTTGTTTGCCAAAATTGTTTTCCCGCCTTGATGATATGCTGACTGACATCTACCATATTTGATTTTTTGTGACATCATCTATCGTATGTCATTCAGAACGTCATGATGAATCAAAAGATGCTATTATTGGAAACGGTACAGATGTTCGAGCTCCATAATGTGTCTAAAGAATAGCAAGAATTTTTTTTTAGATTCCTTTCGAAGTTGTAAGCCGAAAATAATTTATAACATTTTTCATCTGCATTTTTATTACTGAGAGATAATAACAAAATAATCTTTATCTTCAACATTTTCTCAATCATAATTACATTTAAACGTTTCATTACGATTGTAAAATTGCCATATTAAAAATAACTTTGAGACACTGAATTGCCAGTATTTTTTTTTTTTTTTTTCTGTTTGTATCCTGCGATCAGTCATTAGAACTATAAGCAGGTAGGTTGTGGTATGTATCTTGTTTGGGCGAATATAGGGCCAGTGTCCTTAATCGCTCTAATTATGAAGCACGTCAGCTCTCTTGAGTCTCTTTATCGAGTTGGGCTGCAACAGCATGTGCGAAAGTGGGTTAGGATGGAATGTCAGACGATCTTTGTATGTGGCTGTGTAGCGTTTTGCTTCGTCTACGATGGTTGAAATTTGTAGGTATTCGTGGATTTCCGAATTGCGGGAGTACCATGGTGCACCTGATATGATCCTAAGTATATTGTTTTGGGCTCTTTGTAGGCAGAGTATGTTCGAATTACTGGCCGATGACCACAGTTGAATCCCATATGTCCAAATGGGTTTTATTACGGAGCAGTACACTCTTAGTTTGTTGCTTAGGGATAGTGCTGACTGTCTTCCTAGAAGCCATAGCAAATTTCTAAATCGAAAATTGATTTCGTTGCGCTTATTGATGTGGTCTTTCCATGTCGTCCTTCGGTCCAGATGAAACCCCAGGTATTTGACGCAGGACGATTGCGGTAAGGTGTTGGTACCTAAGTTGACTGCAGGACAAGTTGCACGTCTCAGAGTGAACGTGATGTGGTGAGATTTTTGGGCACTAGCTCTTATACGCCATTTGTTCAACCATTTATTTGTGTCATCGAGTTGTGCCTGCAGCAATTTACTTGCCTCTTCTGGACTGCTATTACATGCGAGAAATGCAGCATCGTCAGCATAGGTTGCTACTGTAATATTAGGTGTCTGGGGTAAGTCATTCGTGAAGATGTTGTAAAGCACCGGACCGAGTACCGATCCCTGGGGTACTCCTGCGTGGCAACTATACAAGGAAGACCTGGCGTCACGGTGTTTTACTCGAAACATTCTGTCTCTAAGGTAAGAATCCATCAAGGGGTAGAAAGAGTGTGGAAGTGCTTGCTTTATTTTGCATAGTAACCCTTTGTGCCAGACCCGATCGAATGCCTGTTGGATGTCCAGGAAAGCAGCAGAACAATATTCTTTCCTTTCCAAACAGTCTCATATAGTACGATAGACTCTGTGTACTTGTTCTAGGGTCGAATGTTGCTTGCGAAACCCGAACTGATGATCTGGTATGACGTGATTGATATCTAGGTATGCATGTATCCTAGTAAGGATTATTTTTTCCCACAATTTGCTTAGAACTGGAGTTAAGCTGACAGGACGGTGTGAGGATGCATCGTTGACTGGTTTACCGGGTTTATGGATCATAACTACCTCGGATATTTTCCAAATAGCAGGGACATGTTTTGTTCTGAAGGTTGCATTAACGAGGGTTACCAGGAAGACAATACATTTTCTAGGAAGCTCTTTGAGTACCTTCGGGGTGATCAGGTCAAATCCTGGAGCTTTCTTCGAGTCCAAGCTGGCTATTTCTTTGGACAGCTCCTTTGGGGAAGTAGGTCTTATCGGCAGACACAGCTGCAGGTCCTGATTTAGGATCAGATCTATTTCAGGGTCCTCAGGGTTGTCAGATCCGTTAGGTTTGAAGACATTAGCAAGATGACTGGCGAAGGTCTCAGCTTTTTCTGGGTCTGTCCGTGCCCATGTATTGCCATTCCAGATTGGCGGTGAACATTGTTGGGGCTGTGGCATATTCCTGGTAGCTTTCCATAAAGAATGGGTCCCATGGCCATTGGGTGACATCTTTTCCAGTCTTTGTTTAACTGCAGCGTTAGTGACATCAGCAAGAAGAATCTTTAGCTCTTTTATTGCTTTGTTCAGTCGCGTTTTGTCTTTGCTGTTACGGGAAAGTTGCCAAACTCTACGAAGGCGGCGTTTTTCATAAATGTTTTGACGGATTTCAAACGGGAGCGGTGTATTCGCAAATGAATGCTTCAGTGTGGGTGTGCTTGTCCACGCTGCCACTTGGATCAGGTTTGTAATGTATAGACATGCATCGTCTACATCTTCAGCAGTTTTTAACGGAAGTTTGAGAGTGATATTTTCGTCGAGATATTCTCGGAAACCATTCCAATCGGTTTTAGCGTTAGTTAGATAGGAGCTATGGGTATCACGGGGTATCGCAATAGGGCTTACAGTAAGAAGTATTGGTGTGTGATCAGAAGATCCACCTAGGTTTGACTCGATTAGGAGATTTTGATGACAAATGCCTTTTGTGATAAAAAAGTCTATAAGATCAGGAGTTCTCTCGGTATCTGTAGGCCAATATGTAGGTTCTCCGGTTGAAATGGTCGCTAGATTGTTGATCTCAGTACTACATTTTAATTCTCTACCTCTCGTAGTTGTTAACCTAGATCCCCAATGTGTGTGCTTAGCGTTCCAATCACCACCGGCTATGAATCGGTTTCCTAAAGCTTTGAAAAACTCCGTAAACATATTCTCCTTAATGGTGTGACGCGGTGGACAGTATAATCGAATTGCCAGTATAATCGATTTTTCTTTCTGCGCATTAATACTAGTATCGCTTACTATACAAAACCGAATAAGGTGTTTGGTGGAAGCGATTCTGAGAAAATTCTGTTTCTCAAAAAAACCATGAAACCTACTTAACAATAACGGTTTTTCCTAATCTCGTGCATTTTTCCAATTTTTTTTTAACTTTGGTCTTCTCGGAGAAAGAGACAATTTTTACTAAAAACTATTAACAACATTTCGTACACTTGTATTGTTTCATTCGTTGGATAAGTTTTCAGGAAAGAAAACAATTTTTTTTATATAAGTTCCAAAACTTCACAGAGAAAATGTTTGTAAATTTAATTTCTTAAACATGGCAAATTAAAGTTTAGTAGACACAGTGATTTTAAGAAAAACACAAGCTTCATTAACACTGTTTTTTTGGTTACTTTGGAAGGAAACTATACAAATAGTCTTAATCATATCAATATCATTTAAGCGAAGTGTGCAGACTCATCGTTGATTTACACTTCCATGTAGCTATAAAGATAGGAAATTATCGATGAAGCGTGTGTAAAAAGAACTATAAAGAAGGGAGTGTATAAACTATAAAGTACGGCATGTATAAAGAACTATATGACATCAGAAAAATCAGTAAGATACCTCAAGACCACACAACGTTCTATCCTCACTGTTAATGTCAGTTAACAACCACAATTAAAATGACAAAGTTATTAAAATTCTTTGACCCTTATCAAATAATTTATACCCAATTGGTTTGTCTCAAGTCTAATGTAAATATTGACGTGAATCATTTTAAGTTGTTTACATTAAAAAATGACTGATATCAGAAATATGTTATTTATGGTTACGTGATCGATATCAGTGGATGTCTTACGAAAGTTTGAAATATCTTTTTGACTAATCATGCCAATGAAAGTATAGATAACTCAATCTGTTATAAAAGACTGATTATTTCTATGTACATGTCTGTATACTTATCAAATACCTAGCAATACATTTCTTTTTCTACATTAGCTGATTTAAATGTCTCCAGTCAGTAGAAAAATAATTTGTTCTTAAAATATAACAAAGTAATTACTTTTAATTAATTAAGTTGCACATTTATTTTATCTTTTTTCATATTCCTGACATTAGAAACGTTTGCTAGTTTTCGCTTTATGACATAAATTAAAACAGATAATCTAAAATATAATTTTATTGTGAAAAATTTGTTTGCTTCAGAAGAAATGAAAATTTATAAGACTTTAAAGAAAATAGAATTTGTTTTGTGATAAAATTTACCATTTATTTGTTAAGATTGATTGTTTTAAAAACTTACTTAAAAAAATTACATATATTAATTTGTTCAAAAGAAAACAAAAGTATTTTAAATGGTTTAAAAATTTTACAAGTGAAAAAATGTTTGTGAAGGTAAAAGATAATAGTAATTAATAAGAGCAGTAAATTTAGAATGTTGTTTTGTCCCCAGATCTAATATTATAAATATAAAATAAGTTTGTTTCATGACTACATAACTGATTTCTGTGAAATTTTGCATACATATGGTCTGTGTCATTGAGATGAATATACAATAGAACATCCTGATGTAATTATAACTTTTGTTACATTATAACTTCTTTTAAGCCATATATCTAAGTATTTGGTTTCATTATTCCTGTGCGGTGTACATATGTACGTTTGGGAACATAATCTATTCATTCAGGGATAAAAGAAATTAAGTTTATCTATGATATTACAATAAATCATCATTGTGTGTAACCTTGTGACTTTAGGTTTTTACTTTAAGATGTGCAAAAAAGAAATACGCGTTCGGCTGTGTTAATAAACAAATTCAAATAAAATACTAAAGACCTCGTAGTTTAATTTGGTGAAAGTTCAATTAATATCAGCACAACCCTTTGTGAAACCACATAAAGAAATAAAAAATGAAAACGGTTAATAATCAATTAATTTTTATTTCAAATATGTCTGAATTAAAATTCGAGATATGAAATATGAATTTAGTCCCGATCCTTAAATTGTTATTGCAAAATATTTTTTTGCTCTTATAGGTAGAGTTTTGTGAAATATGTGATTTAACATTGTATATAAACCGTACTCAAGTATAAACAACTGCTTTTGGAATTTTTGTTCGACTGTTTTTCTTTTCGCCTGGAGTAGATTTTGAAGCTGTAAAATGTACTTTGATGAACTTTCACAAGTTATAATGATGTTTCTGATCATAAAGTGTGTTCTAGTCACAATTTTATTTTATCTCAACATCTTAAAGAGTCTTGTAAAATGTAATTAAAGTCTTAGTAAAGAGATTGGCCGGTGAATCTAATTTTGGTGTGAGTTTGATGCAGAATAGATTCAACCAGGATGGGGTGTACGTATGAAATGCTATGGATTACATGGACCATGAGCGTTGAAATGATGTGTAATGTTTTCGTTTTCATGTCAGAAAATGTATTAATTTATCATGTTCAATGTGAGTAACGTTGCGGTAAACTTACGCCACGTAAATTTATAATGTCATCCCCTTTGAATATGTTAATTAATTTTGAAATTATTTTGATCTGGTGTTTGTTTATATTTATTCAGATTCAGATAGGTAATAAAATAACTTCATTTTTATATTCAATTTATAAAAAAAACTTGCACTATGAGGGTGCACTATTTACAAAATTTTAATTTTTTAGAATGAAAATACATTATCTACTATATCTTTCACAGGCGCATGTTTTAAATAAATATTTTTTTATGTGATATAACTACAAATTAACGATTTTCGGTTTTTTCCCTTTACTTGTGCTGTGAGACCTTGCTTTTTGCCAAATTTCATGATTCTAGGTCAACAGGATGTACCCTACAGATTTTGATTTATTTGCGAGTGTTAAAATATGCGGCATAAACGACCGCATTTTTTGATTGTGTTGACTTAGAAAGTTGATTTTTTTACAGCTCCAAGGGACCGTAGACCTAAGACTCTTATTTTTTTAACTAGCTCGAGAATGAAACAATCATTTTTGAAATGGTCTATTTTTATTTAATTTTTAGCTTGCAGTATGACTCTCCCTCGTTCTTCCCTCTAAAGTTGCTGATAAATAAATAAAATTATTGAAGTAGATATATAGTACAAAAAATACAAAAAAATGAAACAGTGTTCCTAACATTTATAATTTTCGAGAAAAATAAACTGCAATAATTTCGACACGTTTTTAAGTTACCTTGAGCGACTATGGATCAGATTCAGTCTGCAAAATTAATTTGGTTAATTAATTACTGTCGGTGATTCACAAAATTCATTCGGTTAATTAATTAACCTCACTAGGTAAGTTTATTTTTAAATAGCTTTGAAGTACAAGGTTTTTTACCTTTATTGTTTTATCACACGTACAGAGTGACCAGTAACAGTTATACATCTGTTTACATTATTACAAACTTAAGTTTTGATAAACTAACATTTTTAAAATTTCATGACTGGGATGAATTTAACGATACTTTTTTTTATCGAAATCGATTCTATTTTTAAAATTACACTGATAACGATGAACAGTACTTTTATCTTACGAAGGAAATCGTCATCAAGATATTAGAATGAGTGTCCTTTTCTGAATGAGATTTATTTACCGAATGAGTGTCCGTTTCTAAATAATTGTTCTTTTTGGAATGAGTGTCCGTTTCTGAATAATTATTCTTTTCTGAATGAGTGTCCGTTTCTGAATAATTGTTCTTTTATGAATGGGTGCCCGTTTCTGAATAATTGTTCTTTTCTGAATGAGTATTATTTTCTGAATGAGCGCCCTTTTATTAATAAGTGTCCTTTTCTAAATGAGTGTCCTTTTCTGACTGAGTATCATTTTCTGAATGTGTATCTTTTTCCGAATGAGTGTCCTTTTCTGAATCAGTGTCCTTTTCTGAATCAGTGTCCTTTTCTGAATCAGTGTCCTTTTCTGAATGAGTATCGTTTTCTGAACGAGTGTCATTTTCTGAACGGGTGTCCTTTTCTGAATGAGTGTCCATTTCTGAATAATTGTACTTTTATGAATGAGTGTCTGTTTCTGAATGAGTATCGTTTTCTGAATGAGTGTCCTTTTCCGAATCATTGTTCTTTTCTTATTGTTCACGTAAAATATGGCTAGTATTAGTAATACACCGTTCATATTTTACATAATCAACAAAAATACTTTGCTTAGGTACATATGCATAACATGCGCGAATATCTTGATTGTAATCGCCTTCGTGAAATTAAAGTTTTCTACTTTCGACTATAAAACACATTATTTGCAAATATAGCTATATAATATAAACACGAATAATTTGCCTCACTATTTAGTCCAGGCAATCTAGCAATATTCATAATAGGTCAAAAAACACGAAAATTGCACAATTTTTTTTGCAATATTGTTTGGGTTATTAAAACAATATTTTCAATAAATGGCGGTATGGGGCTCGCTAATTAACACCATTTTGAAGAAGATAACACCAGAGTTAACAACAAACGCAAACCAAAAGACGCAAATTGTGTTAACTCTGGTTAACAGAGAGGTTTACAGTACAAAAAGTTAAATAATCTTTAAAAAGAATTAAATTATCTATAACTATTACTTAAATTTTTATTAATATTTTTTAAATTGTAGCATGTGCTAAAACTTGTAAAAATAGTAATCACAATATAACCCATAAAATATGGATCGATGATTAATTTTAAATATTATAATTGTATAAAAGAACATGTCAAAAGAAAGTTATACAGAAGGAAATTTGTTATCAAATTTTTTTAAGGAAAACTCACTGTTTTCCTTAAAAAAATTTGATAAAAAACCAACATAACTTGCATTTTTCAAATTACAGTTATATCGAATAACTGTAATTTAGCACTAATGATAATTTCACATTTTTTTTATTTAAACGTAGGAATAACATAAAAAACAACGTAAAAAAATTCCAATCGTTGTTTTAATAAAAAAAACTGATTTCAAAAATTTTCTTATATATAAGAATTAAGGAGGAGATAAATAAAATACCGATATTTTGTTTTTATATGTTATATGTTATAATTTAAAAGAACTTGTCGTGAATAAAATTTTTTTTCATGATTTTAAATTGTAAATTTGATGAGATATTATGAAAAATGTGCGAAAATAGAGGGAGCATATCTCTTAACCCTATTTCCTAAAGTACTGAAACAAAAATCGTTAATAAAACAATTATGGTAAAAATTGACATAAAAGTTGCAAAATTTCTTGTAGTCATACTAAAGTATGCAAGTTCTTCTAAGTTTTTTAACATCACCCTCATATTCCAGTTCGACGCAGAGTTCCGCCGCTTCTCCCTGAAACGCACCGAACCCGTGAAGTACGATGACTTTCGCTCGCTGGTCGAGAAGCTGCACCGGCTTCTCGACACAGCCTTCCTCATCTCGTACACGGACCCGCGCGATGGCGATCTGCTGCCCATCAACAACGACGACAACCTGGCGCGGGCCATTGTCACCGCTAAACCACTCTTAAGGGTCATTATACAGCGTAAAGGTAAGTTTATTATTAGAGCGCCATCGGCGTTTTCCACCCTTATGGAATGGATGCAAAATAATCTATTTTGAAAAATATCCTGATTATTCGTCAAAAAAAAGACAAAGTCTGATTTGTTTGATTGACGATTTAAATAAAACTTGAATGGACGTATTTTTTATTTTGTTCTATTTAAGAATATAATTTCTATTCATGTAATATTTGAGCTCATAACCTTGTGGACCTTTGGTTAGTCTCATTTAGGAGACAGCAGACCTGCTACATTACAGTCTTCAGATTTGCAACTTCCTATAGAACAAAAAAATACAAATCAATGCAAATTAAATATAAAACTAACTAATTATTAAAAATGAACTAAAATGCAACTCCATAATCGCATTCCTAAAGTTGGTATTGGAGCAGAAAAAATATCAAGATTGGGCGTTTCTCTCAATACCACATTGATTAACCGTAAGTGCGTGAAAAACTGGTGGACTCTGTTCGTACATTCTCTAGGCAGATGGAATAAACTATGACCCCATCGTAACCCTAGATCGAGTTTCGAGGGATTATTAATAATTATAAGAATGCATGACCAAAAGCAATTCCTGTCGGATTTGGAGGGATTTTTAATCCGACCATGCCCATTATGAAATCTGAAGGAAACAAACGAGGATAGTAGCCATATATTTTTATATATACAACTCCATTACACTTTTTAAATATTTTCTCCACCACGAGTATATAAATTAGTTCATGCGGAGACCAGATGACTGCATTAATTACAAGGATATTGGAGATTGAAGTGTTGAAAAAAGCCACAATAATCGTGGGAATATTGTATGACAAATCCTGACACCTCTAGGCCTTTTGACAGTTTTCAATAATATGATCATAAAATGTTAGATGGCTGTCCATAATCACACCTAGAGCCCACACGGACGATACTCTTCCTTTTAACTTATTCTGCATCAGGGATACAAGTAGGCGGGAATACGGCATTATTGGACTTGAGCATCTGCTTACTTTTTTTAGGGCAGCGACACTGGTTGCTCAGAATATGATGATCGATATAAATTCCTCGTATTAATGCAAATAAAAATATGTTATATTATTTTTTTTCATATTTTCATTATTATGCGACATTATTGAATTTGAGCATATGATCACTTTTTGTAGGGTAGCAACACTGGTGGTTCAGAATATGATAATAAAAATATACTGTAATATTTTTTTCATGTTTTCGTTATTATACGGCATTACTGAATACCGCATTATTGAATTTGAGCATCTGCTCACTTTTTTTAGGGCAGCAACACTGTTTGTTCAGAATATGATGATCGATATAAATTCCTCATATTAATGTAAATAAAAGTATTTTATAATATTTTTTTCATATTTTCGTTATTATTCAAGGTATTACGTTATTCTGCTCAATTTTTTTAGGGCGGCAACACTGTTTGTTCAGAATATGATGATCGATATAAATTCCTCGTATTAATGTAAATAAAAATATGTTGTAATATTTTTTTCATATTTTCGTTATTATTCAAGGTATTACGTTATTCTGCTCACTTTTTTTAGGGCGGCAGCACTGGTTGCTCGGAATATGATGATCGATATAAATTCTTCATATTAATGTAAATAAAAGTATTTTATAATATTTTTTTCACATTTTCGTTATTATTCAAGGTATTACGTTATTAATATAACGCGGTCTAAACGAGCGCTGTAGACCCAAGGTTACGCACGCATCGCACGCGGCCGACACGCTTTTCACTTTTGTGTGAAAATTTGGCTTTGAAGGTTGCATAACAAACAGTTTGAGTAATTTAATTGTACATTTTAGTAGGAAACGCATGTTCAACCAATTTTAAGGCATCCGTATCACAAAAGGAAAAACGGAAGCTTTGTGTGATCACTTAATTGTTCATCTGTATGTTTGTGTCAGTCGTTTCTTCGCAAAAACCGCTTGACGTGGAAATTTGAAATTTGGCACGGTAATAAAGGTTATTTAAAGCGCATATATTTCTATAGCTGACACTGAAAAATATTTATATGCAAATTTTAGGGGAGGGAAATTAAAGTACACGAAAAATTTCCTTTTAAAAATTCCATTTTCATAGTTTGAAAGGTATAAATATTCACGATGACGTATATGGTCACCCTAATTAGTAAGTCCAATTGAACCCACTATATGAAGTCCCATTTTCATATAGTTTGAAAGGGCTAGTAGTAAGAGTCACAAACATATTTTTTTTCTTCTTAATTTTAAGTAGTATATCTTCAGATATGTACTGAAAAATATACAAAATAATATGTACCCTCCCCCTTATTTCCGAAATTACTGAAACTAAAATTATAAAAAGAACATTGTTTTAGAAACCTTCGTAAAGCTTTTACGAAAACTGTAACCATGATTCTATATGTCATGCTTTTTGAGATCTTCACGATGATGTATATGGTCACCCTAATTATATTAGATATTATTAAATATATTTTGCGCTATGAACTCCATATTAGTTATGACTTATAATAAAGTAATTCTATTTCTAACGATGTATAAAACCCTGGATGCTGCGAGCCAGACTGGCACTTGGCTAGATTTTTATAATCGATTTTTTCCGCGGTTTATAGTTGTGGTCGCACCGTGATACGTACTTAGTGTGTGTCTTTATGTCGCTTAGAAGATTAGGTCGTTGAAACGAAAGTTTTATACTAAAAAAATTTATTAAGGTCATTTCAACCGATTTAGGATATTGCTTCGTACAAGTTCATACGAGAGGTAACACTGCAAGGTTGTAAGGATATCAAAAACCAAACAGCAAGTTTGTGATTTATTTATTGTTTTCCGTAGCTCTTTATGCATTGTTTCATTCGATGGAAGCACTATGCGAAACAGTCAGCCCACTCTTCCTTGGATATATCTTCCACACTCTTTACGATGGCAGTCAGCACTTCTTCGTGTCCGCGAATAATACAAATCGCATGGCGCTAGGCTCGAGGCTTTATGGCGGATGACGCATAATTTCTGAATCCGACTTAGTCAAATATTCGGTCGTTCGTCTGGTTGAGTGTGCAGAGTTGTCGTCATGATGAGAAGGGTTCTACTAGGAGAGTGTCACTCCCAATTTTTTTCCAGACAAACAATCGCTGGTATACCGGTCTGCGGAAACTCTTATTTTTTAAAACAATCGTTGCATGATAACCTGTCCGCCCGAAGAACGAGTCGAACATCTTTTTTCCAGCACTTCACCTTTGTGCCTACAAACTCTTCTAAATGAAATACCAACTGCACTGCCAGACCGTCTCTTAATTTCGGGTTCGTATTTTGTAGCTTTCGTCATCCATGTCGAGCATTTGAGTGACCTCGATCTTTCTAATATTTTGTGAAACCAATCAGTGGGACGGTATTTTTGAGCTAAGGTCAAATCATGGGGTAATGGGGTGTCCACCTAGCGCAAAGTTTCCTGACACCGAATAGATGTAGAATTTTCTGTACATGACTTATACCAATCGTATAACATGCATGTTATCTGCTGTTGTCACCATTGATGGACATCCTAACGCAGATCATCACTGAGATTGGTACGACCACGTTTGAACCCGTTAAACCAATTGCAGAGGATGGGGCTTCATCACAAAATTTCAAACAAAGTAGATCGTAACATTGTTTTTGATTGAAACCACTCACCATTTATTGTTGATTCATTCTGTAGTAATTTTCAAATTACCGCCAATTTGTAAAAACAAATGACAAATTCAGGGAAAGTACCTCAAATAATTAGGAAAGAGTTCGTTTTTCGAATTTTAAATTAATTTTTTTCATTATCAGTATTAAGACGGCCAGTTCCGAAAACTATTAGTGCTGTTCTCATATAGCACATCCTGTTTTATTTTAATTAAGTGACTTTTAATATACTGCTGTTCTAATAGATGGTAGCTAAACAACCATGTTAAGTACGAATAAAACATCAAATTATCCTTATGGTTTCCCGGTAAATCTGTACATATAATTAAATAGTAACAGAGCAATCTGTACTTGGAAAATATTTTACAGAGTGATTGGTTAAGCGTATAGAATTATAATAGAAGCCGGAAAGCCTTTTTTTATAGTTTTTGTCTCTCTATCTGTATGTTATTTTGTGCGTTGTTCACACAAAATCTACTGGACGGATTTTTATGAAATTTTGTATTTGTTTATAATACGTCCTGTTATATACAAGGGTCCTGTTTTTCCTTTTGTGGTATGGAATCCTACAAAGACAGCACTTTTAGGCACACAGTTTCACATACTGTCACACGTTGTAGCGCCAACAGATAGATAGATACAGTTATTATTTCGCTAATAGGATATTCGTTTTTAACATAGTGCTAACAATTATCTATTTGTTCATACTGGATAGTGTCATGAAAGGAAAGACCCTTTATATACCCTAACAGCTGTGCCTTTGTTTTCGTTCGCGTGAAATTAACTGATAACTACTGTTTAAAATAACCGTCGTACGTAAAAATGGATGAAATAGATGGCGTTGGTAGTACCATATTGTAATATATTTATGAACACAAAGTTTACTAAAAAGCTAATAGATGGCATTGGCAGTACCATATCGTAATAAATCAATGAAAGTAAAGTTGACTAAAAACGCTAACATATAAACTATCCACCATGCCAAATTTCATCAAAATCCGTCCAGTAGATTTCGCGTGATTGAAGAACAAATTAAATTTCAGAAAGACAACAACTCTAAAAAACTTATCTGATTTCTGTTATCATTTTATACGCTAAATCATTCACTCGTTTTAAAATAATTTCTATGTACAGTATTCACTCTGTTACAGTTTTTTTATATGTATAAGTTAATTTTCATTTCCATTGCCTTGAGTATATGTATAGGTATCCGTATTTACGTACTTAAGTTAAGAAAAAAACTACGGGATAAGATAGGAAACAATTTTATTGCTTACAATGGTTCTATTTTGTACTCAGGAACCCATAGAAATTGGCTTGTTACATAAATTTAATATTAGCCTCAAGTGTCATTAGCGCACCGAAAGTGGTTCTCAAACGTTGAGGAAATTTGTCACAACTATCTTCATACAGGCCTTTCTTTACCTCGATATCTCTTCAATCATTCTTGGCACATGGCGCTACGTGGGGCCATATTTTTTGTTCGTTTTGTATGGTTGTAACATATATATGTAGCTCTATTTGTGCCCGCGACTTCGTTCCCATAGAACGTCAGAAAATATTATTGAGTTGATTGTTAGACTAATACACGTAACGCCATCTATTATTATATTTATGAAAGTAAACTTTTTTATGTAAGTGCGCTTTGTATTGATATGGTAAATTTACCATATTATCTTTTTAGTTAGCCGATCGCGATGAAACATAACTTATATCTCACTCCAAACTCAACAGAATTCACCAGTGAAAATTTAATCGAAATTCTTTAAGATTTTCTTGCGTGATGCGCGAATAAATAAACAGGCTTAAAGACAAACAAAAATACAAAAATACTGAAAACAATAATTTTTGTGTTCTATTACTTTTGTTATGTCTGCTAAATCATTTTTTTAATTACTTTCAACGTCATTTCTACAGTTTTATTTAGACAAAATATACTAAACTTATTTAGACAAAATATAGTAATACTAAATATGCCAAAGTAATTAAATTAAAAATATTGACAACACATTCAAATTTAAAACAAATTAAGGAAAAAAAGTTTATATGGAATATATAAAACATTTAAAGAACAGTTATTTGCTGAAGACGACCAACAAAATCTGCCCGCATTCGGGTTTTCTATTCAAGCACTTACTTTTCCTGTACCACCACACTATTTTCGTGCCCATTTCGTCAATGTATGTCCGGGTGGAAAACTTCATTGTGCAATTTAAAATATACCTAGCGCCCTCTCTTGATGTACAAAGTTACACTACACATTTGTGTATTACTACGTTTCAGATAGCCAGGCACTTCTTATTGTTATTGTGCTAACATAAATGAATTTGAAAATAAAGAATTAATTGAAAATAAACTACGTTTAGTTTTTGCTTCCAGTTGAACCTTGTATTTTTTTGCATAAAAACTCCATCCAAATTAGGTCATTCGTTTTTACGTGATGCGTGCACTTACAGACAAACATACAGAAAACAATCCCAGAAATGGTCTTACTGCATCCTCTCGATAGTTTTTTTGCACTTACGTTTTTTTGGCATGAATGCCAGGAGTTCCAGTCAGAGCGTTTATGCCAATCACCAATTTCCTGCACAGCCGTACAGGGAGACAATCGCGTCAGTTTGCATAATTGATGATATGAAGTTGCAACGCATTGTCTGTAATTCATTTATGGCTGCTTCCTTTGCCGTCAGTTATTATTTGGTGTCAATATTTGGTTTTCCAATGTCTATTGTCCTCAAATAAAAAAAAAGAAACCGAAAGGGGCAGTTCAGTTCTGCGTCGAGATATTTCGTGAAAACGTCAGGATAAAATCATAACAAGTGTTTCGTATTAATATGTAATTTATATACCAATCTCTTTAATACAATGGTTGCACAGATTCGTAACGGAGACCGTCGCTGGATGCTGTATGCCCGATGGACCAGCCACGTAATAGCTTGCGTTGTTTTTTCATTTTCTTTTCGACGCTATCGTAGTTCACACATTGGTTCAGCCCTGGATTTTTTAGGCTTTGTAGATTCCTTTTGACGCGAGCTTTCTTCCAATTTGCGTTTTCTATAATTCCGTGCAGTGAGGCGTCTTTAATTTTTTTTAAAATTTTCCAAGTAGGAATATTTTTATTGTCTTATTTTGAGTCTTAGTAGTACTCCCCAAGCTCTTCACAATGACACACAAATTAACATTCTAGCTAAATGCCTTTTTACGTTATGCTAATTTATAACTTAACACGACGCTAATTCACAACATTCAAGCGCATGCATTTACACTAGTCCGATGACATCACAGGCAAAACAAATTGCGCGACAAACCTCTATCCGTAGTGGGCTCAACCATTGTTAACGCATTACTAGTCTCGTAGATGTTAGCGATTGAAATCTGACGGTATTTTGTAACAAAAGAAAGTTCGACCGGCTATCACTACTTAACGAGGGAATAGATGTTTTCGCGTCAATATTGGCTAATTAAAGGCATAGGAGTGCAGTATTCCTGCCTGAATTTTCGGTTAAGGCGGCTGGATTTACAATTATGACTTTTGGCTCTCGAGATACGCGAGCGCATTAGACTTAACATGTAAACTGTGCCATATATTGATATCAGAATAAAAAGTAGCCTAAATACCTTTTGGAGTAAAAAATAAGACGATTATAATCAACAAAATCTGGTTGCACCTTTCCAATTTTTTGAGATGCACTATTTTAACGTTATCGAAACGCGTAGTGCACGACACTGGCGCCGCGCGATTTCATCAAAGCGATACGCACGTTGCGCCATCTATTGATATCAGATTAAAAAGTAACCTCCCTAATACGTTAATTAAAATCGTGTATATCTTCAGTTTCGTCCACTGAGACTTTTAGGCGTGATTGCTTAAGAAACATCCAAATACACTCGTGTATATTAAGTATATCACGCAAGTGAAGTATACGTTACTCGGCTTGTCTCTTGCTTGTGCTGTAATATAAGCATGCCAAGTTAACTAACCATTCATTACTTACAGATTTATTAGTTAACAAATTGACAAAACGAACCAACTTTCCGATTTGAGCGTTCTATCAACTAGAATTAGAAGGGTTCTATCAACTAGTACTGCGTCGCAGGCTGCGCTTGCGACTTTAAATAGGAATATTGGCTGGGTGCGGACTACATAGTGGGGGTAATGAAATCGACTGCAGCGCTCGCTGTAGCAGAAATAAAAAGTTCGAAAGGTTTAATATGGTCGTATTTTCAATAATTTATTTATGTATATTGTAATTTTTAATTTGTATGCATCAATTGCAAATTTCGAATTGAAATGGGGCACGATGGCTGTAGTGTAGTAAATTGTAAACATAGTTCATTTATTGGTAATTAGATCAAAGAATTACTAATTATATATTGTTTAAGCTTCGCTCTTATTGCTCAAGTGCGCTTGATATTATTGGTTATTTGCTTTCTCGCTCTTTACGAAAATAACACGCTTTGCTTGTTAGAAATTACTGCATATGGGCATATCTCCTTTCTTCTTTTATCTGTGGATGGAACACAACTGAATACGCGCTGCCGGAGACGGGAGATGTTTAGTCAAAAGCACGCACCTCTTGTCATAAATATGCCTTGATTGAGGTGGGTAATCGGCCAATGACCTTCTCCGATAAAAATATACTTCAAAATGAAAAACGGAACCCTTCTGAGATCACTCATGTGTTCTTTTGTATCACAGCAGTTTTCTCAGAAACAGCTAGAAATAGAAACTTGAAGTTTGGCATAGTAATAAAACATTAATCCGTTCAAACCGTAAGCTTAAATTTAAAAATATTCTCTTATTAATTGTGTAGGGATAAATTAAGATTTTTTTTTTCATTCCTTGTATTATGTGGTGTATAAGGGTCTTAAAATATTTTTCATGATATTATGCAGTATATCTTCAGGGACGCACTGAAAAATAGGCAAAAAAATATATTTCCCCCTCTTTGTTTCTGAAACTACTCAAACTAGAATTATGAAAAAATATTGGTATTTAGAAGTTCACGTAAGCTTGTAGGAAAGCTGATGGAAGATGATTCTAGGTGTCATAATTTTTTGACATTTGTCATAGTAATACGTCTAAACGTTTTCAAAATATTTACATAAGAATTAGAAAGGGGGTAAAAGTTCTTCATTTTTTTAAGTGAAATATCTTATGGCACGTTTGGATGAGAGATAAAATGTTCTGATGGCAAGACGCGTCTTGCCGTTTGGCCAGCTTTGTATTGTCAGCACTTTCCGAATTATTTCGGCCAGTTTCGCGTCTTGTCTGCAATTCGCTCAGCGTAGCGTCTTGTAGGCTTTTCCGACTTAATCCGGATCAGCATTTATTTACAACAGATTGTTAAGAAATATTTCCGTGATAAATTATTTCGTAAAAATACAATTAAATTAATATTTTATTATTAAAAACTGTCTTAAATATTTGTTTTTTTTTTCGTTTTTAATTCGTTCAAATAAAAATATTTTAATATAAAAATATAATAAAATTTAGATATTTCACATCTGTCAGGTGTCCGGTCTAGTGACGGCCCGGTTTTTATTAAAATTTTAATGTCGTGCGGAGTATCATTTGAAAGGGCTTGTTCTGAGGAATTAAAAAATAGTACTTTTTTCATAATTTTAAATTGCATATTTGAAAAATATTCCGAAAAATAAACAAAAAAGAGCATCACCTTCCCACTATTTTCGAAATTATTAAGCCAAAAATCATAAAAAACCGGGGTGGTATGGTGACTAGAATGTTACAGGAAAATTCTAGCGATTATCTTAGATATTGTGATTTTTTTTAAATATGCCCTGTGTTTTACACTTGCAGTATGTTCACATTGTGAAATTTTTAATATTTCTAAATTGTTTACAAATGTTTCACAAATGTATACTTTGTGTATGTGTAGGTATACCTTTACAAATGTACTACTTTACAAATGTATAGTTTGCGTATGTGTAGGTATATGTTTACAAATGTACTACTTTACAAATGTATACTTTATCTATATGTAGGTATATCTTTCAAATGTACTACTTTACAAATGTATGCTTTGCCTATGTGTAGGTATATCTTTACAAATGTACTACTTTACAAATGTATACTTTGCGTATGTATAGGTATATCTTTACAAATGTACTACTTTACAAATTTATACTTTGCGTATGTGTAGGTATATCTTTACAAATATATACTTTGCGTATGTGTAGGTATATCTTTACAAATGTACTACTTTACAAATGTATACTTTGCGTATATGTAGGTATATCTTTACAAATGTACTACTTTACAAATGTATACTTTGCGTATGTGTAGGTACATCTTTACAAATGTACTACTTTACAAATGTATACTTTACCTATATGTAGGTATATCTTTACAAATATACTACTTTACAAATGTATACTTTAACTATGTGTAGGTATATCTTTACAAATTGCCCACCTGAAGATGTTGTCATACAACGAAACCTAGGTCGCGGTTAAGAATTTAAATAAAGTAGAAGTAATACTACATCACGTAGTTTCATTTAGTTGTATATGCAAAATTAACACCAAATATATTCAACCTTTTTTCCTTTTCAGAGAAGTTTCATGTCCCTGTAAAATTCCAAGTTTCGTACTTTTTCTTAATTTCATGTCGGTTAAAATTTATTGGGCGTTACGTAAATATCGTGTTATAATCACATACAAACATATATACACATACATACATATATACGTACATACATACATACATATATACTTACATACATACCTACACACACACATGATTGGCCCTACATATACACATACATACATATATATATACACATACATATATACATACATACGTACATACAGATGATTGGCCCTACGCTACTCAAATGTAAAGACTCGCTTCGTTAATTCTAAAAAATCCCGGATTGTTGAAGCAAGAGAAGCGGCCAAGTGTGAAAGGTATTAACGTGCCGAGAATTCCTTTGTAACATTTGATGTTATTTCTTTTCGTAGTATCCTTGTCCTCGTTTTTGGGGTTACCAGGCAAATATGGAGACAATTTTTCTTCATATTTTAGAATAGGAGCGATGATACAGCATAATAAATTTATAAATATTAAACTGCTATAACTTTGGAAATAATTTAAATACGTAAGAAATATTACGTTGTTCTTGAGTTAAAGAAAGGTTTTTTCAAGGTTCCGTACCCAAAGGTTGACAATGGGACCCGATTACTAAGTTATTCGGCGTCCGTCTGTCTGTCTGTCACAGGGCTGTATCTTTTGAAACGTAATAGGTAGACACTTGAAGAAAGTCAATAAGTCGGATCCCCCTACCATACAAGAAATCCTAAACGCATTCTTTCGTTTTTTTTCTGTTCCTGCACCACAAACAGTCATCAAACTTGGTCTGATTCTAGTGCATACTCTATAGTAAAACCACAAATAATAAAATATAGGTAACAAAGCTTATAACTAAAAGCATTAGAAGTATATAATATAGGATGAAGTAAAATATGGTATAATACATGTGATCACGTGTTACTATGGCATTTATATTGTTATTTACCAAAGAATTAGTATTAATATTGTGCGGTGATACGGAACTCTTCGTGTGCGAGTCCAATACGCACTTGACAGTTTTTTTAAAGTTTGTATCATATCTTGTAGTAATTTGGTTGATTAGTAGGATTATCACCAAAACTAAAACATTTAAAACCCTGACTGGCACAAACATTTGAAAAACAGAAGTTAAGTTGGTGTTTATTTTATGTAAGTTATACCAAACATAACTAGAAGATCTAGGTATACAATTGGTATGATATAATTTTTTCATATTCCTATCAAAAATATGTGACGAAAGTTTCTATAACATTTTTCGATATGGACTTTTATAATCAAGAAATAATTTATTATTAAAAACGAAATATTTTTAATTTTGAACATTTTCACAACTTAAATATATTGCCTATTGTATATTTCACAGGCGTAAAAACCTATTTAAAAAATTATAAGACCTAGGATAATCATAGTTTTCCTGTAATTTTCTAGTCAGATTTTGCCAACTCTGTTTTTTCATGATTTTAGATTCATTGGTTTCGGAAATAAGAGAGGAAATGTTCTATTTTTGAATGTTTTTTAGAATATCTTTAAATTTGCCATTGAAAATCATGAAAAAAATATGTTTGCATTCCTCATAACGAGCCTTTTCAAAGTATACCGCACATGAAATATAAAATTAAAATAAACAATTTTGAGCTGAGCTTTATTTACTACACTTTAATTCTTACAGCTTATATATATGAGCTTTATTTACTACACTTTAATTCTTATAGCTTATATATATGAGCTTTATTTACTACACTTTAATTCTTATAGCTTATATATATGAGCTTTATTTACTACACTTTAATTCTTATAGCTTATATATATGAGCTTTATTTACTACACTTTAATTCTTATAGCTTATATATATGAGCTTTATTTACTACACTTTAATTCTTATAGCTTATATATATGAGCTTTATTTACTACACTTTAATTCTTATATAAAAAGTTATTTAGTACAAAATATGTGGTTTAATGAGATGTATTCGTTTTTTTTTCTTTTTAACTGTTTTTCACCATTCGGATGTGGGCCTCTCCAAATCGCATATTATTGGAAGTAATGCCCATGATCTAGGCAGGCGGGTTGACGATCGCAGTGCATAGCTTTTTGCACCAGTGACGCTGCTGGCTATTAATGGGTTGTGACAGTTTAGAAACACCACTCCAACCCCGGTCGACGAACGGCTGGGAATTTAACCGCGGGTACTCCGCGGTATACCGCGACATCGAAGGCCGTTGGCCTTGTGATTAATCCAAGACACCACGGCAGCGAATACATTTGAATAAGATAGTTTCTGAGAAACTCGACTGTGACAGACGGACGACAGACAGATATGTGAGTGATTTTATAAGAGTTCCTTTTTCGTTTTTGAAGTACGGAACCCTAAAAAACTTAACAAAAACACGTTATTCCTTGACTGAATAATAGTTGAATGTTGTTAAAATAAAATTTAAAAGATGACTTTTTTTCAGAAAATTGAAAATAATATTCATAATTATTTGTCATCTTTTTTGTACACACGATACTTGCGCACATTGTTCAGCGCCGCTCGGGGGAATAACCTGCGAACAACTGTAAAGACATCGCCACTGTGGGTAAACACTGCACTCCGGGCAAATATTGGGTGTGTTGAAAAGAGTTATATATAATATTTTTTTGCACTCAATTAGAAAATGGCGTATTTTGCGTTTTTGTTTCAACGACACTTTATTCATTTATAGCCAACGAATAGTGTCTTTCATTGTCCGATATCTATTCGCGGACACCGTGTATATTAATATAGATTCTACTACAGAGTACAGACTTGACGACGGGCCGAGTTGCAAACTAATTGGAATTTATTGACTGTTAATATACCGATACGTTCATCAACTTTTCTGTTAATTGTCGATCTCGGAATGAAATTATAAGTCGATATCGCTTTGTGTATTAAATCAATTGTAATTTATTCGATTTGCGATGCTGAAATCGGAAATTGCGGTCTATACGACGCGACAATAGGAGGTGATCGGCAATCGTCGACTGCACGATGATTTATGATAGGATATGTGACGTTTTATCGTATATTGTCCGCTAACTGCATCGCTATATAGTCGCGAATTGGGTTTGGACACCAGCATGTTGGAATTCCAGTCGTCAAACGATACCTAACTAAACGGTACCTAACCATCATTTGAAAAAAAAACCGCTATAGTAGACGTTTTCCGATATAAATATTTTTGTATATATTTCATTTAATAAGTCACTTATTTTATACGTAAGATAAAAAAGAGAATACTTTTTTATATTTGTGCCATTTAAAGCGAGAAGAAAATATTGTATTAATTCTAAAAATCGAAGCGGAAATTTTGAATGGAATCGATTCTAAAACTGTATTAAAGCATAAAAAACTCGAAATAACGAAATGTATGTTTTTATGTCCACCGTACGATCTAAGCATAAACAATTAGACTTTGGCAGTTTCTTATTTCGTTACTAGCTGTTACCCGTGGCTTCGTCTGCGTAAAGATTTAGTTACGGCTAGTATTTTGTAATTATTAGAATCTTGTAGTGAAAATATTCCAAAGATTATCAACAAGTTAGAAGTTTGAGACGCGCATCCTTCCCTCCTCTCCCCCGCTTCACCGCGCGCTCCTGATGTTGCCTGCGTGTACACAACACCTTGAGTGTGAATCTACTGCTATGTTTGTATGTTGGGAAGTTGTTTAAGATGTAATATTGTAGAATGTTGTTTATTTATTGGAAACTACTATATTTATAATGAAGAGTGAATAAATGGTGAAGGACATATAAAAAGTAATTAGTAAGACTTTATTTCGTTATTTATTTAGTTGTATGATTTGCGACTTCCGAAAACATACATATTAATAAGGTTTATTTAGGCCCGTAATCACATAAATTATAAATTTGTTATTCTATTCGTCAATCTTTTTCATTTGATATCTACATCAGAAGGTCCAGATTAAAACAATGTCCACCATCTTGGCGCTTTCGCCATTTTGAAATTATGATGACGGAGAAAAACATAGGGTCCAGTTTTCTCTGCCAAATTTGATTGAAATGTATTTGAAAGGTCAGCTATGAAAGCAGATAAACAAATAAAGAAATAAACTTAGTTTTCTATTTATAATATTTGTAAGGACTGTTTCATCCGTTTTTAAATTTGTTTCTTAACCTTAAAATCGAAGGTACTTTACATATAAAACATTTAGAATACGATTTTCTCAAAAAAGCGTCCGGTATTTTTTTCCAAATAATGGGAAAACCATATTTAGTATTTTATAAGGCAATTAATATGCCATAATGTGTGTCCCAGAAAAATAAGATTATGGAACTTTTATATAAATTGAAAGAAATTAATTGTTTTGTTTTTAAATATTGAATATATTTGGCGTTAATTTTGTAGAAATTCATTATTCATAATTAAATAAAACTACGTGATGTAGTATTATTTCTACTTTCTTTAAGTTCTTTACCGCGACCTAGATTTCGTTGTATTACAATATATTCAGGTTATTAGCAAAGAATACAACGTAATACAACGAAACAAAAGTAATACAACGAAACCTAGGTCGTGGTAAAGAACTTAAAGGAAGTAGAAATAATACTACATCACGTAGTTTCATTTAATTGTGTTTTGTTTTTCATATAGAAAAGATGGAACGTGACGTTTAGAGTGCGGAATTATAAGGATTAGGAGCCTAACATTCAAGTACTATATAAACCCAAAAATAAAATAAAATGTTATACGACTTTACAAAAAACGTGAGATAATTCAGGGTAATATGGCCATGTTTATTCAGGTAGCCACTTTGGAGCTAAAAATAAAGAATATGTTATTAATTTAATTTTTTATTAAGCTTATATTTAATCATTTTTGGAGATTGAAATCTTTCGTAACTATAAAAATACGTATCTGATATACGGGGATAAGATGGCCATTAAACTAAGGTTAAATTGCCATTAGAGTAGCCACTTGTTTATCTCTTTTTCTAACTATGCTAAGCAGTTTTAGCACTATTGACACATATGAGTCAAGGTTCCAGGATCTGATATTCCTTTGAATTCTATGTTTTGTTTATAGTTACTCTGTGTACCAATACATTTTTCTGTACATCAATTTCAGAAAAATGTATTGATTGCTTGGTCGTAATTCTAAGCAACATGTAACAAGCTTACATTATATAAACAAGCTCTACGCCCAGTTTAAAGTTATGGAATACAGCTATGGGGCTGAGCCAGAAAGTCTAATATCCAAGTGATATAAAATATTTCAAAATAAAGTGCGTAAGTGTGTAGTTAACGTGCCTTGGTACGTTCGTAACTGTGGCCTCCGCGATCTTGAGATTGAGATGGTAGAGGATATTATTAGTAAATTTGCTGGTTCTCACCAAAAGAGACTCCAAAACCACATCAGCGTAGAAGCGTCCACACTCTTAGTTGTGCAAAATATAAATAGACAACTTAAAAAGATAAAACCATTTGAACACGCCAGATATTAGAACACTATGTGATTCAGTGAAAATATCTTAGTTTAGACAGCTCCTATATTACTTTAGAAAAAAAAATCATCTTTAGTTTAGTAACTAGTTTTAATAAAAAGTGTTTGAAAAAAATATTGACCACATATCCAAACTTTGAACAAATTGTGGAAATGAATAAATACAACATTGAAAAATGTTGCTTGTGGAGTACCACAGAAAACGATGTCTGTCTTTATATCTGTCTGCTTACTCACCTATCCTTTCCACACTCCATACTTCACCTCAGACAAAAAAGTTCTATTAGAGGAATTTCTTGTTTCTCTAATTAAAGGAACTTCTTGCATCTCTAATTAAAGGAACTTCTTGCATCTCTAATTAAAGGAACTTCTTGCATCCCTAATTAAAGGAACTTCTTGCATCTCTAATTAAAGGAACTTCTTGCATCCCTAATTAAAGGAACTTCTTGCTTCTCTAATTAAAGGAACTTCTTGCATCTCTAAAGGAACTTCTTGCATCTCGAATTAAAGGAATTTCTTGCATCTCTAATTAAAGGAATTCTAGCATGTCTAATTAAAGGAATTTCTTGCATCTCTAATTAAAGGAACTTCTTACATCTCTAATTAAAGGAACTTCTTGCATCTTTAATTGAAGAAATTTCTTGTGTCTCTAATTATAGGAATTTCTTGCAGCTCTAATTAAAGGAATTTCTTGCATCTCTAATTAAAGGAATTTCTTGCATCTCTAATTAAAGGAACTTCTTACATCTCTAATTAAAGGAACTTCTTGCATCTCTAATTGAAGAAATTTCTTGTGTCTCTAATTATAGGAATTTCTTGCAGCTCTAATTAAAGGAATTTCTTGCATCTCTAATTAAAGGAATTTCTTGCATTTCTAATTAAAGGAACTTCTTGCATGTCTTGTTAATGAACCTTGTTGCAATGTAATATCAAGGTAATATAAGTATATTATATAAGTATGGTATAAGTATATTATAAAAATGTGCAACAAAATGAACTCGTCTATCCAATATTTACTGAAATGTGAGAAATAAGGTTTTTGATTAAAGTATTTTTATGAATCACTTTTGTTAATTACAAATAAAAAAAAATCAGTCTCACATCATCTCACGTCGTTACTAACTGAGAATTTTAGCAGCATCTAATGACTAGTTAAAAATAATTGGTATTCACGCTGTCCCGACCCACCACAATGAAGTCGGGTTAATAATATCATGATCAAAGCCGACACTTTATTTCTCAAGATACTGGTGTCGTATCAAGACATCTCACTTTTTTTCTTAGTCTTTAATAAATATATCAGTGAAGATTTCATCCCAATTTATATGGATATACGTCTGGTACAAACGTACTGACAGGCAAATGGATAAAGGAAAAATAAAAAAAAACACACAATATCATATAATAAAAAAAACACGCAAACACACTTCGTATTCTTCCTAATTTTATAAGTAATATTCATATAAATATCCGTTATTTTTGCGTTATGCGTGGTCATCGGATAGGTAAATAGACAGACAGACAAATAATTCCAAAAACTAATTATTTATCTATTCTCTACCTTATTTGTAGTCTGTGAATTGTTTTTGTTTTCAAAAAATATTTAATATACGGACTTTCGGATGTAAGAAATATTCCAGCAAAATTACAAATTCCTACGTAATGCCCTTTTTTGAGATATATTTAGTAACAAAATAAATCTAGAAATGGAAACTTTGTTGGCCCAACAAATCATTATTTTATAATGAAAAAATTTAAAAAAAATCTATTTATGCTCTATGTAACAAATTCACATGCAAAGATATTTTCAAACGTCGGCGCAGAAAAAAAATGTCAGTCCTCTTTAGACGTTTGGGAGTGGCATAAAAATACAATTTAAGTCATTTTAAAAACTATTTTTAATTTTAGGTCAAAGCACTAAATCTTATATACGAATTCCAAGTTTCTATCTCATTTGGTTTAGAAGTTTCATACCTATGACAGACAGCCAGACGGACGGACATACGTTCGGACGCTTTAAGTATGGAATCTTATAAATTATTGACCTGTTGTCAGTACGGGCGAAGACTTTTATTTTCGTATCGATCATAGAGGTACCAGGTCGTCTGGTTGGCGCACAGCGGGGTTACTACTGAACACGCCATCAATAATAATTTATATGGGTACGCAGCGGCAGATCAGACAACAGGTGAAGTTAGCGGGGAGCAGAAAAGATAATCATCTGTTTCCCTTTATATTTTTCTATTTGTAAATGAAAGCCGACACAAGAATTGTTTGTATTTCGAACTACTCATATTTCGTATGACGAAGTGATAAGAAGTATCACTTTCTCTGCCCATGGTGAAAGTCGCTTTGGTTTCTCCATAAGAGTGGAGTTCGTAGCTCCGTGGTATCTATATTGTGAATCAATATCAATACTTTTCAAGATATCGATAAATTTTTGAAACTAAATTCGTCATATCGATGCTTTGTTGTTAGGTAGGGCGTACAGTAATTCACCATATCCATATGTAACAGCAACATGCGGGATTTACGTACGCTTTTTAATGGAACCACTTTGACCTGCATTTAACCTCTCGGTCGTTAGTGGATTACGGCTATTGTCTGTGATGTATCGTCCTACGCTCACCCTGCATTAAAAACTTCGCTGTCGATGGAGTACTTGCTCCCGTAGGGACTGTGCAAGAAACCTAGAAGTCGCTTGGAAACGACAAAAATAAGGACATTTGATTACGTGTTTGTCAATATTAGTGCAGTATTTTATCGAAAGAAAATAGTAAACTTCATTAAATTTAAACAGGCCATGTTACGAATGAAGGTGAGATTCAATTTAAAAAGAAACTAAACACTGTATTGCTTTTATCGATGTTTTCATTCAACATATTACATCATATTTACACACATATAATATGTATACGAAAAAATGGCAGGAATGCAACCAAAAGTTTATTAATTTAACACTGATAACAGATGGCACTGATGGCATTTTGCACGATTCCTGTATAAGAGACCAATCGAATATATGTATTATTATATAAGTATAAGAAATTTATGTATTAAATTTATGTATATAAGTTAAATTTATGTATATAAGTTAAATTTATGTATATAAGTTAAATTTATGTATATAAGTATAAGAAATACTCGTGTTCTTAAGTGAAATGACCATAGTTTAGTTGACATGCGCTGAAATCGCAGTATCTTTATTAACCCCCTCCAATGCAGTACACGCACTTTTATTTGCCCCGTAGGTGCATTTTAGTAAAAGTTAATTTTTCACTATTTTCTAAGTGATATCGAGCTAAAGCAGCATAATAATTTAAATTAGTTGACATTTTTTAATTTAATTGTAGGAAAAAATAAATGTTTAGTTCTAATGTATACGGATACACAAATATTTATTATCTGGTTTTAACACAACAAAGTGATAATATGTACATATGGTTATAAGTCTTAAAATGGGAAGCAAAAATAGAAGACATAGGAGTAAATTTTATAAAAAAACAGGATTTAATTAAGTAAAACACCCAAAGATTGTCAGTTTCCAAATAGATTTTAAACAAGTTAAGATTCGTATTGAATGAAATAATTTAGGTTATTTGCTCACATGAGATATATTGACTTATAGCCGGAAAAATCTTATGTATTCATTAAGTAGTTGACGTTTTAGTATTTAGTATTACAGTGTTGGTTAAAATAATTGACCGCTTTCATTAAATCGATTACATGTTTGCTTTAAGGAAAATATCCTTATCGATAGAAAGCAACACAATCGTATATTTTTGTAGATATTAAAGCCTTGATTATATTTTTTCCTCGTTGAACTTAGAACTAGAGTTCTAGTTTGAATTAACGATCGTAACTAGAAATATAAGAGCCACTTTAGTTTCTGTCCGATTATCACCACTTAAAGCAATTCCCACTTTTACGTAGCCATGAAATTCTATACTGTTCCACTCGACCCGGAAACATTGCTATTTCCTAGGTAACCTGGGTAGCTAAAATTTCGTGATGCTTTTAGGTGCAAATTAGAATTGCTTTTGGGTACAAATATGTATCATTTTCGTATGTAACACAGCAACAGGCGTGATTGAGGACTGCTGGATTACTTTACATCCAAATTATGTTCTAAAAAATGTGCTGGGCAAACTCTGCCTATCTTTGTAGTAAATCAGTTTTTTACCATCCAGCGGCTTCAATCCGTTTCTCCTTTATAGAGGGGTTTTTAAGGTATCTAACAGCGTGTATTTAAATGAGATAACTAGTTTAGTTCAGACTTAAAATGGATATAAGGGCCAAAGTATGAAACGTTCACAATTGAAATTTTAGCCCTTCTTTGAATTTCCATCAGTAGTCAAACAAGAGTTGTTTATATAAGTGTACATGTATGTACAATCATTTGCTTTTTGAAGTAAAAGTTCTTTACGCACGCTTGACTTGGGGAGTAAGCTGGTGAATGCGTGACGAGAGCGTTACGAAAAGTGTGATCGGGCGAGGCGAATGGAAGTTGAGAGGGAGATATAAGTTAGTGAAGACAGAAAGAGAGAGAGTTACGTTTCGTATATTACTGTAAGGACAAGAGAGAGAGGTGCGAGCACACATTTTTTTTCTCTCTCTCATAGCCCGTTATGTTTCGTATATCTAAGACACAGTGCAAGCCTATTGTCTGTATCACACTGTAGGAGCAAGAGAGAGCAGTGCGCGCGCACATTTTCTGTCTCTTCCTCTCATAGCCAGTGCATGAAATATATATATATATATATATATATATATATATATATATATATATATGCGAGTTTGGTAGCGTTACGCGAACGGTGATTTTTTTTATTATTTTGTAATTTCATTTCGTTCTTGAACAATTTTGTAAATTGTTATTTTGTTCAATACATTAAATATTCTACGTTTAAAGTGAATAAAAATGTAAATTCATTTTAAAGTTCATATTTTGTGAATTTGAAGTTTTACTTCAGTCGTGTGGTCTAAAGCACACTCGTTTTTTCTCAAACGAAACTTTTTTTATTAGTCGTATATTTTATAAAAAATGACGTGTACTTTAGTTTTTGTAACGTTTACTTGTCATTAATAAATTTATTTATTTTTTAAACTATCTTATGAAATTACTGAAAAACACAACAGTCGTTAATTTTCATAACAGTATTATACTCTAGAATTATTATGTAAATTTAACTGCCTTAAAGTGTGAAACTTTTATCTCATTAAGATGACAGTCTCAGAAAAAATATTCGCGTTACCGATACCCATGCGACAATATGTCAAGTCTCCTATACTAGTCACGCATACCTGTACCACGACTTCGCCAACGTTTTTAGTTAAAATCCAACAAAATATATTCAAATTAATTTATCGATTATAGAAAATTCCATAACTGGTTACGATCTTTTGCTGGCTTTTTTTTCGCACATAATTGTGGCACAAAAGTGCGTTTTTGGGCACTAATGAACAATAAACAACGGTGCTATACTACTTATTGCATTCCGTCTGCGATTAAAGTATGCGTCGTCGCGCAGAGAATAACATATGATATGAGGATCATATCCGTGGCGCGCGTGATTTACCATTTCCATTTATATTGTATGCTCTGTACCTAAAAAAACATTAATAGAGAAAGCAGTTCGAGGAAAGCTTTTTTACTAACATTTGGTAAGAAAATGGAAAAAAAACGTGGTTTCACGCAATTCTTCTCGCTCCTATCCTTTTTTTTTATTTTCTTAGTATTTGAAAGATCTACATCCGTATTTCTCTGCATTAGACACTTGTCACTCATGGAGTGCAATGTTACGAAAATATGTCCCATTTCGAAAGCTTATATCTTCGAAACGTATAATCCTTGACCAATAAAAATATAATAAGTAGTTGTATAGATTGCGTAGTCCGATTTACAATAAAAAAATCTTAGAATTCTTATATACAATAGCTTTGCAAAGTTTAGCTACATTTATATATTCTCCCAAAGAAGAAAGAAACTGAGTCGTGAGAAGCTAGCATTTTCTATCCGATATTGCATTGTGTTCTATGACTTAAAGGAAAAAGATTCGTTCTAAACTAACGCCATCTGTTGCTAATTTAATGAACTTTATTAAATTTAATTCCATTTGTTTAGAAAAGTGATACTTGATAAAATCAACTCGATGCAGTAGCGGCATAGTTCTACGTTGAAAGTTGCAGCACAGTTGCTACTGTGTTCTTTCATTTTTTTATGTTTAGTATTTAATACGTTGTGTTCTTACTTGTAAGAAGTGAGAAGAAAAGGTGCATCACGTCCATAAAACTGTACCAAATAATTTGTTGCAAAAACGTTCTTTTCGTGACAACCATTTTGTTACGTTTTCTTTTATAAATTAAACCATTAGGACCTTTCTCGCTATCCTAAACAAGGTTTAATATAAGTTTCCTTTCAATTAAACGAACGAGAATAGTGAAGCATCTGGTGATCCAAGGGGATGAACCGACAATGTTCGAACGAAAATGTTCTTATATTGGACACAAATAATTAGTTTAAATCCCGCGCTAGTCGAAATTAGCTTCTGCCCCTCCCCTTCCCACTCTCGTCCGTTTAATTTTCTACATAACTTTTTCATCATCAAAACTTCGGAATCCATTTGTATATAACGATGAAAGAGAAACCGCTTTAATTAGTTTCAGAGTTACTCTACAGAGAGTAACTCTGAAACTAATTAAAGCGGTACCTACGTAGAATTCATATCAAGAGTATTGGTAGTCTTCGAGTTAAATCCGTTCGTGCAGACAGATAATCTTTTAATGTTAGGGCCGTTTATATTCGTTTTAGCAACCGATTATACGAGTACAAAGGGAGACTTGATTTAAAAGCTGAAAATTCGGAGACCACAGACAGAAACTTTTATTTATTGATAATATAGGGCATCAAATGCGTAATTTTGTTTAGAAATTCTTGAATAAACTGAAGGTTTATTTGGTTTAACGATGAATATATTAAACTTTGCGTTCTTTTGTCATTTCGCTATTACATTTTGGCATTGTAGTGATTTTCCAGGCGTAGGTCAAATGAAATATAAAAATTATACGTAGAACATGCTGGGTACTGCCCGGTAATGCATATCCATCCGGTACCCGTTTCTACGAACGTATAGTGTAACTCGTATGGTTACGACTGAGCAAGTATTACGACTCTACGCACGGAATTAGAATATCCATTTCCGACTGCTTGCGACGCCGTGGGACGTTCACTGGGCGTTCGTTGTGACGTATATGCTCACAATAGAAAGTTGCGTATTCAAATTACGTTTCTATAAACGATTGTGTCTTAATTCGGCATGGAGGTTAATTTATATCGGGTTTGGCTTCTACTGGAAGTGCAGACGTAAGAACACGGTAGTCAGCAACGTTGGAGTGGAGTTATTATGGAATTCTCGTTGTAGTCTAGAGTTAATAGTAGTAAGTACAATAACCTATATATGGTATCTATTGTCATACTCTGTCAATAGGAGATGAGCAAATATATAAAGTCGAATAAACTGTCTTAAAGTTTGTTGCAAATTATATATCCTCAGTTGTCGCAATTTCTCAATTGGAGATGAGGAAATGTATGAAGCCGAATAAATTGTCTTAAAGTTCGTATTAAATCATATGGTATTTGTTGTCATACTCTGACAATAGGAGATGAGCAAATATATCAAGTTGAAGAAGCTGTCTTATTGGAGATGTGCAAATGTATCAAGCCGAATAAGTTGTCTTAAAGTTTGTGGTAAATCATATGGTATCTGTTGTCATACTCTTGTGAATAGGAGATGAGCAAATATATCAAGTTGAATAAGCTGTCTTAGAGTTTGTTGCAAATTGTATGTCTTCAGTCATCGCAATTTGTCAATTGGAGATGAGCAAATGTATTAAGCTGAATAAGTTGTCTTAAAGTTGTGGTAAATCATATAGCACACTTTGTTAATAGGAGAAGAGCAAATATTTCAATTTGAATATGTTAACTTATGGTTCATGGTAAATCGTATGATATCTGTTGTCACCCTGTTAATAAGAGATGAACAAATCTGTCAAGTTGAATTAGTTAGTTTAGAGTTCGCGGTAAGCCTTAAGGCGTCACACTTTGTCAATAGTATATAAGCAAATGTATCAAGTTGAATAAGTTGTTTTAGAGTACGTTGTAAATCGTATGATACCTGTTATCACACTTTGTGAATAAAACATGAGCAAATCTATCAAGTTGAATGAGTTAGTTTAGAATTCGCGGTAAGCCATAAGGCATCTGTCGTCACACTTTCTAAACATTAGATAAGCAAAAATGTATCAAGTTGAATAAGTAGTTTTAGAGTTCGTGGTAAATCGTATGATACTTGTTACACTTTGTGAGTAAAAGATGGGCAAATCTATCAAGTTGAATGAGTTAGTTTAGAATTCGCGGTAAGCCATAAGGCATCTGTCGTCACACTTTGTCAGCAGTAGATAAGCAAAAATGTATCAAGTTGAATAAGTTGTTTTAGAGTTTGTGGTAAATCGTATGATACTTGTTGTCACATTTTGTGAGTAAAATATGGGCAAATCTATCAAGTTAAATGGGTCGGTTTAGATTTCACGGTAAGCGATAAGACATTTATCACCGCACTTTGTCAACAGTAGATACGCAAATGTATAGAGTTGAATAAGTTGTTTTAGAGTTCGTGGTAAATCGTATAGCTGTTGTCACACTTTGAGAGTAAGAGATAGGCAAATCTATCGAGATGAATATATTAAATAAGACCTTGCGGTAAATCGTAAGTCACCTGCTATCACACTTTGTTAATGAGAGTTAAAAAAATGTATCAAATTAAATAAGATTACTTAGAGTTCGTGGTAAATCGCGTTACTTGGATAACGTCCTCAACGACTTGTTTCGAGACTACATCATAAGCCAATACGGCTTAATGCCAATCGGGTCATCAGCGGGTCATAATGCCAAAACTAACGGCTCGTTTGATCCAAACAAGGGTCAGTGCCACGTACAGAAAAGAATGGAGGATTGTCATTCAAGTGCGTGATCCAGCAACACTCGCAATAGCATACTATTTTCCGAGTTGGCCTCAATCTCTTTTCAGCTAAGAATTAAAGTAGAAATTAATTTGGATACTTGTTACTAGTTAATGACGAATGTGGTAGTGTTGTCCACCGAACGATATTACCATAAAGAGAAGAACTTTATAATACCTTGGTCCCATGATGTAATAACAGTATGGAAAACCTAATGCAGTTAATTTTCCAAGAAAAAAATTGGTACATAACGATGTTTGATCGGCGTAAGAATGTACTATGGTGTATGAATGTACTATTGCTGACAAAATATGTGGAAAAATTTAAAGCTAATGTTCATGAAAACGAAGGTACTTGAAAGAAAAGATATATATCGGAATTAAGCATTATTTTGCGTAATCTTGATTTTTGGAAGTCTAAGGATTTAAATAAATAAAGTAACGTTACGTTTAATTTAATACATGATATTTCGAAAAAAAAATCAAACTTTGCTTGATTACTTATGATACATAAGTGTACATAAATATTATGCGAAGAAATATTATCTAATAAGACAAGAACTATAGATTTCTTTGAAAGAAGAAGTCTTCTTTGAAGGAGGAAGAATGTACATTTCCACTTTAATTCAATATTTAAAATCGTAATTTTTGAATATTGATTTTAAATATTGAATTAAAATGTACATTGAATTAATAGCATGATATTATTGATTATATTAATCAATATCGATTTTAAATGTTGAATTAAAATTCAAATGTACATTCTTCCTCCTTCAAAGAAGACTTCTTCTTTCGAAGAAATTGATAATTCTTGTCTTATTAGATAATATCTCTACGCATAATATTTATGTAGGCTTATGTATGACAAGTAATCAAGCTTGATATTTTTTAGGGTATAGTACCTCAAAAGGAAAAAATACTCTTATAGGATCACTTCGTTGTCTGTCTGCCTGTTAGACAATAAGTAAGACAAGTAAGACATTTTTTCTTAGGAACGAGTGGAGGTATCGAGTTGAAGTTTACATCAAATACTTAGGTCAACGGCCCATTGGAGCTGTAAAAATCAAGCTTCTAAGTCAACGCAATCAACAAGAACCCCAAAAATACGACCATTTATGCCGAATTTGTTGACCTTCGCAAGTAAATCAAAAACTATAGGGTACTTACCGTTGGCTTAGAATCATGAAACTTGGCAAGAAGCAAGGTCTCACAGCATAAGTAAAGGGAAAAATTCGAAAATCGTTAATTTGTAGTTACATCACATAAGAGAAGTGTTTTTTTTAATATTCGCCTGTGAAAGATGTTGTAGACAATATATTTATATATATATATATATATATATATATATATATATATATATATATATATATATATATATTCTAAGAAATTACAATTTTGTAAATAGTTTAATAGGAATATTATGTACCATTAAATGTTTCTAAGCCTAAATGTGTACGGAACCCTCATAGAGCGAGTTCCACTTGTGCTTGACAGGGGGTTTTTTTTTTTAAATATGCTGTTACATTATGAACCTTAATCAGATTGTATAACATGACATCAATATTTTCAATCGGCCATACTATAGGAACTTCGTGTCGTTCGAGTTTAAAGTCTGTGCCGGATTTGCGCTTTTGATGCGTACACCGCGCCGCAACGGATGTACAGCGCATTCATGGCGAGGCCAACATGGTCAGAGCGCGTACAGTGTAACAAAGCAATACAAAATAAATAACGATTAGCATCCTTCAGTTATTTGTCAAAAAAACTTTTATCTGATTTAAGTAGTTTACTGTAATCTGATGTGTGTATAAGGGTACATATTTTGTATGTGTTCTTTAGGAAAAAAAATTGTCAAGCACGAGTGGAACTCGCAAAAGTGTTACGTACACATTTAGCCATTTTTAAACATTTAATGCTACATAATATCGCTATTAAACTATTTATAAAATTATATTTTTTTAGAACGAAAATATATTGCCTACTATGTCTTTCACAGGTGCATTTAAAAAAACATATTTTTTTGTGTGTGGCATAACTACAAATTAACAATTTTCGGATGTTTTCCTTTCCTTGCGCTGTGAGTCCATGCTTCTTGTCAAATTTCATGGTTCTATGTCAATGGGAAGTACCCTATAGGTTTTGATTTATTTACGAGTATCAAAATATGCGGCATAAATGGTTAGAAGCGTGCTTAGATTAAAACAAAAAGGGAAGATACAGTATGCTTTAACTCTGCGCGGTCCACGTAAACCAGGTCCAATGGACCTGGTTTTATTTTATTCAATTCAGTCTTACGCACGCAGACCGGCGGTTAGATGCGGGGTTCTTGAAATTAAAATTTCATATGTTTTCACTCAAATCGATCCAAAAATGCCTTCTAGTGCTTCTACCACATACATTAACCATTCACAAAATAAAAACAGGACACATGGAATTACTTTCCATGCGTAATTACATGAAAATGTTATAAGTTTTTAAAAAAAATATTTTTATTACTGTCATGTTTGAATGACAGCAGCATGCGCAAGCGCCGCACCGTGAGAAAACTTAGTACTAGCAGTGCGTTCGGTGCAAATTGTCAATATGCTGTAATACTTTAAGCCCTTTCCATATAAATTATGTTTATTTTCGATATTATTAACCGAAATTGCTTAGTGACGCATTATGCGTAAGATGTGTCATATAATATTTGTACTGACAAATAATAACGCATCCTATGCGTCATTCGTGATTAATGGGTTAAATTGTGCGTTTGTTGGTGCTGACTTAAGAAGATATTGCTAGTGTACAAAAAAATGTAATTTCTCACTAACATTATAAATGCGAAAGTTTGAACGTTTCTTCCTTAATGATGCACAAGCGATCGAAAGGTGTTCTTGTAACTCGGTATACGTATAGTTTGTGATTCGAGTTAAGATTCTTTTTGACCCGAGAAATACCATAATTCCTGTTAAATGAAATTCGATGTTTTTTATTAAATAATAAAATATTATTAAGTGCGAGTATAGCGTGGGTTCCGTACATACTTAAACTATTAGAACCTACTTAGTTGTCATAATTTTCCTTTTGATAATAAGTTGGTCGATTGTTACTCGTAAACTAGTAGAATCTACTTAGTTGTGATAATTTTCCTTTTAATAATAAGTTGGTCGATTGTTACTCGTAAACTAGTAGAATCTACTTAGTTGTGATAATTTTCCTTTTAATAATAAGTTGGTCGATTGTTACTCGTAAACTAGTAGAATCTACTTAGTTGTGATAATTTTCCTTTTGATAATAAGTTGGTGGATTGTTACTCGTAAACTAGTAGAATCTACTTAGTTGTGATAATTTTCCTTTTAATAATAAGTTGGTCGATTGTTACTCGTAAACTAGTAGAATCTACTTAGTTGTGATAATTTTCCTTTTAATAATAAGTTGGTCGATTGTTACTCGTAAACTAGTAGAATCTACTTAGTTGTGATAATTTTCCTTTTGATAATAAGTTGGTGGATTGTTACTCGTAAACTAGTAGAATCTACTTAGTTGTGATAATTTTCCTTTTGATAATAAGTTGGTCGATTGTTACTCGTAAACTAGTAGAATCTACTTAGTTGTGATAATTTTCCTTTTAATAATAAGTTGGTCGATTGTTACTCGTAAACTAGTAGAATCTACTTAGTTGTGATAATTTTCCTTTTGATAATAAGTTGGTGGATTGTTACTCGTAAACTAGTAGAATCTACTTAGTTGTGATAATTTTCCTTTTAATAATAAGTTGGTCGATTGTTACTCGTAAACTAGTAGAATCTACTTAGTTGTGATAATTTTCCTTTTGATAATAAGTTGGTGGATTGTTACTCGTAAACTAGTAGAATCTACTTAGTTGTGATAATTTTCCTTTTAATAATAAGTTGGTCGATTGTTACTCGTAAACTAGTAGAATCTACTTAGTTGTGATAATTTTCTTTTTGATCATAAGTTGGTCGATTGTTACTCGTAAACTAGTAGAATCTACTTAGTTGTGATAGTTTTCCTTTTGATTTCGTTACATATATGAATATTGCATATTATGAATATTTTTCATATATTTGAAAAAGAAAATCAAATATGGGGTGAAGATGCGTAACTCTAACAAAAATTAATAATTCAAAACTTAATATTTCGTTAACGAATCCCTGTTTTGTGCAAGTGTTCATGACATACCCCCAATATTTTTGAAAGACATGTCTAATGAATCCTTCATAATGGGGAATGCCAAAATAAATCTCTCCACATTATGTATCCGGGAATAAGTGTCGGACAAAGAAAGACGCGATTCGTTGGCTATAAAGAAATAAATTGTCATTGAAATAAAACGTAAAAGACGTCATTTTTTTAATTGAGTGTAATAAAATATTACACTTAACTCTTTTTAACGAATCCAATACTTGCCTGGAGCGCGCAGCTAGATGTCTTCGTAGCTGTTTGCGGGGTATTCCCCTCAGCGTCGCTGGCTAATGTGCGCAAGTATCGTATGTACGGAAAAGATGACAAATAATTATGAATAGTAGTATAATTTCAATTTTCTGAAAAAAAAGACATCTTTTAAATTGTATTTTAACGACAATCAACTATTTTTCAGTCAATGAATAACGTCGTTCTTTGTCCGACACTTATTCTCGATAACGTGTATAGAGGGGAGGTACTCTAATTTTTTAAAAGTTTTATTTCATAACTTTATAGGCTTTATAAATATCTAGGCTTATAGGCTTAAATATGTAGGCTTGTAGGCTAAAATATTTAGGCTTATAGGCTTAAATATGTAAACTTTATAATTACCATGCCAAATTTCACTTGTACATCGGTTGTGACATACAAACGGACATGTTGAAAGTAAAAGGGCTCAAGTTTGGTTATGGAACTCTAAAAATTAGTCAACAGATTGCAAAATGTTTATATTAAGTCTATTGTTTACGTCTTTCGAGAGTTTACGCAGCAAAATGTTTAATATTACGATTTATAGACAGTTGTTATGATTAAAGACTGCAAAGGTCTAGACGACGCCATATGTTAACAGTATGTGTTATCAAATGATAGTAAGTGGGCGTCGAGACGCAAACAGTTGCATTTCCGAATATTGCTACACATTAGCGATGACATGCGAACATGTTATGCAAACTGTTAAAGATTCGTAGAAGTCTTGCAATACAAATCACGATTTTTACTATTTTTTTACTTGACACTCGAAGGTTACAATATTAAGTGTATATCGTTAGACGATCGGGCGAACGTTCAGAAATTGAATCTGTCCATAAAATTGTTCGATCATAATATTTTTAGTCGCCATAGAATCAAATGAGACAAAATGTAAACAAACCGATCTGTGGTGACTAGACGCTTCGTTTTGAGTTAATTTTCTAATGATTATTGTTTTCTTAAATATATACGTTATCATCTATGCTTTAAATATAGAATAAGTTCAGTTTGGCGAAAATGCGAATTTTACCGTTTTTTTAATGAAAGGATATACGTAAAAAAGACGTATTTAAAAAAAATAGAACATTGTTTCATTATGCAGAATTTATTGGAAAAAGAAATGACTCATAAAAAAGACCTCCTTTTTATTGTATCACTGATGATTTCCCATTATATTCATTTTAAATTTATGATAAAATATTACTTGACTTAATATCGTAAATATATCGAAAATACTTAACTTAATATATTTAATATCAACAAAAATACTTCATTTTACTAAATTTAAAAAAAATTTTAGTTTATGGTTTTTTTAATGTTTCGTTATTGAATAGAAATAAACGTATCTCAGCAACAATGAAAATTTTCCTATCTATTAATTCAAAGTATTTAAAAGATGAGAAAAATAAAAAGGCTGTAAATACAAATATTTTTATTAAATTATTATATTTTTATTAAAGAATTTTTATTAAAAAAAAACAAACCGAAAAGACCTAAAGTGGAAATAAGTATAGAAGGCTTTAAATATAAACACGTATTTATATTAAAAAAGAAAACCAATTAGGAAAGCCTAAAATTGTAAATAAGTAAAAATTATTTTTGTAGGTATAATAAAAACATAAATTTATAATTAAAAATAAATATATACCGTTAAATAATGAGTCAATAATACATTTTTAAGGAGGCAGAATAGAGTAATTTTGTTAATGTTAAGTGATGGATTAACTTATAGGTGTACATAATTAATTTCTTGATCAAAGGAATGTATTGAACTTACAAAAAAACATTCCGTTCGTTTTTCTTAAAAAAAAAAAAGTTCCGTCCGTTTTTCTTAAAAAAAAACATTTCGTTCGTTTTTCTTAAAAAAAACCTTTTTTTTTGTTTTAAAAACATTCCGTATATGTTTGTACATACCCTTCTGAGGATAACGTCCTTTTGGTTTCGCTGTATTTAATAATTTTATTTCATATACAAATTTGCAGGAGGTCGAAATGCAGTTTTGGTTTACACTACTTTAAAAAACAAGTTTTATCTTCACCCTTGAAATAAGCTGAAATCACCTGTTCACCACATTTTGAAGTTTCTTTTCTCGTAATTGTCGTCTTCACTCTCGGCTTCGGTTTGTTTAAAAAGATCGTGCCACTTTAATCCGTGGTTTTCATCAGGGCAGTGCTCCCCATAAACAGCTTCTATTGCACTTAATATGGTTTGAAGAATTTTTATTTGCTTGGTAAGGAACTTAATTACTTGATTATTGCAGAATTCTTCCGGATTTACTCGTTTATTGCGCGGTAACTCGTAAGCTAATCATGTAACATACATTTGATACTTTTTAGTATAAAACCGGGCAAGTGCGTGTCGGAACACGGCACAGTGTACGGTTCTATAGTCATCTTCGTATATTGAAATTGTAGACTCGGGGAAAAAACATCTAACCGAGAAAGATTTCTAACTGAAGAAAGATTTAATATTAATTTTTTTAGAACGTTCAGTTCTGATCCATGTAGGTTTTTTCATATTTCAAATTATTGGTCTAAAACATTTAATGGCGCTTTTGGATGAGAGTTGAAACGTTCTGATGGCAAGACGTGTCCTGTCATTCGGCCAGCTTCGTGTATCGTCGGCTCTTCCGGCTTAATTCGGCCAGCTTCGCGTCTTATCGGCTCTTTCCGACTTAATTCGGATCAGTATTGTTTTTTATTTACTAAAGCTTACAAATTTACTCGTTTATATCGGTGTATTGAATTAAGCTGTCTTAATTCAATACACCGATATAAACGAGTAAATTCGAAATATTTGTGTGATAAATTATATCTTAAAAATAAAATAAATATTTTATTTTTAACAACTATTTGAATATTTGTTTTCTTTCGTTTTCGCTTCATTTAAATAAAAATATTTCAATGTAAAAATATAAAAAAATTAAAAGGGTCACATCTGCCATGCGTCCGTGGCTTTCTTCAATATTTTGTATATTTTAGTTGAGATCATATGAAGAATATACTTGCAAAATTTTAGAAATTGTGAGGCTGTGACAGATGGACTGACATCATGATATTATAAGGATTACTCCTTTTACTACCACATTCTAAAAATGTAATGTGGCAGTCATAGATGTATGATTTTTAGGGTTCCGTATCTCAAAAGGAAAAACGGAAGCCTTAAAACCTCACTCACTTGTCTCTCTGTCTGTCTGTTTCAACCAGTACTCGAAATTTTGTTTCTTTTCGTGTATAGTGTAGGGAGTTTGAAAGGGCTAATTATAATATAAACACTTTTTTTCATAACTTTAGTACGTATATCTTCAGAAATACACTGTAAAATATGACAAAAATAGCCCTTTCTCCCCTATACCCGAAACTATATAACAAAATTATGAAAAAATAGGGCTTTTAGAAACCTACAGAAAGGTTGTAGGAAACTGTAGCGATGATTCTAGATGTATGTAATGTTAATATGTACCCTTTAATATCTATAAGATACTAAACGTGTACGGAACCATCGTAGTACGAATTCTATTCACACTTGACATATTTTTTACTTGGATGGGCTTTAACATAAAAACTTAAAACATATGAAACATATAGGAAAAAAGTGATTAATAATGTTAACGAAACGCACACCCACAGATAAGTATTTGACTCACCATTTGGTAGTTTTGAGTTATATATATTTTTGTTGTTATTTTTTACCTATAAGGTGCTTATCGACATTGGCGTTGTATTTATAAATGCTTTTTAAAAATATCAATAGACGTAAACGATTGCAAATTCAGTATTTTTGGGTTATGACTTGAAATTTTGTCACACTCAATAAAGTATAAAAAGCTAGTTAAAATGGGGGTGTCAAAAACAGATTCCCGCTACGAAAAGTTCTATGTCAACCTATCAGTAGCCTATTACAGTCCACTACTGGACGTATACCTTTGCTATATTTGTAACAATGGAGGTAATGTCCATAATCGCTACGTAGGACAGGCGGCGATCGCAGTGCGTAGCTTCCCGCGTTAGCGACGCTGCTACCCGTCACTGGTATGTGGCATTTTAGCTACGCGGATTTAAAAATCATTCCAGTTTCTCTCGACGAGCTGCCGGGAATCGAACTCGGATCCGCGCGTCAGTCATTAGCTTTATGATTAACCCAACACGCCACTGCTCGGGTCTGTCTTTGGAATAGAAATACTTCCCGAACTTTATGTGGGATCGCTATTTTGTGTGGAATAGACAATTTTTTACAGTTCACTTGTGAACTTCATTGCAATTGTCGACTGCGTAAAATAAATTTGATGCAATCGACAGTTGCATTAAAATTGCTTCGAGTCTCGTAATGGACAGATTTTTTAGGTACTATATTGTTTCCGAATTAAAAAATTATTTAAGTCTACCATGAATCTGAATTTCATCCGATCGGGGTTTAGGAGCTATGTCTGGATTTCTCTTTGAAGTTGAAAAATGTCTAAATTTACCGTATTAAAACGTCAAATACAGAATTCAATAGAAACTAAGTTAACGTCATAGTGTATGTGATGATATGGCTTATCATCCGACCTCATTCATTTAATGCTACAAGTGTCCCGTTCCCTTAACATTAGTTACTCTAGGTGAATATGGATATTACATAAAAAGGATACCATCCCTATTTTATGTAACTGCTAAATAGTGCTGTGGAATTTTGTGTGAAAGACCTGCTCGAATTCATTGTCTGTACACAAGTGCCAGGTGGTGCTTCATTCGCGGCGCTCTATTCGAAAATTTTGTTACACTTCCGTACTTTGTTCATTCACTGTGCAGAGGAAGGAAGGTAATTTTCCTTTTGTGTAGTCCCTGATATCCTTTTGAGTCCCTTTTGGCAAAAGTCACAAAAAATTGCAAATTCTGTCGCATAAACGGCGAAATTCTAACAAGTAAATATATTAGGTTGGAGTACCGAACAGCCTGCGTTGGATGATGATCAAATGATCTTTATTACGTCACCTTCATCGTCAAGTTAATTTGCATATTGTGAGTTTATCAGAAATGTTAAAATACGTCACTTGAAAAGGTCAGAAAATACAGAAAGTGCAAAGCATATGTAAGAGTAACTAATTATACATTTACATGAAAGAAACTGCACAACGGATGAAGAGTCTGAGGGAACATCGTAAAATAGCAGAGTCGAGTGTCGCGATTGAACCAGCAACTGATGCTGATGTGCGGGAAATGGATTTGGACAGGCGTTTCACATAAACTCTCACGAAACATCTAGAAGTACCCTCTCTTTTTTTTTAAATTGATCGATGATTTATCCTTACCCATATAATTAACAGCGAAACGTTGTCTCTTTATTTGTTTACGGATTCAATAAAATTTTGCTTATAAGTAATATGCAACTTAGGTTAAAGATGGGCTTTATATAGTTACAGAATAGTGAGTAAAAACGCTAAAAAATATAACTGCAAAAGAACTAGTCGCCAAAGCTACAGGAACAGTTCGTGACGACCTATACAGGTGTCCCGTAAGGCATGGACAAACTGAAAAGGGGTGCAGGCCAAGCTATGACTGGGTTACTGGTACAATTATTCCTTAATAAAAATCTCTTAGATTTCGAAATTTCAAATTTTTTTTTAATTTTTGAAAATCATTACTCTGGGTCGATCTTTTTGGTGCCACGGCTACAAATTAAGTCTGATTGTTAATTTTTTTGTAGTTAAGTATAGTTGAGTGCTAACCCTTTTGAATCAATTTGAAACATTATATGACAACTAATACGGTTCTCTCAAAAAATAATTCAAAAATGTACTTTTTAGGGATTGTTTATTTATAATATACAGATATATATCGTAAATAGACAACACAGAATAAACACCTTAATGATAAATAATAGTATTATTTATTATTGAAATGCGTAATATTTCGTTTGCCAAAAGTTTGCATTTTTTTATACAAGTAAATATATTAGCCACAAAATATATTTACGCGGTACCCAAATATTTCGACCGTTTTGTACAAGTAAATATATTTAGCCACAAAAGTTCCTTTGCTACTTTATACTTATCATTTATAGTTTAATAGATTTATTCTTGCGTATATTTACGCGGTACCCAAATATTTCGACCGTTTTGTACAAATAAATATATTTAGCCACAAAAGTTACTTTGCTACTTTATACTTATCATTTATAGTTTAGTAGATTTATTCTTGCGTATATTTACGCGGTACCCAAATATTTCGACCGTTTTGTACAAGTAAATATATTTAGCCACAAAAGTTCCTTTGCTACTTTATACTTATCATTTATAGTTTAATAGATTTATTCTTGCGTATATTTACGCGGTACCCAAATATTTCGACCGTTTTGTACAAGTAAATATATTTAGCCACAAAAGTTCCTTTGCTACTTTATACTTATCATTTATAGTTTAGTAGATTTATTCTTGCGTATATTTACGCGGTACCCAAATATTTCGACCGTTTTGTACAAATAAATATATTTAGCCACAAAAGTTACTTTGCTACTTTATACTTATCATTTATAGTTTAGTAGATTTATTCTTGCGTATATTTACGCGGTACCCAAATATTTCGACCGTTTTGTACAAATAAATATATTTAGCCACAAAAGTTACTTTGCTACTTTATACTTATCGTTTATAGTTTAGTAGATTTATTCTTGCTAATATTTACGCGGTACCGAAGTATTTCGACCGGAAGGGAATTCTGGCTGATGGAGCGTTTTTCCATGTAGATAAGATGATTTTTTCCTAATACTATGCGGCTGCGGGGAAAAACTAGTTTTTTATACACATTTAATTAAAAAAAAAATTACTGTAAGAATTTTTAATCATATTTTTTTCTTATTTGTTAATCATTTAAAACTATCTAATGTTCATCAGAACTCATTTGACTTTTATCAATACGTTGACAGAAAAAGACTTTATTAAGTCTGTGTAAAGTGGTAAATCCGTTTCTAAACTCAGGTCACTTGTACGGGAGCAAGTGAATTATATATATTTACAATACAATTAATTTTGCTGCCGAGGGTTACGGAAATATGTGGATCGTGTGGAAAGCTAATTTGCTTCTCGTTTAAGATGAGGGAGATCATTCATAACGCAGTGCCCTCGTATGGATCGCAGCTGCGTTCGCGGTTGGTTGAGCTAAATGGGTCCAGACCTGTTCTGGTATACGGGTGATCAAGGATAATACCTGTTAAGTACGAGTAGATCTCGCACTACGAGGATTACGTACACGTTTAAGCAATTATAAACGTTTAAAAGTACATAGTTGTTTCATAGTAATTTTGCACAACGTAAATACGATGCTACTCTTTCACAGACATAATACATAAATATATATATATATATATATATATATATATATATATATATATATACTTTTTTTTTTTTAAAGGCAAGGCTATTTTTGCATTTTCACTTAAGTTTCTTGGAGTATTCTAGGACCTTTTTACACACCCAACTATATGTCAATGCGGATGGACTGTTCCTTATAAACTATGTATATGATTATGTATATATACTTTTTAACAATTCATAAATAGTAGTTTGCTGGTAGGGGGTGGGAACAAGAAACTTTAACAAAAGGCGGCCAAGTGCGAGTCGAATTCGCGCACGAAGGGTATTGTAACGCCAAACAATATTACTTTTTAAACTTATAAGTTTCTATTCTTTGAAAATGTCCCATATCTCAAAAACTACAGAATATATCTTATGTAGACCAATTTTCGTTGAAAGTTTATTTTAAGTTCTACGACCTTAATTTTTATCAGAATTTTACAAACTTTAGTTGAATAGTTAAAGGGGGGAGGTGGGGGACACTTTTTAAGATTTTAGAAGCGCTATTCGCATTAACTATTGACTTAAATAAAAAAGGTATATTGGAACGTCCACATCATTTTTAAGTTACCTATCTAATGATACCCCACACGCACATGTACACTTGTTTTTTTCATCCCTCAGCTGCATGTATGGAGTGCTACCTCTAATATAATTTTTTCCATATTCGACTATTCCATTGTATAGAAGTTTATAAAACACACTTACCGTCGAAAGTTCATCTATATACGGTGTCCGGGAATATGTGTAGGACACCGAAAGACGTTATTCCTTGACTGAAAAATAGTAATAAAATTCAAAAGATGAATTTTTTTCAGACCATTGAAAATAATATTCATAATTATTTGTCATCTTTTTCGTACACACGAAACTTGCGCACATTGTCCAGCGCAGCTCGGGGGAATAATCCGCCAACAGCTGCGAAGACATCGCCACTGCAGGTAAACACCGCACTCCGGGCAAATATTGGGTGTGTTAAAAAGAGTTATGTATAATATTTTTTGTTGTGCTCAATTAGAAAAAGGGTGTGTTTTACGTTTTATTTCAACAATTTATTCTTTTATAGCCAATGAATAGCGTGTTTCTTTGTTCGACACTCATTCTCGGACACCGTGTATAGTGCCAATAGTGTCCGACTAAAACGACTGTGACAAACGGATAGTTGGATGCCCAGGGCGAAATTATAAGGGCACCATTTGGCTACAGAATCCTAAAGAATTATCTTAATGTTTCATTAACGGATCACTGTACCAACGAAGTGTTCATTATCTCCCAATATTTTTGAAAGATCTGTTCAATGATACCCTGTTCAATGGGTGTGTGAAAAAAATCACCCCCATTTTACAGATATAAGATATATAACAGATATATCTTTCGCAAACGTCATTAATGTCAATGGCGAGGTTTAGCTTGTGTAAGAATTCTTGAATCGGCGATTTTAATGGCGTCTCGCTTACTGTTTTTTTTAAATTTATTTTTTAAAATATTTTTTCGTAGCAATTATAACAATATATGAGGTTTAACAATTCCGTGTGTGTAAAGGTTTTTTTTTGTTAAAACCTGCAAGAAAAAAAATCGTTAAGAACTGTTTCACAATATATGACGCCGAGTGGCGCGTCATAATTAGAGTGTTATAGTGCACGCGTGCACGAAATTTTGCGAACAGTTGCTTCCTAAAAACACATTAATTAAAAAGTGGCATACAATTAATTTGTCTTAAGAAACCAATATTCGAAAATCATATATTTGGATTAAGATACCTCCAAAGTAGTCCGAACATTTTTAAAGATATTTTTAATTTATAGACTCACTGCGTTACAATTTTATAATATACATATCGTAACTAATATTATAGACGCGAAAGAGTGTTTGGTTGTCTTTCTATCCCGCTAGAACCGAGCAACGAATCGACGTATTTTTTCGCATAGAGATAATTGGCTGTTCGGGATATGACGTAGACTTTTTATCCTGAGAAATCTCATTCTTTCGGGAAAATTCTTAATTGAAACTAGTGGAACAAATGGAATAATGAAGGAATGGAGCAACGGATCGTCGTGATTTCTTGAAACGCTACATATACAACATAAAGAAGCGACATAATAACTCCCTTTAACCCCTAATTTCGAGGGAAATAGTTTTGTTTTTATTGTCATTTGTATTATATAATAACCTTAGAATATAGAGTAACCCAGAAGGCGCATTCGCACAAATCTCTTCGCGGTCGCGATGAAGCCAAAAATCGGTGGAGGGGGCACCGCGTTCCGCCTACTAGCGCCCTCCCCCAACGCGCATGGTGTTACCAGCAGAATAAATTTACCCACGGACTTCAGGAAATCGACGCATATAAATATATTTGCTTGCAGCAGTAGGATTCACATTTGCAACAATTTATATGGTCATGGCTTTGCTTATATGAAGTATTATTAAGGCCGCCATGATAAATTCCTAAAATGTTTATTCTGACCACAATCAATGGCCAAAGTATTTAGATTAAAATTATTTAAAAACTTTGTCACATTTTACCATTTTATTCATGACTTAACACTTTTAATACAAAAAGGAAACAATTATCTTAGTGACTTGAAGTAAAAAGAGATGTGAAAAAGCCCACAATAAAAGTTTGAAAATATTCCATCTCAGACTAAAGAAATTAAAAATAGTACGAAACAATTATTTATATTAATTAGAATTCAATGTCGTGATAAAATTCCTTCATATTTTAAACAATATCGGTTCGCATTTTTCAAGAAATTTCTTGCCGTAACCTACATATAGTGAATGTATACGTAATACGTAAAATATTCTAAAATTGAATATGATAAAGGAAATTTAAACGTTACACCAAATTCTCCAACATTTTCCAAATCCCGATTTTTTTTACAAATAAAATTTTACATTTTTCAGTATCGAGCAATTAAGATGTTTTAATTTGGGTAAACAATTTTTTAAGAGGTTACAACACCAATAAAAATGGCGCGCTTCTGTTAATAATAATCTACTTCGATACTTTAAAATTGCATAGTTAATTGAAAATGAACTTAGTAAACGTCTTTACGTTTCTTTTGCAGTTTCCCCACTTGTTTCTTTTGCAGTCCAGTGATATTTTTGGAGGTGGGAATAGCACAAGTCGGCATTTTAAGCTATATTGTCACGTAGAAAGCACATAACCTTTACCACATACATTGCACTGACAGCCGTGTTTTGAAACTACGCATTTTACGCATAGTTTTTTGGACACACTTTTGCGCGTGTTCTCGCCTTCTGGACTAGTACTGAGAGGAGTACTCTTTATTCTAAGATAATAACGAAAATACTTAATATTTACTTTTCTTTAATCATTATAGATGGCGCTGTAAGTTTTAATTTCTTTGTTTTAATTATTTCTTTAAGTAACGAAAATAAAGACTTAATATTTACTTTTAATCATTCTAGATGGCGCAGTAAGTTTTAATTTCTTTGTTTTAATTGTTTCTTTAAGTAACAAAAATAAAGACTTAATATTTACTTTTCTTTAAACATTCTAGATGGCGCTGCGTATTTTAATTTCTCCCTATAAGTTTGTAACTATAACCAGTCGGGCGAAACCGCGCGTAAACGCTAGTAAAGAAATTAAACTTTGCTGAGATATCTTCGTTCTAGTGTACTGGGCGGTAGCAGATCAGACCCCGCTTCTCTAGATCGGGATGTGCAATTTAGATATTTTCCGGATAAATCTATTTAATAACTATCGCTTGTTCACTGTTACGGTTAACGCACGCAACTGTAACGTATGACTGTTACACATTTTGTACGTTTCAATGCCCTATTACAGAAATTGCCTTTATGTACAAACTGGCCGCATTCTTGGGTTGCTTGTCATGTAGTGGACCAGGTGTGCGGGCGTTAGAAACTCCTTATATTTTATTGCCTTTGCGATCGAAAGTGATGAAATTTTCAAGTTGTCACTTGTTATTTGTTGGCATTGTTTTAGTTACGCTGTTCGATTGCTGCAAAAGTTAGTTACCTTTTATTTGGGCCGTGGAGTTACTTAGATCTCCAGTTGATTTTTTTTGGAACTCGAGTTTTTGATGTATAATTTTATTCTACTATTCCGAACTATTTCCGGTCATTAGGGGACGGAGGTCATTGCCAGAGTACGATATAATGAGAATATGTTTCGCTTTGAGTACTTACATCTCCGAAAGTATATGGAAAAAAAGCTGAAAACAATGTCATTATATAGATTGTATAATTCAGTTATGTTGAATTTCATACGATTGAATGTTATGTTACTACAAAAACACGCTATGTTTCATTACAAAACGTATATAAAAGGTTTGAAAAAATTAATGGTGTATATCAGATCTATACATATAATACAATTGTAACACAGTTAATTCTGTCCATGGAAAATATTTTAAAAAGAGTGATTGATTTAGCGTATAGAATTATAGAAGAAACCAGCAAACCTCTTTTTAAAATTTTTGTCTTCAGTGTGTAAATTTGTTCTTCAATCACGCAAAATCCATTGCACGGATTTTGATAGTATATATCCTCGAGCAACATATAGGTTACTTTTTATCAGATATAAAATACACTCTGCCTTCATAAAAAATTCCTAGTAACTTTTCTTGTACTAAATTCAACGAATGAAGTTGTGTCGGCATAGCAAGTAGTTAATATACTTTATTTAATAGCAATTGTGCCCCTAACCTTTCAACATAGAACTATGAAGTAGTGGCAGCCTAGTTCTATGATGAAAGGTTGCGGCACAATTGCTACTAAATTTTGTCAAGAATTTGGCTTTTTGATGCTGCAATACAAATCTAATTAATAATATATACGTACTTTTTGGAAATGAGCAAGCAAGACGCATCTATAGAGAACTTCAACTTGTTTGGAGTTTTGGCGAAGTCTACTTGTTGATTCGTAAATCTTTGGAAACCAACGAATATGAAATCTCAAGTATGAAGTTTGACTAAAACAAGGGTAGATGGTGCATACGGGCATAAGTCAATTACTTACGCCCGTATGCACCACACACGGTCAAGACTCTCAGTCGGACTTACTGACAGTTGAAAACCTATTTGGTATACTTTAGCGATTGAATCGTACAACGCACACTCGGCAAAGTAGACTCTTGTTCCGACTCGACTGACAGTTAATGAAAAACAGAAATATGTTTTTAACTGTTAGTAAGTCCGACTGACAGTCCTGACCGTGTGTGGTGCATACCTTAGACACTTTCCAGGAAAAGAATGTTCGAAATTTGTTTTGACTCAGTTACATCTAGTTTGAAAAATCTATTCTAAGCAATTCTTTCAGATGTAGCTACTATATGTAGTTGCTTGCAAAACTTTTTTGACATAATTTTTTGATACACTATTTTTTAACATGTCCTTTTATAAATCCTTGTTATAAATGGAAATCAAAAATTTTCCCCTCAACCTTCATACAATCAATTTTCATACAATCTAAGCTATTCTGTAACAAAAACGTGGTTTGAAAACAACATAAATTAACAATGGAAAGAGAGAGGGCGTTGCATTTCAAATTTGAATGCAGAAATTGACTCCGTCAATTTTGATAAAAAGTTTGTGTCACGTATAAGCAGAAAAAATATATACAATTGGATAAAATATAAATATGTGCTTTTTAATACTATTAACTCGTATAAATAAATGTAAAATGTAAGAACATGTTAGCATGAAATATATGATGACAGATAATGATGCCATTGTAATAACTATGGGATATGAAACACTAAAAATTTTCTATATAATTAACATATATTCAATAACTAAAAATTTTATCCGAACGGTGCATTGGGGTGGTTTTTTTACGTAAATTATCGTAAAATTTAAAATATATATAAACATAAGAGTAATATTTCAACATAAAAGTATTTGCAAGTGATATTAAGCCTATATATTACTGTGTCATACTCTTAAATTACCATATCCGTCTACTCTCTATAATGGGCATACAGAATTCAAAGTTTTATCAAACCTGGTGCACAACAGATGAGAAATCCTCAAAAACGTTATCTTAATGAGTCTGTTTCTGAAAGAATTTATGGTTAATAATAAAAATGTGGCTATGGCTCTTTTGTGAGATGCCCTGTCAGCCTATCGCATTTCTTTGGAAGATACCTGCCTAAGATCATTATACAATGATACATGAATCTTGATATCAACAGTGGACTAATTATTTTGATATTTTCAACTTACAGGTGACAGCCTGGAGGAACTCAACGGTTATGGAACTATGCGACCAAGGAATATCATCTCGTCAATACTTGGTGGCACTCCAGGCAAAACAAAATCCCTAGCAATATCAAATCCTCATGATTTTAGACAGGTATATATAGCTATAATTTAAATATTATCTATGTTAATGTACACAAATATGGAGTAGTACCTATACTCCATTTCATTCTGAAAGAGAATGTATAGAAGGGAATGTATTTCATTCCGAAAGAGAATATATAGAAATAATTTGACAGTACAGATATTCACAATTAAATGAAACTACGTGATGTAGTATTATTTCTACTTTCTTTAGTTTCTTTACCACAACCTAGGTTTCGTTGTGTTACAACATCTTCAGGTGGGATATTAGCAAAGAACCTAGGTCGTGGTAAAGAAACTAAAGAAAGTAGAAATAATACTACATCACGTAGTTTCATTTAATTGTGAATAATGAATTTCTACAAAATGAATGCCAAATATATTCAATAGTACAGATTTGTAAACCTTTGTCTTGTGAAAAGAAGTTAGGAACATAGTATGGATTTAATTTGGTACTTGTAATAAAAAATGTAAATATTTTTTGGTCTTGCTTTTTTTATTTTTTTTTTGTTATAAAGTGTATTAAATCATTCATAATAAGATAAATAGTTTATGAACGTTTAAATAGCCTACCGTGAAGCGAATTCGGGGCCCTTTATTCGGCCAGCCTATTAGCCCGTGCGCTACGGGTGGGAATTTTGTTGAAGTGCATATGTACGCTGAACATTAACATTAGTTTTTTTGTTATTTTTGAAAATAAATATGTCAAACATTGAAAATATACAGTCAAATAAGAGTAAACCATAGCTGTTACAAAAAGACAGTGCCGTATTGTGTCTATAAAGTATATATTCTACACTTAATAATAATACCAACATTTATTTGAAAAGGAAATAACATGTCCTCATGTTTTTTAATTTCATTGTATTTATAAATATGTGTATGAGCAAAGTTATATGTTGGTCTAAATTTTTCTGAAATGTTTTGATATTTCTGAAATTTGCGGAAGGACAGCAAGGGTTGTCCATTTTTTCTTAGTAAATTTTACAATTCATATCAGTAAAATAACAGTGATATATATCAAACATTACACTGTTATAATAACTATATAAATATATTTATAATGTGACAATTTATTAAGTTAATATAGTGATTATAGTAAATCTTTTAATATGAAGGGGGTGGGTGAAGTAAATGAGTTTTGTGAATAATCGTGAATTTGTTAAATATATATTTGTGCCAACTAAACTGTCAAATTGGTTTGTTTACAAACATTCTTTTTAAAATGGAAAAGATTATAGATGTTTGGAATATTGTGTAGCATTGAAAAACTTTAATTTCCCGAGGATACAGGAGCTAATTTTGTTTATGATGCTCGTGCACTATATGTGGTGCATGCATTTAGATGAGTTTAAAGTAAATTTTAAAATTAATCATCCGGACTACTTTAAAGTATAAGTATCTAGATACGGTTTCATACATTCTTAAACAGAAAGTATATAAAAATAAAGCTTTGAAGTACAAACTCTTACATTTAATCCTATGTTTATGCAACATGTTTAACATAACACAGGTGAACTTGAGATTTTTGAGTTTCCATAATTAAAGAATGAACCGTTTCGACTTCCTCATATTCTTTGTTGGCCGCCTCTCACAGCCTCGCAGTTTCTTTAGCTTCAAGATAATGCATAAAATTTTGTAAACAGTGTGGCCTTCAATCAAACTAATTTCAATAGACTTCATCAATAATTTCAAGATCAATTCAAGAAGATAATTTAGGTGTGTTTCGAAATACGTTTGGTTCTTTTTTTAGTATGGCTCTAATGAAATGGTTATGTTGAGTTTTGCACTATATTATTGCGACACAAAAACTATTTCTTATGTCAATTCTATCTTTTTTTTTGTTTTATATATCAATTGACAGATATATATATATATATATATACATATATATATATATATATATATACATAGTTTTTGTGTCGCAATAATATAGTGCAAAACTCAACATAACCATTTCATTAGAGCCATACTAAAAAAAGATTATATATATATATATATATATATATATATATATATATATATATATATATATATATATATATATATATATATATATATATATATATATATATAACATGTAAGCGTTTTACTCGAAAGCCATACACGTCTACCAGTGATGAAAACATAGATTTTCATTACTGGTGGACGTTCTAATATGCCTAGGCCTCGTATAACCATTGATGAATTTTCAACCTCCCTGAAAGCATTTGTACTGTTGACAAACACATGATTGTGAAATAGCAGCATTGCCGAAGGCCTCTTTTATGATTTTGATTGCTTTACTGCCTTTAGTTCTGTTTTAGACACAAAATGTCCAATAAACTCTTTGGAACAATTGTCATACAAAAAATCCGAACACACTTGCAAATTCGCTCACCAAGCTGAGTGTCAAAAAAACAACACAAAAAATGTAACTCGATGGATAACACACAGCATGCATAGTTTAAAAGTTCTCCTTACTTTTTGATCACACTTCGCATTATTAGTTGTTCCCCTGGTTTGAATTAATTCCTATGAAATAAATAAAATAAATATAATGCGAGGGATATTCTTAAATATTAAACAGTATATTTCATTTTCCTTTGTATTTTCAGGTATCGGCCATTATAGATGTGGATATCGTGCCTGAAACTTGTAGGCGGGTGAAATTATTAAAGCACGGATCAGACCGACCTCTAGGCTTTTATATAAGGTATGTTATTTATTACTTAGTAATTTTTTAATGTAGTATTTGTGCGTCTTAAGTGTGTACTTTAAAAAAAAATTTTCTTAATATTTATTAAGCTGAAATAACAATAGATGATGTAATACTATGTTTCTCCTATAACCATTTTGTTTCTCCAATAAAGATTTAAATATGAATATTAAGGCATTGAGTTGGTAAGTGTCCAAATTTGGGTTTTAAATGCCAGTGGGCTTTATAAATTAAATATATTAAAATTTTAATAGTTGACAACCACTGAAAAAGAATGAGTATATCATTTAATTGTATATTTCTAGACCACCATTATATACTATTATTAGCAACATAGACTTTTTTGGTCAATTCTCCATAGCAGAATATTGGAAGAAATGTACCATTTTTATTAATTACGTATAGCATTACGCACTAAGTTTATAGTGTGATCTTAAATGTTTGTATTTAAAATCTTAGACTTTTAACGAACTACCCAACTGTGGTGTGACATGAAAACTACTTAAACAATTAAAATTAAATTTAGGATAAACATAAAAAATTAATTTCTGCATTTTGAAGATTAAAAAGAATCTTATCTGTTTTAAAATTTAGTCTATAGAAAAAATTGGAAAATTCGAAGAATTAAAAAGTCAACAATAAAGACGATTGCAAAATTATTTTCATTGTTATGACAGAAAAAATTAAAAAAATAATAAACTGTTCATTTGGAGCTTTAAAAAATTAGAAAATGAAGAAATTATGGCCAGAAATGTATCTTGAGAAAAAATAGTTTCTGTGAAATGAATTTAGTAGTTTTGTAACTTAAGTTTTACAAAACTACTAAATCTTCTTGAGTTTCTGTAAATTTAATTATATTCATTTACATTAACGTAACTTGAACATTCTCTATAAAATACATCAAAGAAATTTAAAATAATCAAAAAACGAGTGTGCTTTAGACCACATGACTGAAGTAAAACTTCAAATTCACAAAATATGAACTTTAAAATGAATTTACAATTTTATTCACTTTAAATGTAGATTATTTAATGTATTGAACAAAATAATAATTTATAAAATTGTTCAAGAACGAAATGAAATTACAAAATAATCAAAAAATCACCGTTTGTGTAACGCTAGCAAACTCGCATATATATATATATATATATATATATATATATATATTTCATGCACTGGCTATGAGAGGAAGAGAGAAAGAAAATGTGCACGCGCATTGCTCTCTCTTGGTCCTACAGTGTGATACAGACAATAGGCTTGCACTGTGTCTTAGATATACGAAACATAACTGGCTATGAGAGAAAGAGAGAAAGAAAATGTGTGCACCTCTCTTTCTGTCTTCACTAACTTATATCTCCCTCTCAACTTCCGTTCGCCTCGCCCGATCACACTTTTCGTAACGCTCTCGTCACGCATTCACCATCTTATTTCCCAAGTCAAACGTGCGTTTAGAAGTTTTACTTCAAAAATTGTGAAAAAACTTATACTCGGTTCATTAGCTTGAGACTCATACTGTGAATATTTACACCTTCAGATGTTAGCTAATATGAATATTGAACTGAGATTTTGTTTCTTGTATTTTTAAGTTTAGAATACTTGTCTAAATTTAGAAGTCTTTATTCAAATGGTTTCGAATTAGTGTTATTAGAATCTTTTGTTGAAAATTTCATTAGGGTAAATTGGGCTGATTAAATTAGGTTAACATACAAAAACATATGGACGATAAAAAATTACAACTAAAGAAATTACAAATATTAGTCCCTTTTCTTATTTGTATTTTCTTCACACTCTTTCCTGAGGGAAAAAAATCTGAAACATCAAGCAGTTAGTTTGACAGATTCGATTCATAAGATTTCCCAACTTGTATTATAAAATGAATAGAAATTTATGAGATATGATTTCGCACAACAATGGCACATTGTGCCATTGCATCCATACTATGCCTCGAATGTCGGGAACTATTTAAACCAAAGATTCCTTGAGACATGAATTGGTAGTAGCTGGTTCATAGCCTGGCCTCCAAGATTTCTCGATCTAAGCCCTGTAATTTTTTCCATATGGGGATATTTTAAGGAGGTAGTGTACCCACAATAAAGTTGGAATTTAGAGAAATTGTAATGAAATTTTTTTCGAATATAGAGAAGAAGTCTAGTTAGAAAATAGTCGAAATATTTGTACCATACTTATGTAGTTATTAGTGTAAAAAATAATAAAAAAGAAGACTCCTGTTTCTAGAAAAAAAGGCTTATAAACAAAACCTTTTTATAAAATACTGTTTTTGTTATTACCATGAAAAGTGTAAACAATAATTAAACGTGAACATAAGTAAAATAATCATTTATCCTAATAAAAAGTTATACTATTGTTAAGTTTTTGGTGAGCCAGCTCTGTTCTGTCCGCAAAATACGACAAATGAATGCTACAAATAAAACAAGGGTAAACACAGTCGAATGGTTCTGTAATAGTGTCTATGGCTTCCCAACAGATGTAGGTGCACAGCGCGCATGTGCTAAACTTCAACCGTAGCGCTGCTGCAGCGGTGTTATTTAAAAACGGTACTTATTTTAAAAACACGCCTCGTATATTTATTTCATTTTAACCCCACAATTACATTTGAGTGGCACTGGTTAGGTTAGGTTAGGTCCCTTATATGGGACAGGGACACCCCAGGGTTGTTGAACTATTGTAGTGATATTTATAAGGTAAAACTGAGAAGGCTCTATAAATTTTAGCCTATTTAGGTTTACACTGTCTTTAGTGTTGTTGGAGATATACTAAAATTATCTATGGCCGAGTTATATTTTTTACATAGCTTATAACACCCCCACCGCTCCCCCCAATAGGATACATTTAATTTTTTCCTAATTCTAACTAATATAAAAATATTAAAGTGTATTTATTTGTCCTTTCATTTCGCAATGGAGCAATGAATCAATGCGATTTTTGCATATTGATAATAGACGGATCAGAAAATGACAAAGGTTGTCTTTTATCCTGGGAAATTTCATACTAACCTATTCATATTTATAACCTATTTCATGCTAACCTATTCCCATGAACTATTCAATATTATAAATAGGAAAATATGTTTGTATCCTTCTTTCACATCTCAACAGAGCAACAGATAGATAAGATTTTTTGTGATTGTTTGTTTTTCTTTCACGTCGCAACAGAGCTACAAATCGATGTGATTACTTGCACAGATATAGTTGACGAGTCAGAAAATGAAATAGGCTATATTTTATCTCGGGAAATCTCATTGCATTGGGAAAATTCTTATTTAAATTTGAGAATGAATAACGAAGCAACATCTCAAGAGATCAATAAATTGTTGTGATTTTTTGAAATGCTATGTAATGTAATACGTAATATAAAGGAGCGTTAGAATCACCGCTCTTATTCCCTAATTTAGAGGGAAATAATTTTGTTTTCATTATTGTTCATATTAACTCATTCGTATTATCACGAAGTAATGAAAATAATTTCTCCCTATAAGTTTGTTACTATAAGCACAGGTAAAAGCTGAAGGGTTAAGCCACAGGTAAAAACATGTACAAGTGTTATGAAGCCAAGTACAAGTATTATGAAGCTCGGCAGATGGTGAAGCCAACATACCTATTGAAAGAAAACTTAAAACGTTAATTACAATTTTAACTATATATCACTGTTAATAACTAATTTAAACACAACAGTTGTAGTGTTGTGTTTTTAATTTTATACTAATATAAGCAAGTTTAACATGTGTCATCATTACTTTTTTTCCTCATAAGATCTCACTATGGTTATCTTTTCATCTAGGGATGGTACGTCAGTTCGTGTAACGGCAGCAGGCGTTGAGCGTGCGCCCGGAATCTTTGTATCGCGACTGGTACCTGGTGGGCTGGCTGAGAGTACGGGCTTATTGGCAGTTAATGATGAGGTTCTGGAAGTTAACGGAATAGATGTTCATGGGAAGACACTCGATCAGGTTAGTAAAGAGATATGTAATAAAATAAATGCACTGTATAAAATTTATTATTCTAAATGTAGATTTAGAAATGTGAAAACATGAGATCAGTAATATTGCTGAATATGGAATATCCTGAAGAGTAAAACAGCGTCTATCCATTAATCACACAGATAAATTTTGACACAACTCAAATATATTTTGAAATACCCAGCTATTTATCTTATTATGTTTAGATTAATAGTCTTTTGACAGCTTAGAAATCTAGACTATCGTACATTCTTATAGACCCATTGTTTTATTCTCTGCAGGTAACAGATATGATGGTAGCTAACTCGTCGAACCTGATAATAACAGTGAAGCCGGCAAACCAGCGTGCAGTTCTCGCCCCTCCAGCTCCCCGCCGTGCCAGTCTCTCCCAAGCTTCCAGTCATTCACACCATTCACAGCCGAGCAGTGGTGATCCTGACGATGATAGGTGAGGTTATCTCATTATGATATAATATAACGGAAACTTGATTCAGATTGATGAAGCAAATAACATTATGCTAAATGGTTATATTTGACTCGGAAATGAGTAGATTTATAAGTAAAATGGGAAGTCTAGAAAAGAAAAAAAAGATATATGTGGGAAAAGGCTTTGTCTAGAAGGTCTTTTGGAACATAGTCTTATAATATTTGTGATTTATTAAGAGGGTGATAAAAATAGTTCTAAATTGAAAATGAAAATATGTGACTTCACTGTAAGGGTTTTATACAGAAATATTAAATATTTATTGAGTAAAATCATCAATTTTACTGAAAGAAACATATACTTTCCTACGAAGTAATTCGTAAGCGTCAAATACATGTAAGCATAATTTATAAGTTATATACCTATTTGTTCTGTCATTACATTAACCCCTAGGGCGTGCATGTTACTTATAAGTAACATCATTTGCACCATTCAAATGTATATATTTCTTAAAATGAGATAAACATATAGACACTTATATCATAGGAAAGAGAATGAAATAACAAATCGAATGGTTGTGTAGTCGTCTGTAGCATATATTTACGCGGGTACAATATTTTAAAATTGTGATTGTGTTTTGTTTTAGATATTTTAGAGTTTATGTTTGTGATTATGGAATCAATGTAAGTGTATCTATTATTTGGTGTGTATTTATTATTTTTATAACATCTATTTCATATTTATTTATATATTTATATATAACAAAATATGTGATGACGTCGCGAAAACGTCTCTTTTATTATGAAAAATGGTAGTAATATCATTGAATTGTGTATATTTGGATCAACAGTTTCATTACGAAGATGGGAAAGTAATTTATTATTTGAGAGTCTCTATATTTTTGTATATTCATGTGGTGTATATAATTTTTTATTTCTTAATTTTTCTACCATATTATTTTCTAACATATTATTTTTTTATTATTGTTAGAAATATAGTTTATGTAATGTTTCTGGTGTATTTCCATATGTAAATAAACAAAATTTGTTATAGCAAAACCTTAATTTTTCTCCATTTTGTCTAAGCAATTCCATTTGAAAGTTTTTGAAGTATTTCAGATATGTTATGGCATTATTTTTTTTATCCTGAATTACATAAAGGGCTCAAGGTTGTTTGCATTGCATTTAGTTACAGTGGCTTCTTCTAATATTGCTATCACAGAAATAAACAGACAATCAATTGATTATTTTTTACACGTGTTTATGGTAACAATAAAAATTGCATTATATAAAGACTTTTAATTTACAAATCTTCATTTCTTACAGAAATGGGGAAATCGTTTTTCTAAAACTTATAACTACACAAATATATACAAATGCTTCGACTATATTGTAATCACATTTTTTCTATCTGCTTAACAAATTTCATCTTTGGTCACAATTAAATGAAACTACGTGATGTAGTATTATTTCTACTTTCTTTAAGTTCTTTACCACGACCTAGGTTTCGTTGTATTACAACATCTTCAGGTGGGCTATGAGTAAAGATCTTTGCTTTGAATCTTTGCTAATAGCCCACCTGAAGATGTTGCAATACAATGAAACCTAGGTCGCGGTAAAGAACGTAAAGAAAGTAGAAATAATACTACATCACATAGTTTCATTTAATTGTGAATAATGAGTTTCTAGATAATTAACGCCAAATATATTTAATATGCATCTTTGGTCTCATCGTGCTAATCGTAACCATTTATTATGAATCTCAAGATTTATTAGCAGTTAAATAAATAGGTTAGAAATATTCTGTATAGTTTGCACAAATTCTATGTAATAAAAAGTTATTTTAGGCGATTAATTTATGAAAAGTTATGAAGTCTCTGTAATGTTCATACTAGTAGTTTGTTAGTTTTTTTAAAATCGTAATATGGTCAAGGCTATCTGAATTTCGCTAAATGCTTATGAAATTCGATACAAAATGTTAAATCATTCCAAAGGAATTTAAATTTTTGCAATTATCATAATTTTTTAAGTAAAATTTCATTGGTTTTTTAAATAGTTTTACAATATTTCAAATGGATTTAAAAAAAATTTAAATAATTAATAGGGAATGTATATTAAAAATAACGTGTTATAGTTTTTGAGTTTAGAACAATGATTAACCATATTTAATTGCAATAAATTGGTTTACCCGTTTTAGTGCCATGGTTTTTTTACTCATATATACTTAAAAATGCCAAAGAAATCTTTTGTTTTTTATGTCATTTACCATTGTCTCGAAAAAAAACTGTATCTCTTCCAAAAATTATCCAATTTTAATAATTTTTTCGGTGCTTTCTTAATAAAAACTTTTACAAGGATAATAAAATACAAAGCAAATTATAGAAATATATATTGTGAACAAAAATTATAACAAAAACTGAAATCAAGGTCACATCGTATTTTCACAGTCCGGTACATCCTCCGTATCAGCAAAATAATTGTTATCCTCACTATTATCACTATCACTCAAAATTTGCATTACGGCAAATTGTGAGCGCACCACAATGTCACTCCCACTATCATTTTCTTTACAACTTGAAAAACAATCATTTTCACTCGAATTATTTTCATATTCCGACATTATGAGTTAAAAATTTTATTTTCCTGGATCCTTTTTATATTGTAATTACTAAGTATATTATAATTTGAACTTTATGTAGCGCATAGAAAGATAAAAAATTAGCGATGCGTGCGAGCGACCTCCCCTACCGCGTGCTAAACAGGAACCGATTTCGCGAGCACCAACGCGCTCGTCGGCACTCTTAACGGTTAATGATTGTGAACAAAAACAATAATGTGTTTTAAAATTTTTTTAGCTAGATCATAATGCATTAATAGATGGTCAAATAGTTGTGTGAGTGAGATAGAATGATATCATAAATTAAATTTCATAAACAATATTTACTACAGAATGACGAAATGTGTGGAAGGGGTAGACCCCTTCCAATTTAATTATTATAATGGGCCACCGTGACATAGTGGAATTTATATATCAGGTAACTAAATATAAAGTATATTGATGCGAAGCCTCGTATGACAGCAATAAAAATTTATTTTTTTAGCTTAAGGAAAAGCACATTTATAAAATTAAATAACAATTATTTTCTAATCAAGATGAATTTTATGGTTATTAATTGTTTTATTTTAGTACATCTCGACTTTTCTTTTGATGTCTATGGCTTTTATGTCATACATTTTTAAAAATTTTTATTTTGAATTTAAATACTTGCATATGAAAGAATGAAGGAAGGGTAGTTAATGCAATCCACTGCCCTATTTCAGATACGATCAAGACGAAATCGTCGATCTCACTGCGGTCACACTAGAGGAGCAGCCGCATGCAGAGAACGGCACAGCAGACCCCACACCCTACCCTCAACATCACAGCCTGCAGTCGGCCAAGGATGACAATGGACAGATTCTTCATCTCTAGTACTGCATTCGCCGGTACCGGTACTGTATGCTTATGATGCAGATAACCCAGCGGGCTCACTTGTAGGGCCAGCTGTTAAGCTGCTGAGACGTGTTTGTTTATCTAGTTCTGTGAGTGATATGTGGTGATGCAGGTGCTTAGAAGGTGAAAAATTTGAAATAAACGTTGAATTTCATTCTAGAATGAATCCTAGCCGTTACATTCGAAGTTATTAATTGTCTACTTTTTTAACATAGTACATTTGTTACGTCCGTAGTATTACATGCCAAACACCACTATCCATAATAATAAGATATAATATAGGTTTCTTCAATGCGTAATAGTTATTTTATAAATATCGTTATATGTTTATGTATTCAAAAATAGAAAAAGGACCACAGAAAATGATGAAAACTAAAATTGAATCTAAAGATCTGTTAAGAAAGTAAATATTTGTCAACATGCAGTCAAAAAACTAAGAAATTCTAATGACATTTTGTCAGAATAAATATATCTGATTAGCATTTATTGATTAATATATGTAAAACAAAAATAAATGTGAAATTATTTCAATTTTGATCATTTAATTCTTGTTAAATGTAAATTAAGTTAGACAAATTGTGTTCACATTGGCCTCTAACTTATTATACAGTTGTTATCCTAGCGAAATTAAATATTACACTGTTTAATGTTGAAATTTTTAAATTAATATGTAAACTGGAAATGGAGCATTACACTTATGGTAACATGTAAAACTGGCTATGTCCATTTTATTCATATATAATAAATATTAATCTTTGTACTATTAAATTTGGCAGCTGATTCCAAAATCGTAATGAATTTAGCTAATATTCTAATGTTTTAGCAATTAAGAGATATTTAAAAAATGCCTTTTTTACATAAAATTTAAACTTTTTTGGTTAAAAAAATTTGTATGGTATTAATAGTCTAAATTAATCGATCTTGGAAATTTGGTATTGATCATTTTATTAGCAGCTTTTTAATAAATATTGTAAACATTTTTATAGAATTAAAATAAAATGCATCTTTTATATTAAGGGAATGAAATATAAAATGGACAGTTTAATATTTAGGAATTTTGCAGCCGCTATATAAAAAATATAAAGCTTTTCGAACATTTTATATGCATTAAATTTTAATTAAATTTAATTATATAAATCGTATGACATGTTCATTGCTATCATTGTAATATAGGGTACATTTTACAGTGCCTAAATTAAGATAAGATTGGGGTATAAGGTACTGCAGACTAAATCCTATTGGCCTTTCTGTTGTCTAAAGTTTACGAAAGGTCTGTCACCCTATGCGCCATTTAATGTGTTTGGGTCTTCTGACATATCACTTAAAATTTTATTAAATAGGTATACGTCTTCGCCCGTAGCTGTTTCATATTGTAAAAATTTTTTTATATAAAGATGCTTGAGATGGTAGCGATGGATAATCTTAAGTACACTAGCAATAAAGGTGTTTCCAGATCAGAGTTAGTATAGATTTGAGAAACCTGGACGTATCGTATTCCTAGGAAGAGTCGTGGAAGTTTAGATAGTAGTCTAGAATTTACAATCAGAAAATAAAGAAATGAACAGGAATTTAATGTCACCAAATCTTAACTGTCACGTCATCAAATCATAATTGTTTCAACGTATCTGTGTTCTATGAACACATATGCGTTCATACAATATTTCATAAATAATAATTATATTGATAAGCAAAATTTCACTTTTCGAGTCAGCATTAAACAATAGTGCCCAGCTGTCATAGGGAAATGAGAAAAAAAATTTTCATACATAAATATATTGCTCACTATGACTTTTTTATGCGGAATTGAATAGGGTGTGAATTTCAACATAGTTTGTAAGCAACTTTTTTGTTTCATTCTAAAAGTGATTCCATGATTCTTTATACAGGTAATTCGTGCAAAAGTTTTGGCATTTATCATAAAAAAACATAAAAATACAATCATTGCTTATTTGGTACAAAATAAATGAAAATATTTAAATTAACATATAATTTATTAGCATGATATCTTTCTACAGGTAATTCATGGAAAAGTTTTGACATTTTTAAAAATCAGGGTAATTTGGATTTCGTAGGCTGTGTCAAATTTTAATTTCACAATGAGATGAAAAAACAATTCCTAAACCGTGAGAATTTTCTTTTAATAATGGCATTAAAACCGTCCAATTACATTTTTTATACAATATTTTAAATGGCTAGATTAGTCAAATTCCAAATGTATATTATTGTAGCATATTTTGAACTGACAGCAATTTCAAATTTTGAAGTAAAACGTCCGTCTTAAAATTAATTTTATTTCATTAAATTCAATGTGGTGGGAGGTATGAAGATCATATTGTTAGTTTATCTCGGACCACAAATATTTTTTATTATATGTACAGATTTTGGGTAATTGATATAGCAAGAATTTTTTTTCGTATTCCTCTGGTAAATATAGGATGAAAATAATCTATAACATTTTTGTTACATTATCACCGAGAAATCATTTAGAAATAACTATTAATAATAATATATTTCTTGTTTTCAAAATTTAAGCAATCATAATTATCGTTAAACGTTTTAGTACCATAAAAATAACCAACCATAAAAATGCTAAGAAAACACTGAATTATTAGTATAATAGAATAATATTTGTATTGCTCAATATTCAAAGGCAAATAAGGGTTCACCGAGTCGCGTCATATTGCTTTGATGAAGCTAAAATATTTTATTTATTGTAGTTTTATTTTGCACTCGGAAATCCATAGAAGCTGGCTTGCTATACCAATTTAACAGCATTTGTATATACATACATACACATAGAAGAAAATATGCTAGTAAGGTTTAATACTTAATTCCTTAAGGAGCTACTTACTCTTAGGGATCAGAGAAATAAAGTAAATTTTTGCAAGTTTTTGTGAATAAATTTATTTTTTTGTGCAAAATAAACAATTCATCTTAAAGTGTTTACTCTGAATTATGTTCAAAGTAAATTTCTTTAAAAAAAAAAATAAATGGGTACCACATTATGTTTCTACAGTAACCATTGTAGTTCCTTAAATTGTTATCATAAATAGAAAAAATATTCTCTGAAAATGTTTTAAAAAAAAGAAGTTTATGACATAGCCGATTTAAAGAATTAATTTTTTCCAAAAACCATTTGACACTTAAGATCATTTTGTGACAAAAATCAACGCTCTACTTCGCAAATCAATAGTTACAATGAAGAAACGAACTGTTCAACTCAAGGACAAGTATTTAAATGATTTTGAAACAATCATACAGTTATGAAAAATAGGGCGACGATATAACAATTCCTGCTCAACAATAAATGTACATAATACCTACAGGACAAAGGACTCGCATGCATTTGTGTACGTTACAGGTGGAGACTTTGGCAGTGTTGTAAACCTTTAATACTCATAATAGATAGATATTAGAGCATATAGTTAAAAGTTAGTACAATCAAACAAATATATTTTAGTTAAATTTTTTAACCCACCTACGTGTATGTAGCTCCTTAATATTTGTACCTAAACACAAGCAGTTCGAAAAATTTTACTAATAAAATTTTTAAAATCCAATTCCTTTAACGCTTTATATAGTTTTACAAAGTATACCGATAGAGTCCCGAGAATGGCGAACGTGTGTTTCTAATTATAAATGGGCAACGCGTATGCTAGCGTTGCTAATATGCCTGTTATATAAAGTATGTGCATAGTATAACAAAATATATGTGAATTATAATACAAAATTTAACATATCAAAGACATTCCATTAACTTTAGTGAAAATAATTTACTGTGTTATATGTTTATAATGGCAAAAGGAAAATATAAGCTAGTAATTTGGTGAATTTTAGAACAATTAGAGGATCGTTTGTTACAGCTCTGTTTAATTATATATCTTGCCGCAAACACATATTATCAATTCATGTATTCGAAGAAATAAATTACATTGTCCTATCATCTAGAAGGGTCAGATATTTTCAAAATATTGCTTAATATGTAAATAAAACCCTTGTGAAATTAGAAGTATCCATCTAGATCCGTAAATATTTAAGGATGCAAGGTCTGTAAAACGACAAATTGTCGCTTCATTCATAATTTGGTTACGAAAAATTTTATTTTTAGTAGCCACGGTAATTAAAAATATACGGATGGAAAAGAAATAAATAAATTAATTAACGATTTAGCAAATTATATAAATTTTACACTAACATATCTACAAATATAATATTTGCAATATCCATTGTAATCAAAGTAATATTTTTTTGTAATTTTCAAAAATATTGTATTCATTTGAATTTTAAAAAAATTTCTTTAAAATTCTGTCAACTTAAAACAACAAATACTCCCTTAACACTAACAATTTTAAAAAGAAGGGAAATAGACCTGAATTTTTTTACAAAACTTGTTTTATGGTTATCTAAAGATAAAAGTTTTAAAAGTGTACAACACATGTCTATTCGTATTTTTGCGCACGGCAACACATACCCTATCAACAGGTTTGCCACTGCGGCCTTAATAATTAAAGTAAATAATGTTGCCTTCACATAAAAAGACCACATTCGTTCGTAAGACTTAATAAATAAATAATGACGTCTTATATTGTAAAAATAAGCATACGTACTATAAGAGTCGTATAATTGAATATCATAGTGTTATATAAGAAAAACTGAAATATTTCCACATAGTATTTAATATTTTATGTTATTATCTATAATATTTTAGCCTTAATACTTAGTTATGTACTTAAGATTATGTTGAAAAAGTCACAGATCAAATTATAATATTAATTTATGTATGTATCCTTAAATTTTTGGGGGACACATTTTTGTGTAGATTTTTTTTGGTTTAAGTTATTGCAACCAAATTTAATAAAAAATTATATGAGGCCTTAAGGACTATAATTGTATTAAATTTTTTTTAGCAGCTTTGTACATATTTTCCAAGAAAAGTCTTAATCAATTGGTAAACTTGGATGAAACTTGGCATTATGTGTATTCAGGTAAAAAATTTGATACGACAAAGCTGCAGAAAGGTAATTCTCTTTGATGTCCTGAAAATAACAATGAAAACTTTTTTTTGAAATTCCGCATAATAAAAATGATTATGACCATTTTCAAAATTAAAAAAAAAACACTTTCACTTGAAGGTTAAATATATAATCATGAACTGATTTATGAAATAGACAAACACATGCTTTCCATTCTAGCCATAGAAAAGTTTTTGTTTTATAGAAAATTTTTTAAGTTTTTATTGATAATATTTAATTATTGAATGATATTATAAAATATGGGAATGAAAAATGTCGAAAATATAGTAATAATTTACCAAGCAATTTTAACTTTGAACTTGAATAATGCCTGAATTTCAAAAAACGGTTTCCACTCTTGAGGACACAGAAGAAAATCACCATTTCCCCTCTTTGTCATTTTCAACTTTACACTTGTATATTATGTTACCTGATTGTCTTCCATTTGTCTATAAGAATCAAAGTTTTCTGTTACATTTCTGTATGCATCAAATTATTAAATTCCATATTTTGCTTTAATAAAAATAGTCAACCTTTTTTTTACATGCTACTTAAATTTTTTTCAGTAATAATTTGAATCTAAAAATTTATATAAAAATGTTCTCCATATGTCCACTACATGTATTAGGCTATAAGATTATTCCATAATCGTAACATTAATCAGTAAATATTATTGCAAAATAAATATAAAAGAATGTATTATTGATTTTATACATTATTATTATTATCGTCATGTAGCTAGAACTATGCGATGTATTGTATTGTCAGCAAATTTGTCTCACTTTAAGATTTGTTTAAATGTTTGCCTATATAACTGTGTGGGACCAACACTTCTGGCAGATGACATCTGTCATGAGAGAATATTTTTTTATTATCTTATTGACAATGATATGACAGAAAAAATTATAATTAACGACGTAACTTTGTCAATTAAATTAATACATACAATGGCAAATTTTCACATACGAACCATTGATCGATCTATATAAAACTTTATTGTGGAATTATTGATTCTACTAAATAAAATATTAATGAACTTCTTTTTTTTTTATGTATTGTTGAATCTGTTGTTGTCAAAATAAATTTTATAGCAAAATATAAGATTATCCAGTGTCTGTTAATTTTCTTTATTTATTCCGCAACGTCACGAAATTGTATGATTTAAAATTTTTCCAACCTTAATGTTTTTTTAAAAAATAAAAAAGTGCGAATGGCACATCACTAGACATAACATTTCATGAAGTGATACAAATTGTGCTGTAAGCTTGATTTTGTTCCCACGGTGCATTGTTTATTATTGTAATCATGATTGTTTATCATTTTTTTTTATTGAAATTATGTTCACTCTCCTTGAATGGATGTAGGAGAATAACAACTCCTGACTCTTATTATATAGCTAGTGAGAAAGCAAAAAAGTCAACAGAGCTTTATAATGCTTCTGATGACAGACTGTTCCATTGTCAATAAAAAAATTTAAAAACAAATTAATCTGAGATCAACTTTGTTTCTTTTTCCTTTTTCAAATTTTTGTTTAACCTTATAAATTTTTATTTCTTTTTAGCATTCATTCATTTAAATGTATGCAACTTTGTGAACAATATGTTTCAAAGTATTGTAAAATTTTGTTTATCATGTATTTCTTCGTTCTTCAATTGTTGAAAGTGATCAATAGGACTGATATTTTATTCGTTAACGAATGTAATGTGTTCAATTCAAAGTGTAGTGCCTGAACAAATATGAGATTTCATATGGTGGCATAAATCTGGCAGTTTGTTTTTTTGCAAACTGCTATGCTATTCTTTATATATTCAAATAAAAAAAAAGCTATAAAACATTTATATAGTCTGTGGAATGTGTAACAAATGGTAACAGAGTAAATTTGACTCTAAACCTTTTGTTTTGCTGGTGTGTTTAATGTCATATTTAAAATTTTCTTTTTTTTCTCCAGAATACTATGCCATGTCTTTATCTTATTTTGCCATTAAATTGAACTCATAATATTCGTTAATAAAATCATGTGATGGTTGAACAGATTGAGATTGTTGATTTTATCATTCCAGTAATTAAATATAGAAATGTTTATTTTTGAGTCTCGATTCGTTTTGTTTCACCAGAATGTCTGCTGCTAAGCAGCTAATGAACTTTAGTATTTAACTGAAGAACTGATAGAAGATATATATGAATATATTTCTATATATATATGAATATATTTCTTTTACATTTAAAATTTTTATTAGATACTAGATATAGCAATTGGGACAGAATTATTAATAACTTTGTATTTATAACCGAATTTACGAGTCCCTTCATTTTTTTTTATCCAGAGTTGAGTTAACGTGTGATTGTGGGATTTTTTAAATTAAAACAATTGCAGTCATTTAAATTTGGAATTTAAAAATGGACATTGTAAATTAAAACAAATGCAGTCATTTAAATTTAGAGTTTAAAAATAGACATTTTAAAGTAACACAACTGCAGTCATTTAAATTTGGAATTTAAATAGGGACATTTTAAATTAAAACAATTGCAGTCATTTAAATTTGGAATTTAAAAATGGACATTGTAAATTAAAACAAATGCAGTCATTTAAATTTAGAGTTTAAAAATAGACATTTTAAAGTAACACAACTGCAGTCATTTAAATTTGGAATTTAAATATGGACATTTTAAATTAAAACAATTGTAGTCATTTAAATTTGGAATTTAAAAATGGACAAAACAATCAAAATTTTTCTCGATTTTTTTCTAGTTGATTGAATGAATGAGGTTGTGCCCATACACGCAAAGAACTATAAAATGTGGAAAACTTCTATTGATAGAATATAAAAGAAATATATTCATTCGTTGTAAAAATAAATATAAAATTCATTAATTTGCCACATTAAATAAGACTTTGTTAATTATGAAATTAGAAATTGATAGATGTCATTAAATATATACATCTCTCATACCCAAAAGAAAATTATACCAAAAGTAAGGTTTTTAAAAACAATATATGTAATATTATTTTTTGTGTGTTCAAAAAAATCAGTTATGTACTGAAGTTCATGTAGCATCTATACCATTCGCAATCGCAATGTTCGTTTTGATATTGTTTTTTTGTATGTTTCTCAATTCATAGGCAAGTTTTATGTGAAAAATATGTTAAATCTTAAAATTATGTATTTAAACATGTAGCTGAGAGTATAGTACCAGGTGTACTTGCCCCATTTTATAAGGCATGTTTTCAGGAAAGCTTATAATTTGTTATATGAAGAGGACTTCTTTCTGTAATAGAGGCATATTTAGAATCATTTTAAATTCTATACATTCATATTTTTATATAAATTTGTTTCAAAAATTACTTCTCCAAAACAGATTATATCAATATAATCAGACAAGATGATATATATATATTTTAAAAATGTTTGCCCACAAGTTCGTTTTAAAATTTACAATTAAAAAATATTTTATTTCAATGACTGTCATGAAAGCAGTTAAACTGTGAAATTAGCGATTGAAGTTGATAAGTTATATACATTAAAATAATTTGACATTTTGATCATGGTTTATTTCTAAATATTTAATAAAAGTTTTAACCTTTATGTTATAAATTTATATCTTCTACATCTTAAAAGTTCATAAAATCGCAGTAAATGTATATTAATTAAAATATTGTGCAATGTTTGGAGATTTTAATAACATTGAAATTATTTAATATTTCACGAAATACAACATGTCAATTTTTCGAACATAAATGGAACATTAAGATAGAAACAAGTAAAGATATTGAGCTAATCCTCATTTTCAATTGTCTATTGGCAGTAGTGATTCTAAAAAAGAAAACAAGTGGAGAAGAACTGTCAAAAGTCCTTTTTTTTCTTTCTTTTTTCTCTTAAAATAAAAAATTCTCAGCTACACCATTGTTAACTAGCAAAATGTATGAAATAAGACATTTGCTGCAGACTTATTATATTTAATAACTAATTAATATAGGTACTTATTATATAAATAAATCAAGATAGTGTATGTATATATTATTTTTTATGATATATGAATATTGAATATGAATATTATTGCAATGAAATTGACATCTTGTGTGGAGTTTTGTAAGGAAGGAGTCTCTCTTGAGAATTAAAGTTATTTTTTTTTATAACAAATTGCATTTTTGTGTTTTTATTTTTGTATGCCACATTTTTTATATCAATAGATGCTCTTGAGGCAAAGATGGAAGTTTATAAATCTTAAAAGACATTAAATGTGCGTTGGTAACGAGGTTATGTTTCTGTCAATTTGACTTAGAGTTTATAGTTAGTTATGGAATATCTGAAATCCCTCCTTTAGATATGAAATGGATATCGCTAGTTAAGGGGTTACACCACCGTGGCACTCGGAAAAATAGGTATAAAAATAAAAATTTTTTTGGTGCAGCTATTAAATATAAAATAAAATTTTTATTTTATAATTAATAGTTTTATGAATAATCTGAATCTGGTTTATTTAATAATAAAGAATAAAGAAAATTAAAAAATGACAGAGATATGAGTCATCAAGTTCTTAAATATCCCTACTGATTTTCTCTGTCAGGTATCGTCTCAAAAATAAAAAAAATAATTTCTTATTTAGAAAGGTAGTAGCTAAGATGTAGCAAAGGAAAATAATTTTCAAACTTTTCTTGTAGTAATGATAGCTGTTTGAAAAAAAGACTGTTTTATCGAAATTTTGAGTTTAACAAATTTATAACTTATCAATGTGGCATCCAATCAAAAAATGCTATGCTACATCTTAGATAATATTATAAAGGATATGTGTTGTAAATTTTAATTAAATCGTTTAAGTAGATCTTAAGGTATCTTGTACACCAGTTTGAAAAAAGTAATTTCAAAATAAAAGAAATAATAGTACGGTGTCAGCATCTTAAAGCCAAATATTTTTTTAAATTACCTTCAATCTGCGATTCCTTGACCGTAAGATCTTCCAATGTTGTCGCAATGTCCTCCAATTCCTTTTAAACAACTCTTCAATTTCCTGGCCTCTTTAGTGTTGAGCTCTCATATTGGCTGTAGGAATTCATTGAGAATCCAGGTTTTCGACCAATTGCAGCATGCTTGGATCAATTAGAAGGTTCAGTTTAGTTAATTACAAGGCATTATTTGTAATACCCTAGTGCATCCACCATTAAATTTACTAGCTGCAATATAAGATACAATCTCAAAAATGTTTGCACCACCACAATGCACTTTTCGAGCCATAGACTAAATGAGAGTGTTTAGAATTTCATTGTTGAGCTGAGTGTATCTTCACCGCAACTTTGTAGTTAATTACCTAGCAATGTTAAACAATTTTTTTTTAAATGTTTTTGCTGGTTATTAATTAAGATCTTCATATGGATGTTTTACATGTTTGCAAAGTTTTATATGCATAAATCTAAAACACAAAGCCACAAGGCCTTGAAGTGACGAAATTATAATGGTTCATTGTTTCACTACTGGACCTTAGAAACGAAACAACATTGCTTAAATTTTTACTTTATTGCTAGGAATCAAAATTTAGATGCGAATTTAGCATGTATCTTATGACTAATAAATTTTTGATATTTTTTTTATAAAGAACTTAAGTGGTATGAAATACAGGTGGCAGATTTCAACGTTTGAAAAATTGTAAAAAAAACTACACCTCTAATACAAATAGGTTTATTTTAACTTTATAACAACAAATGCGGATTTCATTTTTTAAAAACCACGTTTTCCAAATGGCGGCCATTGAGTCTGACACACTCTTCGAGTCTAGCACCCATGTTTTCAAAAACGCATTTGCAGAGTGACTGGGGTATCCTACTGACTTCGGATCGAATATTTTCTTTAAGTTGTGTCACAATGCTCGGATTTGTTTTGTAAACAACGGATTTTAAGTATCCTCATAAGAAAAAGTCACATGGGCTTAAATCGGGTGACCTAAGTGGCCACGGTAAGGTACCGTTTTGGGATGTTTTTTTCTGGAAATAACTGCCGCACTGCATTCATGGACACATTAGCAGTGTGAACTGTGGCCCCGTCCTGCTGGAACCATGTGTTTTGGTTGAAGGATGGACTATTCTGTAGTTCTACTCTGAAAAAGTCATTTAACATCTGGGCATATCTCTCCGAATTCACAGTTACAGTTTGGCCACGTTGATTTTCAAAAAAATAAGGCCCTATGATTGCAGATGCAGACATGGCACACCAGACTGTTACTTTAGGCTTATGTAAAGGCTCTTGATGCATTTGTCTTGGGTTGTGCACATCCCAGTAACGAAAGTTCTGCTTATTCACATATCCTCCAATGTGAAAGTGAGCTTCGTCACTAAAGAATATGTTGCCCATCCGGGTAGCAGTACGAAATCTCAACAACATCACCTCTGCGTAAGTTTTTCTTAATTCAAAGTCAGAATCGTGTAAATCTTGAACAATTTGAATTTTATATGGATGGAACTTGAGCTTTTTTCGCATTATTACCTGTAAAGTTGATTTCGGAATTCCCAATATCGATGAACGTGTACGCAGTGATAAACGGGGATTTTCAACGACAGAAACCATAACACGCTCGACATTTCCATCCATGGCCACCAATGGTGTAGGTCCTGGCCTGGGCCTATTTAATGTTGATCCTGTAGCTCTGAACCTTGGTACCCATGACTGAATGAGGTCGATCGATGGTCCATCACGTAATCGACGAATACTGTAACGATTATTAAATCGACGGCGTGCTACAGACACCGAAAATCCACTCGAAATGTACGTCTCGTCGGCAAAAGCGCAGTGCTCTCCACTCTACTGGCTACTAAAACATCCGCACCGCTTGCGCTTCTAACGACGCCCCCCGTGCCCCTCTTATGCGTTGCGTTCAGAAACTATGTTTGTTCAAACTTTGAAATCTGCCACTGGACACCCTGTAGTAGTGTATGAACATTGCACTGGAAGAATACTGGAAGTTATTCATCCCTAAAACACCAGAAGACCTATTTCGACGTATTCATAGGGATATCACTAGGTGGTGAATGATTTTCAAAGATATATCAATATCTATATAAATAAAATTGTATATAACATTGGATGTCTTTTTCTTATTATAACCTTCCCTGTGTTACTAGAACATAAGTTTTGTTTTATTTTACGTAAGATTTGATCCTTTCATGTAATAAAACTCAAACTGTAACTTTCATGAAACTTTTTGTAGTCTCTTCTATAAGCATCTAGTTTAGAAGAAATCATGTTAAAAATGAACAGAATGCCTTTATTTTTTTACAATGTTTGCTAAAAGGGGCTATCCTCCGAGACTCAAAAAACCTACTTATAATAAAGCATCTTTTTTCAAGCTTAGCGTTATAAAATATTATTTAACTAATAATATATTTAATTCAAATTAAAGTTCCTGTAATACTTTAACTTACTAACCTTAATGTGTTCTTAATCATCGCTCTTTTCTGTTTTTGGCTTGCCAATCAAGAAGCATCCATCTAGATTATATACTTACCCATTGCCATTGAAATACTCAAGGATATTTCAATAATTAATAATTTTTGCTTGAAGTTAACTCATTCAGACATTCGATTATTAAATTTTCCTCAAAATAGTCTCATTATAATGAACTAAGCCAATATGAAAAATACGAATGTGACTAGTAACTTATGTGATTTCAATAATTACAAAAAATATAAAATGTAACTTTATGTACAAAATGTAATTTTCATTCTCACTCTTATAAAACTTTTAACTAGAAGGCTCTGGCAACACAATTGAAAAATTTATTTCATTTCCTCTGAGTTACAGCTGGAATAACATTTACATGGTATTTGAATTTTGGTAGTTCGTATAGTAAACAAATAGTGACTAGTACCTACATGGAGCACTAAACTTATTCCGTTATGATATACAGATCTGCATAGAATAATTATTAAGACGATGACTAAGCATAGATAATGGATATCATTAACTGTGCTAAGTGTTAAAATTTTAACTCACTTTTGTCAATTGTAATTGTCAAAGAAAAAATCTGTCAAGCACGAGTGTGCACGAGTGCATATTTTATGAAATTTTTCGCTGTTGTTGAGACTTACACTATTGTGTTCCTTAGTACTTTAGAAAGCATATGAGGTACTGAAAATTATCACAATTTTCATTTGTCATTGTAAGTAGTAGTGTTTTGTTTGCTTAATTGTACTCTTGTCACTTAAAAATTACAATGAAATTGTAAATCAGAATGAAGATTCTATTGTTGTATTTAAGTCTATAAAAGAAATTTGAGTATCTTGATAAAGTGTATGACAAAATTTATAAACTAAGAAATAAAAAATCACAGTTATGACAAGTAGACATACAAATCAGTCTAAGCAAACAAAGTTAATGATTTGTTTATATGTAATAAGTTATTTAGAACTTCTAATTTTTTTCGTCATTAGTAGGAAATTTGTATATGTACTTTGATATCCATCACATTCTGTTAGTGCAAACATAGTAAAGAATGATAGATAATAAAGAAATGAATAATACGGTGGCAATACTAAGGGAACATCACTAGTATGAATTACATTTATCTATATAAAGCCTTATTCTTTACGTAACCTCTAAAAATGTTCAAATGTTTTACCCATAAAAATTTATCAGGTGTATATTAGAGCAGTCTTAACCCTCTTATACTTACTTATTCGTCTCATAATTGTGGTTCTACAGATGTTTTAAGGCCCACAATACAATGAGCTAATTATTTTTAGCATATTTCAATCAATTATTTTAAAAAACTATTAACGTTATAAATGTCACTCATTGCATTGTATACATTGGAAATGAAATAACAACTTATCAATTTGGAAACTTCTGAAACCTAATTTACAAAATAAAAATTTGTTATACAAAATAAAAAAATTTAATACAAATATTTTTTTGGAACTGCTGTATGTTTTCCTCAAAGTACAAGAGCAGCTAGAGTTTTTTCTTTTTTTTTTTATTTATTATTTGCAGTTTTCACAATAAAAAATAGTCTTCACAACCATGGATACTGTATTTCGATTGCTTATTTCGACACACACTTCACTTTCTCCTCATGAATCACTTGTTTTAATAATCGAGTTCATAAACATATAAAAGTCATTATCCAGACAGCAAATAACAAGTCTCAGTCATAAATTAAACATGAACCAAACAGAAAACCAGTATGTGTGGAGCTTGTGATTGGCACTATATGTTCGAGTCGGCGTGGCCTCCTAGCTTCGATTCCTGGCCTCTTGTCAAGCGGGGCTGAAGTTGCAATCCCCTGGTGTTTGCAATCGTGTATTTAAAATGCCACAAACCAGCGATGGTTAGCAGTGCCTCTATTGCGAGAAGCTACACACTGTGATCGCTAACCCGCGTGGCCAACTTGGCAATTATATTTATTACTTCCAAAGGTACAGGTACGGTCATTGGAGAGGTATATGCCCAAAATGGACTGACACAGGCTGTTCATGATGATTATATTCGAGTTGTTACGAGTGCCATATGATTGGCATATAATGTTTTAAATCAATGATGCACATATAATAAATGGAACTTATATTGTGTAATGTGATAAGATCTACAAGAACAATCTCTTCTAGTTGACTATATTATAGTAAATTAAATAATCGGTTATTTGATGACCATTAAAAGATTGTGGAAGTAATACAAATTAACAAAACAAGCTACAGTATTTCTAAAGAATGTGGTAGGAAAAATAAATGAGTGTAAATGTTATCAAACGCATGCCACATCTGAAATAACGTCTTTTTACAATTAAATTCAAGTTCCATAGTTGTCTATATAATTTAAAATTGTTGATGCAAAATTAAAAGAAATAATTTAAATTGAAAGTTTTAATGAAACACTAAGACTTTTTTCATATTGCTCAATCTGGTAGGGAAAGAACATGTTTCATGGCACATTGATCTTAACAAATACATTGACTTCGGATCATATACATACATATTATCATATTAGGAGCTGGATGAAATATGTTATTGAAATTTTCATGTGTTTGTCTTAATATAAATTAAAAAAGCAATATAAATGGTTTACATTCCTTTCATAAATTCCATAATAAATTAGTAGCCGTAAACGTATCATCACAAAACAATCAAAATATAATTCAAAATATTAGTATAATATTCAACTCATTTTAATTTATTGTTATTGATAAACAGCCTAAAATCTAATAGAATACCGTCTTTATAATTAACAAAAGTAATAAAATAAGTTTTGTCAATATTTAATGAAAGCTGATCCAGATATCCAGTTGTTTTAACCATTCATTTAACAAAAGCAGACAAAATACAGATGATTTCAAACCAGCTGTTACCAGTACATAGCATTGTTGTATCGTCAGAATGTAAAACATTATCTGGTAATAAGCTAAAGACATCATTAATGGCTATAATAAAAAGTAGGGCCCTTAGAATAGAGGATAAGACTAGTTGACACTAACTTACTATTTGATAATAATAAAATGGATTATGGCAGCGCAACATTTTTTTTAGTTTAACTATAAATAATATACTACAATGGGAGCTATAATTTCAGAAATTGCATGTAAACTTAGTTCTGCTTCATACGCCGTCAAGGAAATCTAAGATTTAACAAATGTTGACACTACAAGAATTGTTTACTTTGTCTACTTTTATAGTATAATGTCGAATGATACATTGACTTGGGATAGCGCTGCTAATACTGTGAGTTATTTGCTCAATGTACGAATTAAATTCTAGAGATTCGCTTAAAGAAATATTTAAAACAAATGATATATTCATACGACTTTTACAATATATTTTTGAAAATATTTTGTTATGTGATGACAAAACCATTACTAGCGTCAAGGTTGTGATTATTATAATTACAACAATAGAAATAAAGATTCTCCTCCAGATCTCCTTGAGGAGAACCTGCTTTGACCAACTTAATTTCATTAATACAATTCTTTTTTTTAACATATTGGGTTCTAGACAAATAACTCCTTTTTAGTTCATATGGAATACCTTTAATATTTCGACCTGATTTATTAAAAAATCCAGTGACTTCTTGGTCCATCATATGCCTATTTTGTACACAGTTAGGTCTAACAATATTTGGTCTTATTTCACACATAAATGATATGTATAATAAATAATTCAAAATGAACTGGAAGGAAAGACAACAACAAGTGCACTGAGTAACAATAAAAATAACCGATTCGTCAAGACTACCCACTTAGTTTAAGCTTATACTTACCTAAGTCGCCCATGGCAAAAGTGACAATCAAGCGCACATGGCTTATAAAATAAAGCAAGGTTTAAAGACTTGCTTGAGTTCACCACGCTATATCACATGGTATAGCCACTTTTTTTGAGCTCTATACCGCATGATTAACAATATCGCATGATTAACAATGAATATGTTAAGACTGAAAGTTATTGGAAAAATTTAGATCCAGTGAAATGTAAAAAATTTAACATTATTTGTCTAATAAAAATTTAATATTATATTATTAGTCTATGCTATTACAATTTAATTAAATTTATTTATCTACTGGTTACTTTAAAATAGTGTTAATAACTTAAAGCAAAACAAAGATGCAAGCACCGAAAAGAAGTTTCTAAGATATCTATACAGGAGACCATACATCTGTCTTAATTCTTATTTAAAATTGATATTTTCATATTTTTAATTCTGTAAATTTTCCCTTTATCATTGGCTCACATTTTTTGCCACTAAGACAATTGCTACGTAGAATTTTTCTCTATCCAACTTTTACTGATAAGACGTATTCAACAACTTTCCGCTCAAATGTAATATTCTTTGGAACACAGTGATCTAAAACTGACTCTTTGTTTTTGTACAATGTTCAGTTACAAAACTATCTTAATATATTTGTTTTAGAGCCGTTTATTATACAAATGAAAATGCCTTTTTTGAAATGACATGTTTGAAATGCAATGTCTAGTTTAACATAAATGGAATGCATAAAATATATTAAATAAATTAAAGTGAAGTAGAAGTCAACTGAAGGAGAATATCATTCAGCTGCTGCATCTAAATATAATGGTTGGATAAGGTGTTATTTATAAGCTTGTCGATTGATTGACATTCAAATGGTGACAGTTCGCTATACACCTGTGGGCGTAGGTCAGTGACAAATGATAAATATTTTAGCCAATCTGTCCACCAATTACTCATCCCTATGCAGTGGAAATCTTCAAAGTGAGTACTTTCACAGTTGAATTTTTAATATATTGTGAAATTCGCCAGAAATATTATCATTTTTTAGTTGTTATTAATGAGTTAACCTCCAAATTAAAACTGTTATGAAAATTGATTAATGATTGTTTTTACTATACTTGTAATTGTACATAAATCTGTGTAATGATAAAAGTTATATAACATCTTATTTTGTTTATGTTTGGCAAATACTGAATCTTTTTCCTTCATCCATACAAATATAAATACAGTTTGTTGTATAGATATTTTTAAACACATATTATATCCAATAGGAAAATAATATTATTGGATTGTTATTGTAATGTTAATGTCATTATATTCAAGTGTATATTCAAGTTGAATGTTTATCAACATTTATTTCAATAATCCGTTTTTTATTTTGCGCAATTACAATATAACCCTGTATGCATATTAAAAAATTATTATTTATTTTGCGGGAAAAATTTATTTAAATACTATTTCATAAATTAATGACTTATTTTCATAATTCTTTCATTATAAGCTTTGACATTTTTTAAAAAAATTACATTATATCTCATAAATAATCAATACCTTGAATAACAAATCAGTGTGAAACTAAACAATAAAAATCATTTTATAAAATTCCATTTTGCATAAATAATGTGATCCTATAATTATGATCTTTTTAATAAGAATTGATAATATCGTATATGCTAATTACCCATATGCTGACTTGCGTAACTCTCTATTGTATAATTTATACATACTACATTTTCAGAATAAAAGAAATCTGACTAAAAAAATGAAAAACAAATTTAATGTTATAAAATAACGTAGAATAGTTTTCTCCGTAACCTATAGATTATAAATGTAAATATTTACTTTGCTTCCTTACATTAACTGTCTCTCGGCATTTATAGAATAGACTTATCGTTAAAATTATAAACTTAGTTTCCTAAAAATTATGACTTGTGTTGAGTTACTTTCGTTCTAAAGATTTGTTTCTTGCAACCCTATGTTGCAGTTGCAAGCAACTGAAAAACAAAAATCTTCACTTTTCTTCTATTACACTACCTAAACACTACAGCATTAGAATGTTATTTGTTGTGCTTTTGTTACTGATGTTAAATGTTAAGTGTTGTTATAAGATTTTGAACGAAAATGTTCATACATTAAAATATAAATAAATATTGATATTTCTTGGTGTTTTATGTGACATAACTGTCTAAAGGTATTATGATATTATTTAACTTCGACAGCTCTTTACCGTTATTCTTTCTATATTTTATAATTCAAAATGGATAGTTATTGTAATATCAGTGGAAATAAAAGATGCAGTCTTCCATTCTTAACTTTTCCTTTATTTGTACTTTCTTTCTGAATGTATGAAAATTATATTTGTTAATTGAGTAATGAATAGAAATAGATAATTGTTTTCTGAATGGAAAATGATGTAAAACAGTAGTTCAATATTCAATTTTTGTGACCTGCTTGGAATGGTTTTTCTCTGATCTAACTTTACTATTTCTGAAATTCAAATCAATCAATCTCCCACCATTCCTCACTGAGGTAAAGCAGGTAGTGACGAAAATTACTTGTTTTGTCATTTAGTCCCGTCATTCTTCATTTATATACTCGACTGATGCAGGGCTCGTTATAGACATTCTCCTGTTTATATAAAATCCTTATAATAATCCTATATAAATCAGTCAACAATTTCATATAAGTAGGTTTTTACATTTACTAACCGTTGACTTTGACTCAATCATATTAAATTTTGTTAATGTTACAAGCTTTATTAATGTTTCATATGATTTCATTCAACAATTAATAAAAATGCACAGTTTATTTAAAATGACCATCATTTTTATATTTTGTCTAAGTTTATTTGCTGTTATTCAATTATTAATTGTATTTCAGTTACGGATTTTGGGTTAAAACACAAAATATGGCAGAAGAATGTCTTATGGAGGTACCAAATAGGATACCGACCTATGAAGATTCACAAATAGACATAAATGCTTACCCACCAGCAAACTACTCTTGGATTGCGCCCAAAAGGTTGGCAGCGATGGCATTGCCACGGAATCAAGAGCATTTGAGGTGGGTCATTAAATTTTTGTTAAGCTTTTTTCCAATTTATATAAAATATACGTAATATATTAACTTATATATGTAATGTAATGTATTGACTTATGTAATATGCATTCTAGTTCTGAATTCTTTCATGAATAAATTCCTACAGGCAAACGCAATTCATACATTACCAACAAACTTACATAAGTAGAAACAGACACATTTTGAAAATTTAATTTTAAATACAAATTATGTTTATCTAGTTAAATCAATTTCAAAGTTTGTTAATTATTAGTAGAAATAACGTCAATCCAAAATACCTTTTTCATTCACAATAATTTTTTCTATATTTGCTTTTTTCTATGCAATTCATTACAACTCTATACAAAAAGCCATTTCTTTTAGGTTTATAGTTAATGAGGGAATTAATCATTTGATCACACTGTCGGCTGAAAGGAAACCCCCGATCTCTGAAAGCGAGTTTGACTTGAAGTGGACAGAAATACCAGTAGAAGAGTTTCAAGCACCCAATCTTGAACAGATATTACAGTTTATAGATATCTGTAAAGATGCTGAGAAACGTAATGAAGTAAGTTAAAATAAATGAAGGTGAGAAATTTAACAAATATCTCATATATTTTATACTTACTTTGCTCAATAACAGAGTTGAATTAAAATAAGTAATGGACTTTTATAACAAAAAAATATAGTATAAAACTTATAAAAAAATTAAAGGGTAAAACTATTACGGATAAGCCCACATTTTCCGAAAAGCATTGAAGCAATTAATAATACATACCATATATGAGCTTGAAATAAATAAATTTAAAGCTTTGTTTGGGTATATAATTATTTTTAGAAATTTTCATTAATTAATTGTTTCTATAATTAATGAATAGTTGAATGGGATAAATTTTTAAAAAAATTACTGCCCTTTTACTATTTTTTAAATATTTTTATACCAATAGAGTAATGGTATAAAAAGTTTGTCAATATAATTTTATAAATAAATTACATAATATTATCAATAGTACAATAAAAAACCAACTATAACACCTGTCTATGTTTCTGAAGTCATCTGAGGAATTTGCATTGTTTGATGGATTCACACCTTGCGTAACTTTTTAGAAATAATTTTCTTATAAAATTTAAAATTTATAAGTAATTTACAAGTAGGGTTTTTGTTTTTAACAGAACTTTAAAAATTCTCTCTTACCGTGAAATAGTAGGTAAAATTTTTTGCCATTTTCTATTCCTAGTTTGTCAAAAAATTTATATAAAAGCAAAATACACAGAAATCAAGTTCCGCATCTCTAATTAAAGGAAGCTTCGATATTAAGTCTATTTTATATATATATACACACATTGATGTTCAGTTTAATTCTAATTTAATTTATGGCAGTTATGGCTCATAATTTATGAGAATTCAGCTTCAAATCACATTTCATTTTGATAATGTTAATTTGGATTATAAAAGTCCTAATTTAAAAATGGTAGGAATTAGCAATATTTTAATATCTAATTTTTTTGGTTATAGGCATCAGAGCATAATAATTTAAGAGAATTCCAGTGGAGATGTATCAAAACATTGTTCAAATGCTTCATATTTTCTCACCAGTGTTGTTAACCTCTCATAAAACATTTTTGTACATGATAATTGCTTGCGTTTATGCTATTATCATCTTTTTCAATATCCATATAGTCCATAACTAAATTATAGTACGACTTTTTACTTTTCTGTAGTGTTTAATCATCAGCCGCCTAATCCTTATAGCAATAGAAAATGATTTGTTTACAATAGGTACACGAGGTGAAAACAAATTTGTTACTATTATTTGATCGATGACCCAACATGTAATTTCATTTCCCTATTTCAGGAAATAAAATTACAATATTTTATTTTCCATTAAATTTAGAGACAGCTTCAGTAAATAAGTTACAAAGAAAAATTTGGAAATTTTAAAAATTGCACAAAATTGCTTGTCTGAGCCCCTTATTCCTACAGTATTATTAGTAGAAATTTATAATTATGTTTTGTTATAAACAAATTAGTTATTTAATTGAAAATACGATTTGAATTATTACAGATAATAAAAAAATAATGATTGATAAAAATGTTAAAATATTTGAATATTATATAATAACTTTTTAATTATTTATCAACTTAATACAATTTTAACATAAACGCAGGGAACACTCATTGCACAAAGTTCGAATAGCAGTTAATTTTGGTCTCAATCAAATTTTCTTACAAAGTACATGGAAATAATCGGTAACATATTTTTTTTCTAATATGGATGAACCACATAAGAAAAACCCTGTTTCAAATATGGCTTATTACATAGGCACCACAATAATCCAGCATTTGTATTCCTATTTAGTCAGTTAAGACTTAGCTACAAAGTTCTGAACAGTAAAAAAATTATATTCGGGTGAGGAAGGGAACTAGAAGTTACCTCGTTGGGTAAAGCACTCATGAAATTGTTAAAATCCTTGACTTTCACCAAAAAATTATTACACTAAAAAACCATTTGTTTTTATGCAAAATATAACAATAATGGAGTTTTATTAACATTACTATTTTTTATTATTATTTTATTGTAATAGTAAATACGACAGAAATCTTATTTTAGACATTGACAAATTTTGGCATTAGTGAGCTTCATGCAAATTTTCTCAAAACGTTTGTGAATTTATCTGATAATAGTGATTTTCAATGTATTATACTCCATGAGTAAAGAAAGTCAATTGAAGAATCCATAATTTTATCCTTATTGACACCACCGGACATTGTCGTGTTTTTATCAAACTGTATATTATTTAATATAATAGAATGAAATTCCTTGTTTATGATCTTTTATTTTCAAATTGTTTACAGAATTTATACATATTATGAAAACGTCCAGATTCAGCTCTGCCTAATGCGAGCTACGGTATCATTGTTTCATTTAAATTAGACATTTTATAATAAAAAAAATTTGTTTTTGTAATTCAATTTTCAAATCCTTGTATCATAGACAAATGTCTATTAACTCTCTTAATAGAGCCGTGTACTATCAGGTCTCAAACTAAATTCTGGCTGTTTTCTAATAGTTAACTCAGCTAATATTATTTTGACATATTGTTTAAATCAATCTCTCAAAATTGTTTCAGAGAGAGCATGTTATCAAAATTTTTCAGAAGCAAAGTATGATATTACATAGCACTCTTCTTTAAGTGAAACATGAAAATTATATTTTCCTGCAAATGCTCGTTTTTGGTCCAGAATTAGGTATTTTTAATTTAATAGATATATATGAAATTTACTTGAAGTATCTATTGTAGAACAAGAATAAGTTTAGGACTTAATAGATTACATGTTGCGAATATTATCTTACTTTTTAAACAATATATGTATTTATGTCACAAAAAAAAGATGAAAGCAATTCTTATAAAATATGAGAATTGTTTATAGTATAATATATTTTAAATCCTATTTCTATGAAAAAAGATATTAACTTAAAGCGACAGTCAAAACAGTTTTAATTAACTTTGTCAATAAAGAGCATTTGTTGCCTGTGTGCATACATATCTATGTAATATTTATTTGACAGGTAATAGGTGTACATTGCAGGATGGGGAGGAGTAGATGCAGTGTTTTACTGGCAGCTTACTTCATATATTTTCACCATTTATCTGCAGACCAGGCTATGACAATTTTAAAAAAAATTAGACCAGGTACTGACTTGATACCACCATTAAAAACATTTACTTTGGCCTATTTAATACTGTTTTACAACTTTGTAAAAAAACAATTTTTTCTGTACTTCATGTGCAGGTTCATGTGACTCTCCGGAACTCGAGGAGATGATTCAGCAATACTACCAACATGTATCTTCGAAGTCACCAGGAAAACATGAAGCAAGCGAAGCCAAAATAGAAGAGTTGCTGAATGCTATAACCTTGGATAAAAACAATAGAAAATCTTAAACGAACAAAAATATGTAGCCTAATTTATTTTTTGAGTGTAATAAATGTTCCTTGATCAATTGTCAATTGTGTTGTGTATTTGATATACAGTATGTTTTTTATGCTTCCTCCAACTGAAGCAGATCATAAAAAAATTTTGTTTTAATACTTTTAACAACTCTTTTAATGTCACAAAAGTTTGTCTGTTTCATGAATTTATACATTAACATTACAAATAAACTAGTTTTCACATTTTTTAAAAATATTTCTGTTTTTAATAAACAAGAACCCCATACGACTATTCCACCCCCATACCACCCTCATTTTTAATAAACAAGAATCCCAGAGGGTCACATGCTAATTCCAATACGCTCTTTTATATTCCATTAAAAAAAGCGTAAAAGCTTTACTGCATTTCAAAAGACAAAAATTGTTTAAAAATATATGTTCAAATATTTATTTTCAAAACCAAGAATTTGTAAATATTGTGGAATATAGAAATATAAATATGAAAACTATGACCAACTTTGTATTGTCTTCAGTTTTTCTTTGAGTTCTAGAATGTTAACTAAGAAACACGTTTTAGTTATTAAAAAGGAAAAATGTTTTGATTGCTTAAATATGTTTTCAAATTTTATTTGATTTTCATAAATAGGTGGTAATTATAATTTCAAGTCACAGCCTTATGTTACTCAATCTGAAGTCAGTCCAGTTAGTCGATTAGACCCTCTTTTATTTCCGATTATGATAATCTGAAGGCAAATTCAGTTGTCAGTATTGCTCGCTGTCTTCTGTCTTGATTTAAATCTCTTCTTGGGGCGGGAAATCTGATTGCTAGTGGTTTCAAAAGGACATTAGATCAGTATTGCAATGAAGTCTGAGAATTAACTACATTTTAATGTAAGAAAATGCGCATTAGTGCCATATTCCTGTTTACGTGTACCCTTTGTGCACAATTGTGAATTAAAGAGAATGACGCTCAAAAGACTATCAAAAGAAGATCTTCTAACATTTCATAATCATATCATCGAAACCTGTCTGAAGGTCTACAGAATTTGTATACAACATTCCCATGGTTTCTATTTCAATGAGTGTATTGTGAATTTATTCAACTTTCTAGTCACAGTATCAATGAAATGGATGTAATCATCTGGTCTCTGCATAAATTAACTTATGTACTTATTTTAGACAAAATATTTTAAAACTTTATTGGATTTATATACAAACTAAGGTAAGGTCTCTCTATCTTCATTTATTTCTTTAAAATTTAAAAATAGGCTTGGTTGTATTTCTCTTTAAGGGACCCTTGAGAGGACAGATTTAATTTGTTTAATCTACCGAGAGTGCGCGTAACCATCCTGCAGTGTTTCCTTTTTTTTTACATGCTTAGATTGACTGCTTCAGGAATGTGGTTATGGATTTTCTTGAAAGTTCATGATTGATAATTAATTTGAATTGATGTGTAGTTTTTCTAGTTTATTAATTATTGTTTATATTTTTACTATAAGCTACTGAACAGAATTCGCAACATATAAAATCTATGTACACTAGACTACTCCTTTTTTATTGTAATATTTTTGAGTGTTAATAGTACTCTGCATCATTATGGATGACATTTACTAGACTGTTACTTTTAATAAACATAGAGTAAAGAACTCTGATAAGAAATTCTTTGCTCTATGTTTATTAAAAGTAACAATCTATAAGAACAAATCTTGGAAATTAAGAAGACAAGATATAGTAGAAATACAGTTACTTTAATGATAATCTAGCATTTTCACAATGGAAAGTAAGTGTTTTGCTTAACAATCAGAAAAGTAGTCTTATAAATTTTAAATTTAAAAATATAATCATTATAATTGTGTTCCATTATATTTACAGAAATTAATATCAAGTTTATTCTCTTTATATATAAAAGTGTACTATGAACATTGTGCCAATTTCAAATGTCACATGTTAGCTGCCAGACATTTACACATGTGAATAGAAGTAATGAACGTCGAATAAAATCTAAAAATAATTCACAAACTTATTCTTGTATTTGTATTGACAAGCTAAATCAGCTGTGTTTTTAACATACATAGAGTGAGTTATAATAGAAATTTAGTGAAAGAGAAGGTAAGAAATATAAATTATTGAGTTGGAAGAAGACACAAATATTATTATTTGTTTTAAATTCTGGCTGAAAGAATGTTTTATTAACATGTAAAAACACAGATTATAAATTATTTAGGTTAAGCTTTCTATACTATATTGATAAGTATTATTAATTTTGTAAATTCCTAAAAATTTAACTATCAGGATACATGATATTTTATATAAATTAAAAAATATATAAAATTTGTACGTTCATTGGATATGTGCCCATTGAAATTTTTTTGCCGATCTTAAGAAAACATAAAAAATTTAAACATTTTGTAATATGTTGTGTTATGGTGTGTTTAGGTTTTTATAAATTTAATTAATGTAATAAAATCTACTTTATGTTAAGCATAGGTCTCAAAAAATAAAACATAAAATTCATATGAATTTATTTGAAATGAATCCATAATTATTTTCATGTATATTTTACAAAATTATAAATTGAACTTCAGGTATTTACCTATTTTAGATTTCCATAGCCAAATGACAAAAGTGGAACCTTCATCATGTCCACCAGCTTGTCTGTATTAGAAGTGCACAAAATGTATCGGTGAAAAGAAAAGAGTGATATTTATCATTTTATTAGAAAGATATCAGTATTTCAGATCTCAGTATTTCAGTATTCTGAGTTATTAACGAAATTATTTATTACGCGTACGTTGAACCGTTGAACAATGGTCACACAACATGATGATAAATAGTAATGACTGAACATTATGCACTATTGTTTGAAAACAAATATAAATTCTACAAGAGTATTCACTTTGCTTAATACTTTGCAGGTTTAGGATTTAGGGCTGTTAACCTATATTCAAATTATACATTAAATAACTTTAATGATAATTAAATAACTTTAATTATAATTAAATAAATTGGAATAGATAATTAAATAAATTGGAATGAAACAAAAAAAGTGTTTGTTTACACAAATATTTTGAGCGAACTAAAGTATACTTTATCACAGCGTTCACATTGGATAGCAAGAAGCTACGTTTGTCTACATAGATGCAGTTGCATATTTGACTAAACAGTTCAAACGTTTTCTTTCTCTTTCATGTAACGTCAAAACATATACTTTTATATCTAGCTTCACAATGCGACGTGTGAGTGAAATTATTGATTTGGTGAAACATTATTGGAACTACGAAATAATAATATACATTAGTTCAACTAAGCCTTCTAAACAAATGTACAAACTTATATAAGTACATATATGTATGTATTTATGTTTGTTCCCGTATTTCTTAGAAACTAATAATTTTTTTTATTGGCTTTATTATCTTTCAATTAAGATATAGTAAAACTTTAATCAAAATCAATTCAGTAGTTTATAAGATATTATATTACCAGACATTACTTGATATGTGCGTAGTCAATTTATGACGCAATTCTCAATAATAATAAATACATGTGGGATATAATATGATAGCATAATAGAAATTAGGGTATTGGTTAGTTTATAATTTAGGAAAACGGAATTTATTAGTTGATGTTGTTAATTAACATTATTGTATATTATTATTCTTCAATAGCTGACATCATATAACTGTAGTTATCAAATTGTTAATAATATAAGATTAACTAATATTATAAGTGCTACTAGTATTATTTACAACCTTAATTATAACTAAAACTGAGAAAATAAAAACTAATTTTAAAAAAAATTAAACTGACTTCAAAATGTAGGTAAGTGTAGGCACACCACTTAAAATAATAAAATAAGTAATAAATAAAAATACGACCAACTAAAAAGGAAAAAATAATAAGTATTATAATGTGCACAAAGTAGATTCATAAACTAAATTAAAAGTAAATACTGATCTAGGAAGGTATGTTAACAAATTTTTTTTTAGGTTGGTAGCATTTAAAGGATGTCAAATGAACTTACTAAAATAAAACAAAAAAGCTAGTCTTGGTGGCATCAACCTCAAAAAAAAATTGTTAACATTCCCACTTAGATTAATCCCTATTTTTGATTTGGATTTTGGATTGATTTTGTGCGTATTATATATACTTATTATTTCTTCCTTTATAAGAGTAGTAGTAACATCTACTTACATTTTGAAGTCGGTTTAATTTTTTTTAAATTATTTTTTTAGACTATCAATTTCAGATGTATTGCTAATTTTACACATTTTTGAGTTTCCATATCTCCATAGTTTCTACTTTCTACAAAGTCACTTTATTATATTTGTGCTGATAATTCTAAAAAGTTTCTAATGAAGAATAAATATATAAACAAGAAAAATAATACAAATATATTTACATAATTAACTCATTTTTGAAACAATGATTTATTCACAAACAAAATTAATAAAAAAAATAAAATCTCAATAAATATTGATACAAATATTTAACCAAATGCCAGGACAAATTTTCATAGAGAATTAACCATTGTGGTATTGATTGCTTTAAAAAAAAGTCACTCTTTGCTTAATAAAATATATTAAACGAAAGGATAGTTTAATTATTATCAGCTTACCCTTTATTTCACATACAATATTTTCTTTCAAATTTATAGGTTTCTAATAAATAAAAGTATCCATCCATGGCTTCAGAAGAAGAGGATATATACCCTCCTTGGAACTTTTCATGGGTAGTTCCTAATAAAATAGCTGGAATGGCATGGCCCCAAACTAAAGCTAATGTAAGGTTTCTGCTAAAGGAAGGTATCAACCATCTCATTACACTGTCCCCGGAGAAGAAGCCGCCTATGCTTCACTTTCCTGAGATGAAATGGACGGTTATTCCGATCGGAGAATTTGAAGCTCCAACTGTTAAACAGATTTTAAGTTTTATTGATGTCTGTCAACGGGCTGAGATTAAAGGAGAAGTGAGTATATATTTTATTTAATTATTGTGTAAGTAGTAAAAAACCCTATAGCTGAAAAAAGATATCAAAACTCATCAACCAAAAAAATTAAATAACATTTATAAAATTGAGCTAAAAACATCAATTTCATCAAATATTACTTCAATAGATTGTATTATTTACCATCTACGATTCCATTGTAATTTTCTACAAAATTCCAACTTCATATTTCTTTTTTTTGTGACATTTTCCACAATTTTGGGAAAATAACGCTGTGCAATAAACAAATTCAATTAAAATTTGCCTCTCATTATGCTACAAAGTACTTATTTTTTAATTAATGCTATCAACTCTCAAAAACAAAATAACTCTCTTTTATTTACAATTTTTATTATTGCAATCTTCTAACACACTCTCACTAAATTTAAATCTGATCTCCCAATTAGTGAGAAAATCGGAGTCTTGAGTAATCCGGTTAAATCATAGACTTTTTTTTTCAATTTATATGTATATACAATTATTTACAATTTATTATATATCATAGTCGATCATTAAAGGTATTTGTTACCTTTTTTTGGACCATTTAAAGTTGTCATGTGTCACCCTCTATTCAGTGACATTAATTTATATATTGTCTTTAAATATTATATTAAATAAGTATTATTTTAATTATGATACAATTAAATAAGAGTTAACAAATTACATTTATATAAGTATTATAAATAGTCATTTTGAATACGTTCAGTATTATTTTTTCATATTTTATAACTCTTTGAAACTTAACATGTAACACGCATTAGGTCCTAGGTGTGCATTGTCGACAGGGGAGAGGACGAACAGGTACCATGCTCGCTTGCTACCTAGTCCACTTCAAGCATTTAGCACCAGAGAGGGCAGTGCTTACTATCCGCGTACAGAGGCCAGGTAATTTCATTTTGCCACCATAGTCATATCAAATTATTTACGTCAGTGTCTGTGACATAATCATATTTGATTTTGTACACCATAATACTCACTTATTACTTTACCAGCACTCTTATGTTTAAAAATCAATTAAGTGCATGTTGGATCAAGCATCAATTAGGTTTACATAGTCATTTTATGAAATATTAAGCTATATGCATAATTCATAAATTTTTATGTAGTGCTCACATGTACTCGTAAAGGCCTAAGTTAGTTCATTATGGATTCTAATACCCCAACAGTTGCGCCTGCTATTGAGATTAGTCTTCTGAATTTTTTTTAAAATTAAATATTTATTTCATGTACTTTCCAGATTATTTCCACGTACTTAACAGTTTTCTTTTTGTTAGTTCCAAAACTAATAAAATTCAATTACCCGAAATAATTTTGTTTGAAAGTACTCAAAATCCACTTTTCGAGCTTTTTCCAGAATTTTGTATAGTCTTGTTTTGAAATTGGGACACAAATTGCTTTAAAGCTTAATATTTTATAAATTTAAAGTTGAAAAGTAAATATGGTGAGTGGAACCTAAACTCTATATATTAATAGAGGTCTTTGGCATCAAGATCTGAAGCATTGTAAAATTGCACGCATGAAGGTTTAAAACTATATATGAGAGTGATAGACAGATGGAACACATATGGATATTCTAAAGTCTTATAGTATCCATATTTGACAATGAAACCATAAAAAGATGTAAATTAAGGAATCCTAAAAAGATTTAAATTAAGCTGTTCAAGATAATAAACTTAACAACTGAAATTATTTTTATTTTTTTTGCTAAAACATAATGACATCTACCATGTTTTGCATATTGATGAATTCATTGTTGATTACAACATTGAATTTTTTTAAGTCACTATCTTTAATGAAAAATTGGCACATTTTTTTAAGCTAAAATTAAAATGACTTATTTTTTTAAAATTACACAGTGAAAAAATGATGTCCATCCACCCATTTTTCCATCTATGCACCCTCTGTGGAACCGTGACACTGTGGCAGGCAGATACATAGACATCTGTATCTGCTTGTCACAGTGTCACAGTTTCTTCTGTTTTAAACTTACAGGCATACAAATTTTTCAAGTAGAGGGTAGATATTTTTTTTACATTCTATTAAATGGCATCTCACTGGATATATCTTCAATTAAAATAAAATGGAGTCTCCATTTATTATTTTTAGTTTTTAAGTCCCATTGCCAAAATATTACCAAAACCTTTAATTAAAATTATTTACATTTAATTTGCGTCAACATTAAGAGATATAAACGACTATGGAATATAAAGTGAATAAAATTCATTCTTGAAGTTAAGTGTTAACATTTTTCAATTTGAGATAAATCAGGATGAAATATATATTTAATAAAAAAGAAGAATTTCAAATTCGGAAGTTGAGTGGTACAACTTAAAGAAGAGAAGGTAAAGAAATAAGCAATAGCATTATACCCCAATTCAAATCTAAATTTTTAAAAGTTGCGTATTTTAAAGCGAAACGAGAATAAGGGAAATCAATGAAAGAGAATAAAGTGGCAATTGTCTTCACTGAAAATTATCTCATGCAAGAACATTTGTCTCTTATCTTATTCTTAAATATATTCTCATGTTGAAGTATTGAAAAGTGAATAACATATTGAATTTTTTTATTTCCTTGTCTGCAAAATTTTTAGTTACGAAATAAGATTTTTGTGTTAGTAAGAAAATAATTACCATTAATGAAAATTTTGGCGAATGAAATTAAAGAATTACCTATAGATATCAAAAAAATTATTGTTTCAAAAATATCTTTCAACATTTTTTGTTTGAATGATATTTACAACTACACAGTTTAAATGTTATATAAAAATTTTAAACCCACTTGCATCAAAATTGTTATAGCCTATCATACACAGCTGCTACATAGAAAGTTTTGTGTTCCAAGGGGACTCCAGATTCATTGTAATATTTTTATAATGAGAACAATTTATGCCGCACTCTAACCATTCATTGTCCTAGTAGTAAAATCATACTATGAGGACAATGAATGGTTCATCCTTTAATAAAGAGAAAAATTAATGCTATACTTCAAGCACTCATTGTTTTCATTGTAAAATGATTACCTAATCCTTTTAAGACAATTAATGATGTGCTTCAAGTATATATTCTTTTCGTTGTAAAGCCATTATCTTATCCTTTTGTAATGAGAAAAATTAATGTCGTATTCCAAGTATTCATTGTTCTCATGGTATAAAGATTACTTGAGAATTGGTGGATTCTCATTTTGCCACTTGAACAGGTAGTCAAATTGTGAGGTGATAATTCAGTGTAACTAAGAATTTTTAAAGCAGTGCTATGGCTTTAGTTACAAAATTAAAATTAAAAGCCCTCACGAATTGCATCATTCTGTCGATTATTCATAAAATGGTATATAGGTACTAAGGTAAGAACTTGTCAGGTGTATAATGCATTGAAATATAACAGAAGTCACGTAGCGAATACTGAATAACTTCTGTTCTATGAGACAAAATTTTATACAGTACCAACACGACACCAAAAGAAAGAGTGTGACACGAAAACCGAGACAGCGCTGCGACAGAGATGTACGATCGCCAAGCGAGACAGTGCATATCCGGGAAGCCCTGTACCCTACACCGTGGGATCTACAAAACGGCAAACTGCCACAGGAGCGTTTCACAGTTCGCCGCTGACCACCATAAGATGCAGAGAAGGAGCTCTTCATGTACCACCCTGGATGATGGTCACTCAGACCAAGGCGTTGCGACCTGCAGCCATTGTTTACCACGTGCTGGCTATTATTTGGCATTGTCATGTTTAATTATTTAAAATCAAGTTTTGAGTATGATGTGCAGCCGTAGCCGTTTATTAGGCGCAGTAACAACAGTTACAAAGACAATGTTTCCTAATGCAAATAATACCAACCAAGAAATAAATAATGGTTCAATTAGTTATAATTTAATAATGATTCAATTAGTTACATCTGACCACATTATTAAACGAATGTGATCAGTATTGAAAAAAAATGCAATTTGAAAGGAGAGCCTACGCGTGTCAATAAAGTTTATGTAGGGAAAAATTTTGACTCAATTAGCTGAACATGCATCCACAAGGTTGAGACAAGACCAAAGACATTAAAAAAGGATTTTTATGAATTCCAAATATCAATTCTTATGAAACAAATTCACATGATTTAAGATGTCATAGTTTATTTGTTATAAAAGCAATTTTTTGTGATAAAAAGAATTTGAATTGTTTCTAAGAATTATTACTTTACATGTCCATGATTTCAGATTTCAGTTTACATGTCCAAATGACTTCATTTTACATGTTTACATGTCATTTCATTTCATGATTTCGGTTTACATGTTTACATGTACTACAGATATAAAAACATTTTTTCTTACACAGGTTCTTGTGAAACTTACGAGCAAGAAAAGGCAGTATGCCGGTACCACGATTGTCTTCGTGGGACACTGAAAATAGATTACCAGCTAGTAGACAATAAGAAAATTTTCGATGAAGTATACCCACGTGATGATGAATCGACTGTCAGCCAAGATAACCAGGACACCATGTCGCAAATCACTGATCTAGAGACTGAAACCTTTGACTGTTCACATCAAAGTTCTTTATAATGTCAAATGAATGTAATTATAGATTTTTGAATTTACCTATAATAAGATGTGTTTTTTTTGGGTTCTGTAGTCAAATGGCAGACAGAACCCTTACAATTTCGCCTTTTAGTTTAGTTTGTCTATCTGTCTGTTTGTCATCACATCATCATCATAGTTCTTTCAGTTTAAGGCTGATTATAATTAAATTCCTAGGAAAGTAATTTAATTACGTGAACACAAAAATAGAGATAACATTTTTTTTTTCAAAGACGTCCCGACGACGTTTATGGTGTGGATAAAATTATTTTTACTGATTCCTTCAAACGTGGCATTATTGAAGATTCTATTAAAACACAATCAAAAATTTTAATAATATTTTTTAACTTTACGACGTCTGTGAGATTTGAATCTCCAAAGTATTTTGTAGCGTTTATGTGAACTTCCAATTTTTTATTTATTTATAATTCTATTTATTTATTTACCTATCTTTGTCGTCAACACTGTACTTTTTTTTATCAATTGTGGTTAAAATCGGTTTGAATATGTCAGTTCGAATCTCACCCAGAGACATTTTTTGGAAAGATTAAAAAGCAGAAATATTTCCTACTCAAAAACTAGAAATATGTTTCTATATATTTATATATAAGATATCTAAGTTCTTAAGATATCCCAATTCAACATAACTTATTTAATAATGGATTAAATTAATAAAAATATGAAACCGTATTTTATGGACATATATTCCTGAAACTCAAAGAATTTCCCTGTTATATAGTCTTAGTGATTATTAAGGTTCATACTAATTCGTAACATGCACACTCGGATGAAAGCAATTCTGGGATATTTGGAAAATTGAAAGAAGTTCTTCGCAGAGTACACATGGAAATAATTTGTAAATGGAAATTTAAATATACCATTAAGAAAAAGTATGAAAAAGCAAAATATTGCTTTGTAGACTTGCAAATATTAAAAAAATTTGAGTCACGTATGTTAGATATTGTACCTGTTATTACAAGAGCCTGGTGACCATAATAATTGTTTAAAAAAGGTAAAAAGACATTGAAACAATCATAGATGTTAAAAAAGTCTACATAGCATAAAAAGAAAAATTTATTGAATCCTAATCATAGATATCGTTTGATAAGTATGTGACATGACGTACGAAAAGGATTTAGATAATGGATTAAGATTAAGTGTTCTTACTGAGAAAGTGATTGCACTTTTATCGATATAACTAAGTATTCATTTATATAGATTAATAGATAAATTATGGAAAGTAAAAAAACTAAACACGTATATGAAAACAATAATAACATGATTCAACAACGGCAAACAACTTGATACACCTGCAGTAACATATGTATCGCGTTGATTACCATATTTTAACTAATTTGAAATTGATAAAGATATAAATTAAATTATCTTAAATCACCATTTTTCTTAAACTGTCTTGTAGTTCCTTCTGTTATGTCCAACTTTTATAAATAGGTCTTGCTTTTTTCAACATAACACAACAAACGTGGGTGTCCTTGGAGACTGGGTGTTGTTTACAACAATTTACCTATTGCACATTCCAAACATGATACATTAATATATGTGTATACAAGGAAGTATTTTCTGTCGTATCAGGAAAAGAGATCTATCTAAAAAAGAGAACTCGACGTAATCTTGTCAGAATAAATAGAATAAACTATATACTATTGCTCAACAACTTTTAATAAAAACATAATAGCTAATGGAGAAAGCATTTGCAATACAATGTTAGAACTATTTAAAAATTTATAGGTGTGTAATACATAAAGACAATTAACGATAAAGTATTTTGAAAGAAATACTCGCATATTTTTAACAAAGCACTTTAGTTTCAACTAATCATCTTTTAATCAGGTCTAAATGAATTTAGAGAAGATTCTAAAGCATTAAGCTATAATAGGAGAATAGACAGTAAAAATGCGATCAAATATCTGAAAAGATTAAAAAATAATACAAGAAGTTGTGCTATAATAAATAAATGGAAATTTAGAGTGTTATTAAAAAGTTTTGAATACAGTTTGTAAACGTAAACATGAATACTTCAGTTGTCTATAAATTTGGTAATTTTTTAAAATATACATAAAAACGTAATGTAAATAAATGAAACTATTAAAACTAAATGGAGCTGTGTGTATTTTGCTACTTTCACTTAATTTGGTCTTCAGGCAAATTTTGATAATTAAAAAATTGCAAATTAAATATAAAATAGACATGAAAAAAAACGAGATTTGTTTTTTCAATATTCCAGTCTAGAATTCAATTGTAGTCATTGATAGTAAATTATTCTCTCAATTAATTCTATTCCACAAGCACTTTTGTCCGTCAATTGTTTTGTTACCAAATATTCAATGTATTTTATAACTGGAAATGTTTACTACATCTTGGAAATATATTTAAAAAAACCATTTTATTTTCGAAAATTAGGTATAATGTAGAACAAGATTAGTAATTTTTCTGGCTCCAGAAACATACATATGTCAGTATTTAAATCAATCTTAAAATCGATGAAAAATCTTTTTTGGAGTTATTTAATAATAATTTATTTTCTTTTCTTTTAAATGTATAAGTACAGATTTTAAAGATATGGTAAAAGGCACGAGTTCAAATTCTAGATGCCATCTTGCGAACTACTAAGCATTGATAAATATTGTTTTAACTCAATGAAATCTACCAACTTCACTTGCCTCCTCGTATCTGCATCTACGTAACCCTCATCTTCATCATCAACGGCTTTTGATAGGGACATAGTTTAGACATATATTTTGCCCTAGTTGACTTATATAGATAGAAAAAATGAACAAAGAAAGCGAGCGAATATAGATAAAGTAAGAATGAAAGTGAAGTAACTAGCCAGAAGGCCCCATGATAAACAATTGGATGCCCCATAAGAGATAATTGTTTCACATCTATCATTTAAGAATGATGAACATTATTAAAATTTTGGTAGCACTTTTACATGAACTTAAGTTTTACAAATATTTGAAATATACATATCTAAATAAATATGCATCTGTATAAGGATGTTTGATGGAAAAAAATGTACTTTTATCTATTTCTTCATTTTTTATTGTATGTTGCAATCTCTATTAAAATGTTGCAATATGTTGTAGAGGTCAAGGTCCTGCTGACTCACATTTAGAGCCCATGGAAGGAAAAACCAAACATGAACTGACAGTTCACTAACAGTTCTAATGTGTTTGTTGTGGCAGTAAGACTACTTCTAAGTGTTTAATCTAAAGTGAAACATTTGCAGATACAAGGAAATTTTTATTTTTATTTAATTTGTGAAGTATTAAGGTGAGTAATTAGATGAATTTAATTTTGAAAACAAATGTATTTCTTATATTGTAACTAAATTGCACTGTTCTAATTATTGACTAAACAAGAAAGGTGATTTTTATAATTATCTTTAGGGTTGACAGAAAGTTATAAATTAAAAATAAAAATAGAAATAAAATTAATATAAAAATGTTACGTCTATTGAAATTTAAATGAATTGTTAATAAGATACATAACTGTCAAAATTGTAAAACTTATACTTTATCAATAAATATTGTCTTGTAATTGAGGATGGTTAGATTAGACAATAAACTAAAATTATATTTTGACTCATTCTTGTTGCAATAAAATGGCTTATTGTTTGTGCCATTTTTAGTGTGTTTACAAAACATCAATAATATCATCTAATTTTGTTTTAAAAGGTTGATTTTATATAAGATATATAAAATCAACAACACAACATATTTTGCGAATTTTATATTTTAAGAATTATAAATAATTTGTGTTGATTTCTTATTGTGTCTTTTCAGTCTTACTGAAAAATTATGTCTGTATTTTACTTACTTAAGCGCATTTATATTTTCAAACCTGTTAATATTTATAATTTCTACCGTAAATAAAAAACTATCTAACTTTTCATAACATTTATTGAATTGAAACAATTAAAATTTATTTTATTTTTCGTAGACGAGTAAAACAAAATGATTTGGAACAAGTCAGGTTTAACAGTAATGTGAATTTTATAGTTTTTTTTTGTTTTAAATGAAAGAATATAGGTGAAAAATTAAGTGTTACCAAAAATTAGGACTCGTTCACAATTATTTTATTAAATGAAACAATTTGAAAAAAGTTCCTATACAAAAGTGCACTTTATCAATAAAGCAAAAGTTATAAATTTTTCGACCTAATTGCGATTCTCAGCAATCCTGAATCGATAAAAAAAAACAAAAAATTTAAATGCACAAAAAATATCCAACAGCATTTATATATTACAAAAAAAATAGCAGAAATCGGGTTTTTGTGGGTTTTCCCACTACTTACGTTAGTGAGTTTATTGTAGGGGAGCAGTGTAGGTTTCATTATACTTCTGAAAGTTATGCAATATACAAATATTTTAGTGAGGATAATAAATGAGGATAATAACAAACAAAAAAGTCTCACTAATGTAAGCAGTGGGAAACCACCAAAAAACTGGCTTCCGCTATTGTTTTTGTAATATATAAATGCTGTTGGATGTTGCTAAGAGTTAATCTTTGCTAATAGCCCACCTGAAGATGTTGTAATACAATGAAACCTAGGTTGTGGTAAAGAACTTAATTGTGAATAATGAATTTCTACAACATTAACGCCAAATATATTCAATATAAAATTGTTGATTTTAATATCAAATTAGGTTCCTAATGTTAAAGTTAATATAATACTATGTTTTAAAAACATTTAATATGGTGGGTCCATCTCTATTTTCTGCCATATAAAGCTATCAAACAAATACCAGTGGCATTGCATTGATGGTGACGCGTATAAACCTATCGGATGAATGGTACTGTATAAAACAGCTCATATTTCACCTAATTGTATCGATGCGTAGTATATAGAGACAGGATTAAAAACTATTGAAATTTTCATATTTTACTAAGATGTTTTATAATTTTTAAAAAATGACAAGCTTTATATTTAAGTTCAGAACAATTTAATCTACCAGTAACTTAGCCGTATGTCAAAGTGGTAAGGTTACCATGAATAGTCATGGTAACCTTACCACTTTGATATACGACTAAGTTTCTGGTAGATTAAATTGTTCTGAACTTGAATATACAGCTTGTAAAATACAGCTTGTCCTTCAAAACCTATCTATATAGGTTTTGCTTATTTATATTAACTATATAGATAGGCAAAACCTACATAGATAGGTTTTGAAGAATTTGTATATTTCTAAAACATAGCAAAATCTAGCACATATTACTTTCATTTTAAAATAAAGGAAAGAATTGTACTGAAAAATATATACTGGTCCTAATGTAGATAATCAGTTCTTTACTTTCCAACAAAATATGGAGTGAAAGAATAATTGTAAATGTCTAAAAATTTGAGCTGGAATCCTTGATGAAAATTGATTAACCCCAAAACCCAAAATTAAAAATTTGCATTGTATGTGCATATGTGTTTTCGATGGTCTAGTGTAGAGGTGCCCAAACTTTTTTGTCTCGTGGATCACTTGCCATGTTTTTTGATTTTAGATAGTGGTGACTTCCTGGTGACTTTTTTTAGACATAAAAATCTTTGCTGAGATTATTCATGGAGCTTTTCATTACATAGACTATTTGCCATATTTTTCGGTTTTGGCTAGAACCCCCACTTTTTTTTAGCCATAATAACTCTTTGGTGAGATTATTCCATTTATGGAACTTTTTGTCTCGTGGACCACTTGTCATGGTTTTCGATTTTGGATAAACCACCTGCTGACCTTTTTTTTTAGATATTTGCTGAGATTATTCCATCACTGAAAGCCAATATTAAATGAGGTCCATTATCGTGGACCCCCATCTATATATCATAAACACCAATTTTTTTCTTGCTGATATTGACCCCTTGCAGGTTGAAATCAAACCCTGGGGGTAGATTTAGACCATTTTGGGAATCTGTGGTCTAGTACCTTAATCAGTATACCAATATAGATGAAATTTTGTGTTTGGAATAGATATTATCTCTCTATTTATAGTTCCTTATGGGTTTTTCCAACTGTTTTTAATTTTTTTTCTAACCACAAATTTAAGGTGCTTTTCTTAAAAAATTTGATTTCATAAAAATTTTTCTACAATTGCTAATTACAAATGTACTACAATTGCTTGTCCATTGTGAATACTTTTATGCAAATTTACAATCAAGTAAATTTTGCACATTCACACTGCAAGTCCACGATTGATTCGTATCGCAAGATAGTCCATGATGCTACAATATTATAAATACTTTATAAACCAAACAATGAAATAAAATAACAAAACTTTATTTTGCCGTCCCAAGAAACATATACACAGGCTTACATTTCCTGAGAAAGTATGTTCATAGTGACTGTACTGTTTAATAAGTTACCCGATCGTATCTAGGTTATGTGCATTGTCAGTTTTTTTATTTTATTTCAACTTGATTAAAGTATTTTAGTACATTTTTGTTTTTTTTTAGAATAATAATTTGTTTCTTTCTACGTTTGTTATTATTATAAGTCAACATTTATTGCATGACTTAATTTTACTCTTTATGTTTGCAGGATAATTATAGACGCAACTATGTCTTTAGAACAAGAAGCAATATATCCTCCATGGAATTTCTCATGGGTCACTCGCAATAAAATAGCTGGACTGGCTTGCCCTGCGGACAATGCCAATATAAGGTTTTTGCTGAAGAAAGGCATCAATCATCTTATAACACTTTCACCTGAGTGGATGCCTTCAATTGCGGATTTTCCAAATTTGAAATGGACCATGATACCAGTGGAAGAATTTGAACCACCAACATTAAATCAGATAATAGATTTTATTAAAATATGTGAAACGGCTGAAATTAATGGAGAAGTAAGTATCTTTGCTGACATTTTAACTTAATTTAAAATTTATTTTTTTAACCGAAAATGAATTAAATTTCTTATTTTAAGTTTCAATACATCTTTACAAATTATAGCTGAATCTAATTTATAGCTGAATCTAACTTCAAATGAACTCTCCATCACCAAGAAAAAGTCAAAAAATTTACAATTTGATAGTTATTAGACAAAACACAGAAAAGTGAAAAATATTCACAAATTACATTGATTAAATAAAGTTTTGAATCAAATTGATTGATTGAATAATTAATTACAAACTCAAAGCAAAGTTACGACCAACATTCTTTCAATGAAGCCCAAAGCCATGGGTAATGATATTACAAAAATTATGATCTCAAGCACCCAATCGATGTTGTAATTGCCACCATTACAAATATACTTCATATATCTGTTGTAACAAGTATGTTTTGTTCCAATTTCAAAGATACATGTACTTATATTAATTTATTGTCCTCCTTATTTTAACTGTCCTTATTTAACTTTATATCTTCTTATTTTAACTGTCCTTATTTAACTTTATATCTTCTTATTATAACTGTCCTTATTATGTTCTTATTTTAACTGTATTTATGTTCTTATTTTAACTTTTTATGTTCTTATTTTAACTGTCATTGTACCTCTACTACCTTAATAAAGGTTACTGATGATTTATGTTTAGACATGAACAATACTCAACTGATTATTACCATTTTCTTTGAATGCAGTGACACATTTAAATCTGAGCATTTCCATATTTTATTATCTTGCTTCTGATAAGTCAATATTTCGTAACCTTCTTTTGAAAGGTTTTATTAACAAGGCAATAAATAACCTTAAAACATTTCTTTCTGAGTTGTCCGATTTGGTAACTGACGCATTACAAAGCAGTATACTACTACAACAACCGCTTTTTTTAATTTTCATTAATTCTATAGTTAAAAAATACCATTTCACTTATAAGCTACAAATTCTTATTTCATCTCGAATATTCCTTCTCAGTTCCATATATGCTTTTAAAGTTATATTGACAGTCATAACGCTCTTTATATTGCTCCATTAATATTTTTTTTACCATCCTTTCTGTAAATATTTATTGTCATTTGTAAGTTTTTTTTTAAGATGCTTTTTGTTAGATTTACTACAATTGTACAGTCCACCTCAGAATAAATTGAATTTCTTTGCTATCGTGAGTGACAGAGATCGATCGTGTAACTTTAGTTTGCCTTATGTATACATGTGTTACATCAAAGAAGCAAAAAATAATGTCTTTTAATTCCTGATATATTGTTTTACTCTATCTAATCTTTAAAACTTTGTTGTAAATTTTAAATAATATAAATTTTTGTCATTCTTATAACACATTTACTGACAATTATAAAAAATATTTTATGAAATTTTCAAAAAGGAAGCAGCCTTTATAGAGTTATAATAAAAGACAAACATTGTTGCCAACTTTGGCTTCATCTAAACAATCTTTCAGTTTATCATTCAGTCAACAAACTATTCTTTTTTGAGATAATAACTTAAAACAAAATTTATTCATACAATACAAAAGACAAATTGACATACAGAGAGACATTCACTAATTTTAAGAACAGCTGACTTAAGTGTTGTGTCAAGAAATAAATGGTATTTGATGTAGATGCTTATTTTAAATCTTTTACATGTCTAGATCATTTCTGTGTTTGTCAAACTTATTTTCATACATGCATTCTTGTCCGTCTTCTTTCACAGAAATCTCAGTGTGAAAGATTTCGTCTGTAAATACAAAATTATTAAAGTCAATTTTTGAATATAAGATAACAAATTTCACCTAATATGTATATCAATATGTTTTTTAATATTGTGGAATATTTTAATTAATTTAAAATATTCCAATTTTAATTAAATCAAATTGTAATTTGTTTTCTTTTTTTAATTTCAATTAAATTAGAGCTACTTAGAATGTTTTGTTGTTAATGCACCGAATAAGAGTATACAAGAAAGGACAATGGGCAAATTACTCTCAAAAGTGGGCTCAAATTTTATTTTCGCCACCTAGCTGAGTAAAATAGTATTAATTATTAAAATGTAATTGTAAAGGTGAAATGTTAATTACATAAAATATCTACCTCTATGAGTTACAAATCCGCTTTGTAACTCACAAAGGTAGTTTATACCCAAAAGTATATATACCCCAAAGTATATTGTATAGTTATAGGTAGTTATATCCCAAAGTAAATATACACAAAGTATATGTACCCCAAAGCATATTGTATAGTATAGTTATACCCAAAAGTACAATGTATTACATTTAATAACAATATACTTTGGGGTATAACTATACTTTGAAGTATATACATTTTCTGAAACCACTTTTAACAAATAAATAATATTTTATTGTTGAAAAACTACAGATACAAATGATATTATTATATTACAAAAACAAATCATAATCATATAATGTATGGTTTTTTTTCCAAAGAGGTGTGAATAAAATTTCAAGCATGCTTTTATGGTTTTTTTTTAAATATACTTTCTTAGAAATAAAATAAACCATAAGAGGCTGTGCTTGCGTCACTTATCAACCACATGTGTCACTTGCTATAAACTTTTAAAGGGCTTGAAAATTACTATCTTTATTTCAGTCTTTTTTGCCTAAGGGGTTTATAGTCTTCACCTCATTGTAGAGGAAACTCTTATTGTCAGAAGGCTGTAATTTCAGTAATAGATTTTAATCGTGAGTATTTCTTGTCCTGTTCCTGTCAAATTGTTTTATGGTAATTGGAAAACCACAACTAAAACTTGTCTTAAAACAATTTTCATATTATTGTCAGTTAAGATGAGATGCCCCTTATGACTATTTCTTTTTGTATGTTTCCATTTCTTTCCGTATGGTTTTTTCCATTTCTTAAAACAAATGTTTAGAACCTAAAGTTCCATCATTCTCTTGCTCAACTTATTTCTAACTAAAATGGAAAAATATTTTGTAGTGTATTTCATTTCTTCTTTTGGAATACAAAAGTTCAGGCAACCTTTAAACCGAAGTAGGTTAAAATTTCAATAATTTTTAGCATGTAGAAAAATTGATAAACTGGTGAGAAATTCATGTGATTTATGTACTATAGTGGCTGTCAAAATTTTTATTTTTCGGTTGCAATTAAGATTTTAGAACATCTACTTTTGCACACAAAAAAATAATGTGGTAATACTTTAATATGCTGATGTCGAAGCTATGATATTAGCAGAAAATAAAAGAAAGAAAACAATTTGTTGCATACTAAGGACTTTCCCACACCTTAGTAAAAGTGAACTAATCAAAGTGGACCTAGAAGGTGTCCAACTTTTAGGTCTTAAAATTATTATATTCACTAATATAGTAATAAGTTGGGTAATAGCTTATCTGTCACCCTATTATTATAAATGCAAAAGTCAGTTTATTTATGTGTTTTGCTTTCACATCTCAACTGCATACAGCATGGGCCATGGAATAATACATTTCCTAGAATAATACATTTATTCCAAAATAGAATTTATTTCTTTGGTAATTAAAGAAAATTATCCCATTATTGACAAGGGGATGAACATCAATATATAATAACACATCATAGCAATATGCCTGAGCCCTCTTACTGTAGGGTGCAAGCTTTTTCTTTTCACACCATTTCTTTGATTCTATTCATTTAAAACTCTTTAGCTATTTCCAAAGCTATTTTTTCTCCTTTTTCATGTGAGCGAACTTCATAAACTTCCAATTCTTCGAGAAATTTAGACTCCCTAAAATATCAGTGTAGATCTAACATTCTTATCTCTCGCCGTGAATTGAGTTGGTAACGATTTGGGACAAGGAATTTTTTAATTGTCAAAAACTGGTTATAAAAAGAAAATGTATTATATAATTTTTAACCGTAAAAATCTATAAAAATGTGAAATTAAAAATATACATAGGATTTATCAAAAAAGTATTATTTGTCAAAAAGTATCAGGCAGCTTGGTTTCACTGACGATAGGTATGGATATTAAAACAAGAGGAAATTGAAGTAAATGCTAGGTAAGTCGTAGGCCAAATTTCTGATCGATGGGTAATTTATATACTAAATAAGCAAAAGTTGCCCTTAATCAGCAAAATGGATTAAATTTATAGCCAACTTTTTAAAATTTTTTTATTTTTCACAATACAAATGTTTTCATCGACAGATTATCTTTATTAACGGACTATCAGACAGACTATCTTTATTAACGCTGTGAAAACAAATGGAGTATGTTAGAAAATGAAAACATAACTAGCGACTATCTGCTAGCAATTGTTGACAAGTCATCTGGCGTTTGTTTCCTTCGTCAACCCATCAATGGCATGTTGCACGCGCACACATGACCGAATGACACAAAAGCCAATGGACATTAACATTTGTTAAAGCGACATATATTTGTTCAACGAATAGAGCAGAGCAGGTAATTTTTGTATAAATGTCATATGCATGATGTATTTCACATAATTTCTGTAAAATTGTGTTTCAATATAATGAAGTTACATAAAATTTGACATGAGCCTTTTTCATTAAATACAATTATCCTAGCCGAATTTAGGCAATTTTCAAGATTATCAAAGCTTTTTCTAAAAAGGTGGAGATTTTGAACTACCGGAGAATAATTTCGCTTTTCTTGTTAAGGTTTCATCAATTGACAGAAATTCTAGTAATATTGTTGATTTATCTGTCTGTCCATACATCTACAGCATCACTTGAAATCTTCTGGATTGATTCAGCTGAAATTTAAAATGTAGATGCAGTGAATTGTGACAATCTCAGAAAAACTATAAAAATCATATTTGGGATTTTCAGATAATTTTAAAATCATATAGGTATAATAGATTCGTTGCGCACCGATAATTTGATTTAAATTTTTGTCGTTTTATTTCTATTCTTTATTTTCCTATGAATTGTTTACCTAACATTTCAGGTGGTCGGAATACATTAAAACTAAGCACTAAATATATTACAGAGCTTTGCATTGTTTCAACCGTAATCAACACCATATCTCTTAAAAAAACTAGTATATATAGAAATTACTAATAATAAAAAGTTTTTAAAAACAATTTAGAAAGTATGTCTAAAAGCAGTAGCGAAATATATTTTAATTCACATAAAAACCTGAAAGTCCGTCATTGTTGTTAGACTGTTGTAGAATGACTTTTCATATAACATTTAACAAAACTTTAACTAAAACATTCAAGTTTTTCAGGAAACCTCTTCATCATTAAATTTGGCTAATATTTCTAACTTGCCTTGTACAGTACAGTACGCTCATTGACGTTTTCATTAGGGTATATGAATAACAATAACAATAAATTTAAATGAATAATATTGTTAATATTAAATAATATTGTTAATATTAAATAATATTAAATAATATTGTTTCATATTTTTCTTGTTTCTTTATTTCTAAAGTGTTTATATTTGTAACAACTGTTGTAGTGTTTGTATCTTATTTAAAATTCATATTTTTCTTTATCAGAGAAACTAACGTCAAGTTTCCATGAACATAAGCAGCAAAGATGCCAATTGCAAAAATGTAAGATCTTTATGTTGTTTTAAGAATGTTTTTATGTTAGATCTATGTAATATACAATTTTTATACCTTTGGTATGACTTTGCGATGAAACATTTTTGATAGTGTCTTTACGAAAGGATTTTCTCCCCTTTGGAAAAACTTTGAGATAGAAAAAAATATTTTTGATAGTTACTTTACGAGAGGATTTATGGAAAGAGGAATTTATAAAAACTGCATGAACATTTGTTGCGGAGGGATAAACCTGATGTTGATATTACAATAATGGAATCTGTGCCAGAGTATAGGAGATGTATGATTGGTTTAAGATCAACAAAGCTGCAAGGTGTCATGTGGCTGTTACATTTTAATCTTTATAAATGCAATCGAAAGTGAATAAAAAGTACATTAGTTTCAAACGTGACCTATGTAGATCAAAATATTGTAACATGCTGATATTGAATATTATGGGGATCACTGATTTTTGTGGGTGACACTGATTTTTGAGTTAAACTATGTTTCTAACATTTATAATGTTATAAAAAATTATATTTTTTTTTTAATGTCAACCTAATTTCAAAAACCTAATATCAACTTAATTTTAAAACCCCTTCACTTCTTACTGTAAGGTAGAAAAAGAAAATCGCAGATGTTCTCTTCAAATTTTTATTTCACTTCACAATATTATCAAAATTAAATCATAAAAATCTAAATCATATAATATTAATGACACTATTTATTTTCAATTCCTATTAATAATCTTTATACCAGTAATTCTGTCTTCTAGTCAAGTTTAAATATCATGTATTTTTATACAAGGTGGTTCATCTTGAAATGCCTGGCTTGAGTTCATTTCACTTGGAAGAGAGGCACACCCCCGACACTCCATACTAGCAAACATATTTAATTGCCTACACTCTTACATACATACTCGCCTATTCGTAGCCGTTTGTTTGTAATTAATGTAGGGCTGTCAGCTGCGTGCAGGTAAAGAATGTTTACTATTGCTACATATTGCTCTCGATCATTGCGAGCAATCGCGCCGATCGAGCGAGTCGATGCTAATACGTCAGCAACATAGCTGTTTCTCTCTCTAACCAATAGCGTCAATCGAATGACTGTCTCAATATCACGCTGGTGCAGTAATTTTGTACTAGTGCATGTATCTTCATTATTACCTAATTGTAAAAATGTAATTATGTAAATAAATATTTCACACCATACATAAAATTGTGTGAAAGTGGTTTGATAATAATAATAATAATATAGAATTTGAAAAAGGTACGTAGTACGGATTTTAGAAACGAAATAGAATCTTGAAAATAAATTTTGTTTATTTGTAAATGTGATACACTGTAATATTGTCTTCCTTGTACTTTTGACTTGTTTAAATTTACTGCATGTGAAAGATCTCTTAATTAACAAAACAATAAGCCAATAGTGTATACTATAAGGATACATTTTACAAACACATCGACATTAAAACGAAACAATGAGTTTGAAGAAAAGTTTGAAATTTAAAACTGCTCAGTGAATGTTTGTGGACATAAAATTATAAATACTAACTAATAATTTAACAAAATTATTTATAAGGACATACAGTTGTCTTACCTTCTTTCATTGGAAGGGAAATAAAAAAAATCTCCTTCCCTTAATGATTTGATTGCTATCTAAGTATCCGTACATAGCACGATAACGGGTCATTATATTAAATTATTATAAATTAAAGGTGAGGTGTATTTAATGCCACTGGTAAAAATAAATGATATCTCTGGATAAAATATGTACTTGGTATGCAAAATATAAAATATTTGGTATTGTTAATAATTGTATGAAATGGACTACCGGACATTCGGACAATGGTTACTTTATGGTAGGGTTGCATATTGTATGTAGGCTTTCTCGCTCTTTCAAATCTAAAACGTATAAGAAATAAGGAACAAACTAAATGTTTGAATACTTGTAAGTCGTAACACTTTTGCATGACATATATTCATTACATTAAGTATTGTTTCGCACTGCGCAGCTCGCAGACAAATACTGAATATGACGAGAGTGAGTATTTTAAAAGTAGGATTTTAAATACGGCGATCTTTCCGTGTAAAGACTTTCTGTATTTCTTTTGGAATAATTAATAAGTTGATTCGTTTTTTAAATTCACTTTCTAAGTTATTATCTTAAAGCAATAATTTACTTATTAGTCCGAAGTCTGGAATATTTATGGTATTAGTATCTTTAAATAAAGAAAATATCTTCTTTAGAAATTATAAAAATTTCTATCAATTTTTGCTGTAAAAAATATGAGTATTGAACCTTTA
>JAYKKI010000006.1:33710000-33847500 GCA_039881145.1 Druceiella hillmani
TACTATCTTAATATGGTGCCCGTTGGCACATGTCATATACAAAGTAACTTGTTACGAGTACAAATAAATATATACAAAATAGTACCTATAAAATTACTTTGTAAATGTTAGAGAAAATAGTAGGCTAGAAAAATATTTTTCCCTCGAAGCCATCCAAATCTTTGCTCATTTGCATTTAATATAGTTAAGTACAGAATTATTAAGTGAAGAACATGACAAAGTGTTAATAACCGCTTTAAAACAATGCCATATTTCTCATATATTTGACAGCAAACAAATTATATTAAAAATGTTAGCCCTTACTTCCCGTATTGCAAAGCTGGAAGTAAAGATTTTCCTCTTCCACTCTGACCTACATATAAATAGCTGAAATTGTTAGATGTGAAAATATTTGTAATTTTTACCGATACCTTAGAAGTGGGTGGGTATTTATTTTGCTCTTCATTTTCATAAACAATATGGTGTAGATGGTGCTATGAAAAACACACAAATTTAATGAATTTTTAAATGCATCTTTTCTTCAAACAAAAGTATTTTTATCAGAGTTAATGAATACAATGAGTTATAAGTTTTTAAGCCGACGAAAGAATTATCTACTCTATGTAATAACACAAGAATAATAAAAGAAGAAAATTACCATATTCGTATTGACGAGTTTTAAAATAAATAATAAAAATCACACAAAAGAATGAATAACGATTGTTGTATAGTAAAAATTGAGAAAGTGGCTCTTAAATGAAGGAGAGTTCGAAAATTAAATTCGTAAGAAACTTTTTGTTTTTACGCAGAAATAATTATTTTTTAAAAAATTTGTATAACAAACTGTCAACCTGCAAACCTTGAAGTGAATGCGTAGGTCTTTATTTATCAGTTTGCTGACTTTTTCCTGCTATTTATAAATTTCTCACAAAGTTTCCCTTACATAATTATATTAAATAACTTGTAATAATTAAAAATATCATTTTTGATATTCGTTCAAATGAGACAAAAATTACAAATAACGGAGAGTAACTCAGAAAAATAAATACTTCAAAATCAATCATCGTTATTATCATAAAATGGAAACTGCACAGGATACTTTTTTCTTTTATTAAATTCTCTGAACATATTTCATCTATGTAATGTAAAATAAGTCATAGTAAGCCTAGAAAATCACTCAAGTGAAACTCGCATTACGAGGGTTTTATACACACTTACGCATTTATAAATATTTAGGAACACGTAGTATTTTAATTTACTATACGTATAAGTAATAATCTTGCAATTTTTTTGTTTATATATTACTTTTTTTAACTATATGCATGTTTGTTTAGAAACAATTTTCAAATGAAAATGCTATTTTGGGTCTAAACTTTATGAATATTTTGCGATAAAATCCACATATTTATATATACACGGTGTCCGGAAATAGATGTCGGACAAAGAAAGCCCTTATTTCTTAGCTGTCATGGAATATATTGTCGTTGAAATAAAACATAAAACGTAATACGAGGCTTCTTGTACTGGATCTTTGAGCAAAAGCAATTCGGGCTACGACGATGCCGTCTGCGCATTTTCACAAAGCAAATCCATGCTTTTTGTAATATTATAATGTTTATACAGCGGTTGTGCGATCAAGTATATTTTTTTGCGATCCATCCCTGATAAATAAACAGATTTCTAAACGATCCTCTTCTCATTATATTTATATTTATGGCCATACCTGCGTTGAGTGTGCGTCGCAAGGTACGCACCGACACGTTAATGATTTGTTGGCATATCTTGTACAGTTCGATTCTGTAATATAATAGCCTGATATCAATGAATGTCTATCGAGGCGAGACGAGTTTTTCCTCTGGACTTACTGGAGTCAATGGCGACTCCCTTTTTCTAATTGAGTACAAAAAAAATATTACACAACTCTTTTTTACACACCCAATACTTCCCCAGAGTGGTGTTTTCCCGCAGTGGCGATGTATTTGCAGCTGTTCGCGGGTTATTCCCCTGAGCGGCGTTGAATAATGTGCGCAAGTATCGTGTGTACAAAGAAGATGACAAATAATTATGAATATTATTCTAAATTTTCTGAAAACGTCATCTTTTAAATTTTACCTTAACGACAATCAACTATTTTTCAGTCAACGAATAAAGTCTTTGTTCGACACTTATTCCCGGACACCGTATATATAAATATATATATATGTGTATATATATAAACAAAAATAAAATAATAAAATATCAAGACTATATTATGAAAAATATAATACTACATTTGAAATTAATAATAATTTAATGAACAAGTATTTCTACTTTTAATCCAATTATATTTCGATAGCCGGAAAACATTCTAAAAATGACATAAGACAGTTCCAATAGTTTTAATCCTGTCTCCCATTTTTGTGAAATTTCAAATATATGTGAAAACATCTAAACTTTCGACTGGTCCTTTGCTTATTCTATCACATTGTAAAATATTTGAAACTTTAACTTTGGTGTTGCCATAATGAATAAAACAAGTTTAGTATATTGCTCCCATAATTAACATTTATTTATATCCACTTCAGAGATTCTCATTACAAAAAGTGATCATATCACAATGCCATCATTCTTTAATTATACTTTATATAAATTCCTACTTATATACATATAAACACCAATAGTTAAACATTTATAACATTCAGAAAATTACATTTAATTCCTGTATTTGAAAAATTAAACTACGATAACATGCTTATTAAATAGACAGTAAAAATTGAGCAAAAGGGGGATGGGAATTTTAGTTGTTCATACAAGCAATCTTTAGTTATTCATACAAAATGCAAATATAACTGTTTAATCTTCATGTCGTCACAGATTAGAAATAAATTTTTTTTGTATTCCGTCTGCCTCTCCATAATAAATTGAGTGATACGATTTAATGAAAATAAACATAAAATCTGACTGAAACATAGTTTTGCATAATGGTAATAGCTGTTATTTCATGATTTCGCATCAGAAATTTTTATTACATACTATTGTATTGTTTAAAAGTATTTATCGTTGAATATAAAATAGACTGCTAGAAACAGTCACCAAAATTATGGTATAAGTATTTGTAAAGTTATGATCATAATAGACAATGTCTGCATTGTCTCTATATTCCTACAAAAATAAAAGAAATTGACCATAGACTATATTATTTTATCTGATGTAAATTACAGAATTTATAGCCAAAATTAAAAGCTTTCTCAGTTTTGCCATGCCTTCAATGGCATAGACGTTTCCCTTAGCTTCTGTAGATTGTGAAGAGGAAGGTGTGGCTGTGTATAACTTTATTTATTATAAGAAATTTTCAAAGACTATATGTATAAGTCTTAAGACTATATGTAAAATTTCATTTGGGCAAATCTTAATTTATTATATGATGGGTGTAAATCCTGTCTTAATATGCTTATTATATTGCACTTGCTTTGTATATAATTTTTATGAATAATAAACATTAATCAATATGGCAAGCATGAATGTCAATCAGTATGTCGTTAAATATAAATTACTCCTCTAGGGTGAATGACATTGTGACACAACTTGACTACCATACTGGGAACTCTAATTAGGATGATTTTAATAGTTATTTCGTACTGATTAGATTAATTGTACAATAAAATAGAAAACTAAATGCCCTTGATAATATTTTTTTTTATTCAATCATTTAAAAATAATGTTGCCAATAAAAAAACTATTTGGTTTGATTTTTATCATTAATAAACCATAAACAAATCAATATAACTCTATACTTATAATATTTAAACAACATTTTTAGATAAAGCTATCAGAAACATGATTGTTTGTTAATGAAATATATATTTACTTGCTTTAATTACACACAATTGATACATATAGCGGACTTATTGTTAAGAGAGCAATCTTTCTCAGCCAACCAGCTGTTGCCTGTAAATATTACTCGTCTAGCAATAAGAATAAGTGAGTATAATACACTCCTTCGGGGCTGTCGTCACTGACACGATGCTGCTTTTGTAGCTGCGCCAAATAAGCAAACTGTATTTATTTAAATATTTATTGAAAATTGATTTGTATTTTAATTCATTAATAACGATTACAGTATTGTGCAAATATCAAAATATGATTCCTTCCTTCTAATCTTTTATTTCCGACTCAAGGCAGCTCTTTATCGAAAAACGCTTCTTTTTATATGTTCAAATTTATTAAAAACAAAATTGCTAGCAGCATTTTGTTTTATAATGTACATATACTCAAAATTTAATATGGCTAGACTTAAGCAGTTTGATCAGTCATGAATGTGTTTATGGTGGGGGTTATTTTTTTAATTTGGCTTTTTTATCGACAAAATATGCTAATAAACTATATTTCACTTTATTGCGTTCACTGTGCTACACTACGGGACATGATTATATATTTTAAGGTTTTATTATTTATTATCGTTTTAGGTTTTATTATAATAGTTTTATATGCAAAATCATATCAAATAATATTTGGAACAAAATGCCCCAGGGTGATCATCTCACCACGGGGCTTGAGTGGATTTCCAACACCCGACCCTGCATCAGTGCACTGATGCTATTAATAAGTATTTTCATTTTCTATGTATTTTTTTAAGGTCTATTTACCTATTTTAAAGGCATATTTATTTAGCGACAGTCTTATTAATATTTGTAAATAGACATTAAGATGAACTTTCAAACAGGTGTTCTTCACGAACATAGGGTCATTCCTTCTTTAATTGAATCTTTAATTGTTTGTGCCTAATATACTAAGTCAGACATAATCCATATTTTCAATGGGGTTTTTTACAAATCGCCATGTGGAAGAAATTTTATATACTTCGAAACAAAATCATATCCCATCCATACTTACAAACATATTCTTAGAGGCGAAACAAAAGACGGTATAAAAAGGAAAGAAAAATACAACAAAAAACAAAATTAATTTATTAGACAATAAGATAAATTATTAAATACGGCTTTTATGTATTTTTATATAAAAACTGTTTCACAATCTTATATAAAATTAACAATGTATAATTAAAATAACAAAAATAACTGTAGCATGAATCGGGGATAGTGTTGCTCAATTTATCAGTTATTAAGTAGCAGAAAGTTGGATACAATATTGTATTTTTTAATTTAGTCGTCTGATCAAGTCATATGTATACAATCAAGATAAGTCAGTTGTTAAAAGTTATTTCCATGAATAATTGAATCTATGATCTATGATAAAACACTTGGAAACCCAAAAGTTATGAAAATGGAAAATTGCAGGTGAATAGGTCCCAAAATTTATAATTTAAACGGGATCATGCTCTATAAGGTATGAATAAACACATTCTGAATGAAGAGATTGAAGCAATAGCTTCTGGTCTGGATAAGGTTCCCGAATCCATAACCAAATTCTGAGAGATTTGCAAGCGCAGCAAGCAGTCCCCGTGCTACAAACAGCAGCCAGTGTAAATATGTTTTTTATTTTCTATCCGTAGTCCTATGAACCTGCAATGGATTTCTATAAGAAATAATTCCATTCTAAAATTTTTTGATTGCTGAAGAAGTATCCATTTCGATTTAAGTCCTTTGGCATCTTAACTGGTACGTGGGTAAATAAGTATTTATATTCTAAACAATTTATATGAAGTGCTACTTAACCCTCAATCACACAGAGGATTATACAAATATTTGGATACAAACATAACCTATCTAACAATCAAATACGTGAATCTACTTCTCTATTGGCACAATGTTACATCCCAACAGTCCTCTTCCAGACCAAGTTTTGGGGGTGAGACTGAAAGTCAAAAGGGCCTTCTCAGGAGCGCGATGAATCCTGACTGTGATCTGACTGTTGACAGAGTGTTTGACAATTTCGCCGATCTGGCTTAGGTCCTTGAAGTTGGACGAGTTGACAGATCCAAACTCGACTATCTCATCTTCGACTTTGATTCCCTGAAATGTAATTAACTTCTTTATTATATTTTTACTAATCCAGATAATTTTAATAATATTTACAAAAGTTGTTTGCTTATAAACAACAATAAAAAACTTGTGCAAAATAAAAACATGCAGTGTTAAAACAAAATCTAGAATTTATTAAAAGAAAGCAACATAACAGGAAATTTTGTAGTATATTTTTTCAGTTCACGTAGTAAAATACAATTTAAAAAAGAATCTTTCAATCATTTAATCCCAAATTTATCAAAATTATGCCCTCTCCCATGGTGTAAATGTTTTATTAGTTATCTGTTACTATACAATAGAGGTTACAATCAACGTGTTTATCGTATACTTAGACTTTAATACGTTAATTGTGGCGATAATTTTCAATTTTCTGTTTATGTAAGCCAACTCTGATTTTTATACTCTTCCTGAGGTCTCTTCATATTTCACTGATATATTACGAATTTAATCGTAGTTGCACTAGTATGGCAAGTGAACAAACTACGCATTACCACGTAATTGGCAGTTAACATGTTAATGGTCACATCTGGTATGACATTGTACTTTACCGTATTTTGCTGTAGGTCATATGAGAGATGAGAAAACAGTATATTTGAAAACATGCTGATTGTGAAATCTACATAGGCTTGCTTTTATATTTGAATCTGTACACAGCAAGAGTTGGGACATTCATTTGATATTTGATATTTATGTGACCATATCAGGTGTGTTTGATTTTTTGAAATTATAAAACTGAATAAAGAAATGTATATAAATATGGAAACTGCAAGTGATAATAATTGCAGTATCATCTGTTAACAGTTTATTATTAATTATTTAGAAAGAGATTTTGATTCTAGAAATGATCTTGATAGCAATTGTAGCCTTATAACCTAACAAAAAAAAACACAAAATTTGTAATAGAAAACAAATTTGCCCTGTTGGAGAGTCTTTTAAAAAATATTATGCCTTAAAAACATATGCTTAAGTAATCTATTAAATTTTGTAGATATTATGAATTGTTTAAATAAATGCTTTTTACGCAAATACTTGTTTTCACACGAAATAACTTTATTGAAGACTTTTCACGTAAGCATCAAATTTAACTCCAATCTAGCAAAAAGTTACCACTGACCATTAAGGGTTAATTTATTTCTTGTTACTGAAATGCCCAAGTTCTCGTCTATTATATAAATAAAACATATTAGTGAACGAAGCAAGGGACTATGAGATTCGACTTTCCATCTTTACAGGTTACTACTGCATGGTGAGGATATATCGCCTCATATATAACTTGATTAAATTTTTATTCTAATAAAAAAAGTCATTCAAAATCTCAGTCAATACTAAAATTATGTTTTAATTGGAGCGAAATCTTAACAAATTGTGGACTTTAAATCCAAGTGTAGACGTTGGTGAAAAGTATATTTATTTACAATAGAAACAGCTTAAAAAAAAGTGGATAGATGCTGTAATATAACTGGTGTAAATGTTTATTTGCATATAAAAAATTCACAATTAAATGAAACTACGTGATGTAGTATTATTTCTACTATCTTTAATTCCTTTACCACAATCTAGGTTTCGTTGTATTACAACATCTTCAGGTGGCCTTTTAGCAAAGATTGCTAATAGCCCACTTTGCTAATGACCACCTGAAGATGTGATGTCCACCTGAAGTATTGTTTGCCCAATCTTTGCTAATATCCCACCTGAAGATGTTGTAATACATCGAAACCTAGGTCGTGGTAAAGAAATTAAAGATAGTAGAAATAATACTACATCACGTAGTTTCATTTAATTGTGAATAATGAATTTCTACAAAATTAACGCCAAATATATTCAACATATAAAAAATGTAAAACATTGCGATGGTGAAAATGAAATGTAAACTAAAATAAAACAGTCGTAGAGCGGGAATATATTTGGATTGAAAATGAGAACATAGCAAGAAAAGTCGGCACTAAATGGTTGAATGCCGTTTAAGAACTTTGTTGCAATGGAAACAAAGTTATAAAAAAGAATTAAGTAAATATGATTTCAAACATTGCTTTCTGATTAAAACGCTTGGAAATATGTTATCACTGTAGTAGCAACAATACATAGCATCTTCTGGATTTAATTGAAAAATTATTTCTAAAAAAAGGTAACTATTTAAAATTATGCGAAGCCTGCATCAAAACCGTCTACTCCTATAAAAAGGAAAGTTTTGCTAATTTTTTTCAAGGATTTGGCTCAAAAAGACCTTTCCAATCGAACTAAGACTTTCACCATCATAAAAATACCAGTGTTCAGATGGATGTAGGGTATGTAATACCTTTTTAGAGTCATTGGGTATTAAGCAATAATAATTTAAGTGAAAGAGGTTGAAGTAACACTTAGTGAAATTTTAAGTTAAACTTTTAAACAATTATAGCTAAATAAAAATAATATATGAAGTTATCGGCGAAAACATGAAAATTTACAAAAAAGTGCATCGCTAATTACATCTTAAAGTGCGATGATGTATAATCATATTCATAAAATACCATGGTAATTCCCAGAACTGCCGAAAAGAAGAGTAGACACAAATTATATATATATATATATATATATATATATATATATATATATATATACATATATAAACAAATAGACAGTCGTCACTTTTGAATATATGTGAAAAGAAAAAAATGTAACTTACACACTCCTCGGCTGGTGATTCTGCGCTCACAAAATTCACCTTCACAAAGGGTGTTAATTTCGGAGAATCAACAGCAGGCACGCAGTTGGCACTTCGATTACTAGACTCCGCCACGTCAGGGCTGATGAAATCGGTGTGACCCTCGGCGGTAGCTTGAGTGTGTGGTACTTGGGACGGACCAGCTGACCCATCTCCACGTACCCGCGCATGCAAAACATGGAGACCCTGCTCGATCTGTTTCATCACACCCTTGTGATCATTTTGTAGGCCTGCAAAACAATAATATGGTTGTACTCATTAGACAATGCTAATAAATGGTAATGTTTTTATAATATACCTTCTGTATGAAAACTACTCAGAAATGTTAAGAAACTTGATAAATACAAATCTCCTTCAAAGTAATCCCCATTGCTTGCAATACAACAGTCATAATGCCAGACCAAGTCTTCCGTACATTTCTCATAGGCCGAAAGTGGTATAACCTTTAATTCCCGCTGCGAATTCTGTTTGATATCTTCAATTGAGTCACAATGGATTCCACCATATTGGCAGTGGCAATTTCCGTTTTGTAAACACCATTCAGCAGTGGTTATCCATCCAGAACGAAGCAAATCCTCCCAGTTTGAACAATTTGTATCACTCATATGCCTGCCTTTTCGACACATTTGAGTCACCATAAGCCTTTTCTAACATTTTTAACAATTTGGCACAAGAAATTTTGTTTGAAACACAAAATTTAATGTAAATTCTTTGTCCAACTAATTTACCAATAATAAAATGCACAGAGCAACTTTGAGGTCGACATCTTATGACCGCTGCTGTAAACACACTAGTTGACAGATCGCGCTCACATTTGGCCTGGTAATTAAGGAGGATTCTATCAACTTCACAAAAGAAAAATTTAAAACCGATTCCTTTTAGGCGATTCATTTAAATGACAATTCCGAATAGTTTTTATACAGAAGGTACAAGTAAAATTTGAAAACTAAAATGATAAAACCATTATAAGAACACATTTAAACAATTCAAAACAACATTAACGAAATATCATTGTTGTTTCAATTGTAAAGATAATCAAGAGCTCCATAATATTTCGATTGGTTTGTATCTAAAAAAATTAATCTTGAAGGCTGATAAACTCGAAACCAAAAATTAATAAAGTTTACACAATCACAAAAACAATCATCAATCTCGGTTAAACAATCATCAATCTCGTATAAACCTTCAAATCAAAAATATCCTCATCCATTGTGGATGCATATTCGTGTTAAGCGACACACTCTGTCGATAAGAATAAACAATATAGGAAATTGTCAATAGGTTATTAGGGAGGTAAAAGCCAAATCATAATCAAAGTTTACAACTGAATTATTTAAATAAGCATTTCTGAAACATTTTAACCTCTGTGATTGCAACAATAAATTTGAAATTGCAACATTTCCTAGAAAAATTAAATAATCTTCATATAAAGTCATATTTTGCACATGCTTAATATATTGCATAAAACTGTAAACTTTATCAGATAGTTTAAAACGGCAGCTGTTTTAGCTTAATAATGAGGCAGCTAAATACTTGAAAACTTGTTTATTTGAGCAACTAGATCATACGGATTTGCTTTGAAACAATCTAAGTGAATTTTTATTTCAGAAAAAATATACAGAATTTAATGACCAGGAAAACTAAAAAATAATGTGCAAAATATATAATATTAATCTGATTTAGCACTTTCATTCAAAAATGCATGTAAAGGTTTAAATTTTACTTTATTATCGATAAGTGAAAGAAAAATTGGTGGTTTAGTTTCCACATAACTAATTATATTTATGTGTGATGAGGTGACGAGAGAAAATTTAAATAGTGTAAGAGCTCACAAATTATTCGATGTCGGGCGTGACGAACTCTGTAGACATCGATGTCATTTCGAGGAAATCCATTAGCGTCAACCAATGGGTCGTTCATTCCAACGTTATTAAGTTCTAAGACGAGCGACAACTCCTGAATTTCCCTCTCGATATTATCCCTTTGGTCCATGAATCTGAGAATTTGATCTCGTGTGGGTCCATCCATGTTTGCTACGACCATCTTCAATGATACTTTTTAACACTTCAAACAGAATAAACACGACAATATGAATTAGTATATCCTAGCACAAATTTAACAATTATTTTCTCGCGCCGAATAAATAATTAAGATTTGTGTTGTTTGGAAAAAATTTGACAGTCACTTAAGCTAAATGGGTTTATAGTCTATGATGGTCTATCTATGGTTTTTTTTTATTTTTGAAGAAAAAAAGAAAAAAATAGGGACGTATCCATTTTATTTGCTTAAAAAAATTATTTTAGAACATTGATAGATTTCAAAATTTAAAAATAATTAAAATAAATGGATGTATGAATTTTATAATATGTTTTAAGGTCTAGCTATCAAACATGGTATAAATTTGAATTTATATATTTAAAGTATTTTCATAAATATTTTCAGACATTTTATGTTTTTTATTTCCAAATTTAAACTTTAAAATACTTTACATATCGGATATAATTTAAAACGATGTTTTTTTTTCAAAAATACTTTAGTGGACCTATCGATAAATAATTTGTTTCATTATTAGAATTAAATATCATCAATGAAAAAATTACTCTTATCTTGTGATCTCTTAATTAAAGGGGTTTTATTAGATATATTATTTAACATTTGTTTCAATAAATGCTATTACTTTAACGTACTATTTTTTTTATTTAAATGTAAATAATATTGACAGCTAAATTCCATTTTTATTTTTAAATTTGACAGTTGAGTTATGTCACTTCAAGATCAAGTGTAAAAATATGTCAACAATGTTGAAAGCTTGATTAAAGCATTTTTTTCACATAAAAGGAAAAGCTAACCCGAAAATTTCTTTTAAATACTAATTAATTAAAACATACTTATTGAAATGAAAAAGTTAGTAAATGAAAATGCGGAGTTAAATAATCCATGTTTGAAGGTTAGTTTCGAATTAAATTTTGCGAGTATTGGAGATAAATACTAAACCGGAATATAAGTTTTTTAATATTATATAATTGTTATGGTATATCTCAGTTTAGTATATATGAGAATTTTGCTGTTTTCAAAATTATTATTATTTACAGAGACTGGTCATTATTGTTTTTGTTTGTTTTCATTTTAAATCTTAAGTTATCGATAATTTTTGTACTATAACTTTGTAACAAGTAATTAGAATTAGGTTTGAACAATTTATGATTAAAATTGAATACTTACTGTATTCAGGATTTATTTAAAAGTATCTGCTTTTCGTTATTCATATTGCACTTTCTGTCAAAGTAGTTATTTTTCTGAAATTGTAAACCAGACATCTTTAAGTGACTAAACCAGAGGCTACCAACCTTTTTTGTATTCATAATTAATATCAATGTTTGTCATAGCTGACACAGTGCCACTCATTGTGATAGATTTGTTTTTGTAGAGTGGACAGTTGTAAAAAAAGAAAAATATTTAAATGATGTTTAGCCTCAAATGTCTACATTAGGTGATTTGTAATGAATTCCTTTTTTGTAAGAGCATGGTAACTGCTCTAAAACCGATTTCCAAGAGTTATGAAGCCGAAAAAGCTGTAAAAGTTTTCTTGCGATAATCTAGAATGCAGAATAAAAAACAGGTATATCTTTCTCAAGCCTAAAAAAAACCTGGATGTGACCACAAAACAGATCTTAAACATTTTTATCAAATAATAATATAAAAAAAATCAAATAAGTAATTTAATTATACCTCTATGGTGTAGACAATCTGTGCTAGGTGCATTATTTTATTTATGTAACACTTGAATGTTGATGATGACTTGCGTAAATGTAATGATGATGAAATCTTATGGACTCCCGTATTTTCTGAATTGAGAATTATTGGACTAGATTATAATTAAAGTATATTAAAAGCTGAGTATTACATTGAAGTTAAGTTGAACATAAGTTGAAATTTTAACTAATTTATTACTTTTAATTCCTGGATCAATGGTGCAATATTACTTCTCAGTCTAATTGCATAGCTTCATTTCACAAACTCTAAGCTATTATTGGCTGATGTATGTTTGAACATCCCTATTAATATGATAAATTCTAATTGGGAACAAGACAGTGTCTTTTCCTACTCTTTCGTGAACTGTTTTCTGGCTGTTAATTTCCTTGCTTTTTGTTTCAAGATAAGCATCAATAAAATTTTGATACTCATCCCTGTGTATATCATCTGTTAATTGAGTCACTTAAGTTGCAGCTGTATTGAGTGCGTTAAAAAGACATTGAAATTTCTATCATGAATTGCTGAAGTATCAAGTTACATAAAAATAAAGCTATTGCTTGTAGAATGTTTAGTGCTGCCTATCAGAGTTAGCTGGCATTTCCATGAAACTGTTACATAGGAAAATAGCTACGTTTACAGAATCATAACTATATTTACTCACTGGAAATGAAACTTTTTAAAGTAGTAAATTTTAGGTGTCGATTCTATGCAGTCACTTGTTTCTCATTATCACTTAACTTTTGTGATTGTAAAATAAACATACAATTTCAACATTGAACGCTTTGACATATTTCATAATATCTAAAATAAATTTTATTTAAAGATATTTGGAGAAAATATAGATTCCAAAGATTGCATTTGACATTAATTGCAAAATTAACATTTTTAAAAATTGTTTCAGGAACAAGAAATGTCGTATGCATGTTTACATAAAAACAACTTTGATCACTCAAAATGTGAGATGTTTTTTCAAAACTATAAAGCTTGCAAAAAATTCTGGGTATGTTCACTATTTAGTTATTTTCATAAAATAAAAATCAACTAAGTGTGAATCTGGCTAGTACATTGATGGTTCCGTACCTAATTTAATGCGGAATTACTTTATTTGTCATAAGACATTACCGATATGGACTTAACAATATCGAATATAATTAAGTAATTAAAATATATAAATTATTGTGAATATTTCAGAAACTATGATATCTAGAATCATCGTTATATAACTTACAACCTTTGCGTTGATTTCTAAAAACTCTGATTTTTTCGCAGTAGTTTCGGAAATACCTCTGAAAACATTACCTAAATTTATCTAAAAAATATTCTTGAGATTCTTATAACTAACTGTTTTGTACTATACCCCGTACTATATATGGCTGTTTTTATATATTTTTCCAATATTTCATTTACCCGACCCCTTCAACTCAGATATAAATATTTTTAAATGTTAGATGTTGATACATGTGCGGGTTAATATGTTTCATTAATAAACCAGACTGTAAGTTTATACATCATGCGGTTTCTGAGAGAAGTGGGTTTCTGAGAAAAGTGGGTTTGACAAACAGACACATCGGTAATCTTATAATCATTGCACTTTTCCGTTTGAGGTACAAAACATTAAAAACTTGCATCATATAAATTCAGACTAAATTACAATTTATAAATTAAAAGTAAAATCTAGGTTCTACCTAAAAACTTTTACTATGCTAATAATTTTTAAATGAAAATAAATTTTATTCCTTTGATGTTTTAATTACTTTCTGTACTCATGTTTTTAAAAGGCAAAAAAGTCCCACATTTTTCAATTCCAAACATTTAATGACACATTGTTTTCCTGATTACAGTAGTAATTTTTCTAGAGTAACAGAGTAAAATAATAATGAATTCCATGCATATAATCCTCAATGCACCAAATTATTTAGAATGTTTGTTTTGGCGCAGTTCATATTCATTATAAAAAACTGAACATTAATAAAACCACCTTTTCCTTGTTTCTGTAATCTTATAATTTTACATTATAAGCCAAAATAAAGCATGACAAAAGAAGGGAATGGATATTTCCAGAACAAAGCTGGTGGCCTTTTAAGTCAGTCAAAACCAGACACGTTATCTGCTATCAATTAAAAGGTTGTAACTTGTTAATTTTCAAAAATTTTGACACAAAATTTTACACAGATATTTTTAAAAGAAGGTATTAAAGAGAAATGTTAAAAAAAATCAGTTTATTTAACCTGTCATTGAAGTGTTCTACCATCAACTTTGGGTATGCAGTTATAATGTTTTACAATCTGTGTTCATTTAATTTGACAGAATTCAGTTTGGCGTGACAGACGTGCCAAAGGAATAGTTCCACATATGCCGCCAATAGAAGAGAGGGAAAAAATTAAGCAAGAGGGTAGGAACAACTATTCACAAAGTAAAAATGTATGACGACTTCACACACCTTTTCATTTTTTGTCTTCAACTCTGTAGTCTTAGGTACTTTATTAATACTTATTTAATTGAAATATAATTCTTCAGTTAAAATATTTTTGGAAATATTTATTGTCATTATTTTGTTTTCTTTCTTATCACATATAATTATCTATAAACTTATCCATTATAACCGAAATATATACATTTGAATGGTACAAATGCAAGCGTTGCTTATAATCAAAGTGTGTACTCGAGGGTATATTGTACTATTCTATATCTTAGCGTTAAAGCTATTTTGTAAACATTAATAACTCATAATTATGATCTATTTGCTTTTTTGGAATGAGCATGAAGTTGTATAGGCTACTATGAACGACGTCTTCATAAAAATTTTCTGTTCACACACAGCCTTTATTACTGTTGCCGTAAGCAATTGACACAGATTCTTGTCCCTGCAAATGATGTATTGTGTAAGTTTTCCTTGTGTTTAATATATGGAGCAGTCATTGAGAGCAGTGATCTCAGTACTTAATTGTAAAAATTGTCTGCATCGCTCTGATCATATTTTTGATTGAATCGTCAATGAAACTTTGTGACATTATTTTTTCATCCATTCTTCCATCAATACATTTTTGAGGTCCCTTAAGTTAGCTGGTGTCAGATTTCTTTGTTTAATTTGTTTTTCCAGCTTATCCCAAATATGTTCTATCGGATTAAGGTCTGGTGAGCGTGCTGGTCACCCCAAAACTTCAATTCCGACCTTAGTAATATACTCTGAAATGATTATCGTACATTAAAAGAAAATCATCTTTAATGTGTTGGACAAAAGGTACCAAAATCTGCTCTAAATGTCCGTTATATATCTTCCCGTACTCAGGGACCCATTTTCTACAATGTATAGCTCTGTACATACTCCTAAGGAAATACTGCCAATACTATTACTGACCCTCCACCATAAGGCTCTTTTCCAACAATGTTACACTGAGCATGTCTTTCTCTGAGTTATCTCCATACTTTAACCGTTCCATCATCTGAATCAAGACCGAAGCTGGACTCATCAGTAAAGAGTACCTTTGTCCAAGTGTTATAATCCCAGTTGCGGTGTGAACGAGCAAAGTTGGACCGAGCTACTCGATGACCTGCAGTGAGTAAAGGTCCTTTGGCAGGCGAGTAAACCCAATCCCAGCTGCCTTCAGTCTTTTTCTAATGGATTGGTGCTAACTGTCACAAAGAGACAATATTTTTAGTTACTTCTTAAGTTTTCAAACTTAGGAGGCTAAAGCGGCTTATTTAAACATTTTGTTTATAAGGAAATGCAAATTATTTAAATTTCAGTCCTTTACAAATCAATTGACATTTATTTGTTATTTACCAAATTAAAACAACAAACTAGTTAGACCAAATTAAAACAACAAACATTTTTTACTAAACAGAATATGAAAAATTAAACACTATTTGAATGTGTGAAATAATTAAACGAAAATGGAAGGCAAGAAATGCAAGACTCCTGTTTCATTTAAACCATTTCTGCATGTAAGTAGAATGTACGTAAAAAAAAAGTGTCCGGAATAAATCTCACATGAAAAGAATAAAATACGGTGCTTCGAAAAAATTAAGTGGCGGGTGGCACTATAAGCTTTCTGTTCGTTTTTGAAAAGTGTAAAATATCCATATTAAGCTACGGAAAGATCAGCGTACTGCTTCAATTAATGGTATTAAAAAGTTTACCGTCATAAAAAGAAGCACAATCAATGTGTTCATATGAAATGTTAGTAGTAAATGCGTACATACAAAGTGCTATGCATTCGTCAATACAGAAACAGCAAGAATGTGTTTAATAAATTGAACCCTGAAGTGTTAGTAATTAATATAAATTATAACATTAATTATTGTTGTTAAAGGTAATAAAAGTAATCGCTTTAATCACCGGAAAACAATTTTTGAAAAGATGTATTTTTCTTTTATGTTAACAATTATAATGTCACCGTGGTGTGTTGAGTTAATAACAAAGCATACGGCCTTTGACGTCGTGGCACACCGCGGGGACTCGGGTTTGATTACCGGCCGCTCGTTGAGCGGGACTGAACTGTTGTTCTGGTTGACTGTAAGAGATTGCTTTCATAGCAATAAGTCTGTCATATGTGTTAATTAGATACATTAAAGTACATAAATAAATAATAAAAGGCCGTACATTTGTATGTATGGCGCGAAGGTGATGGTGGAATAACTGGCAATGAGTTTACTCTGTTAAAAGTTGATCAACGATACAAAGAGATTATATTGATATCAAGTGGACATTCTTATCAAAATAGAAACAAAATACTATCCTCGACTCCACTTAATTTCACACAAGCAAAAGATAATGAAATAGAACATATTTTTTCTCGAGAAAAGGCACACCATGATGCAAGTAGACCATATCCATTCCACTATATAGTGTCTGCTTAAACCTCCGATTTACTCTCTCAATAATTATATTAATCTGATAGCACAAGCTTGCCCAAAAAAGCCTTATATTATCTGTAATTTAAGTTATATTTACATGAGGACAGTACATGGGATAGCTGCCGTCATGGGCGGCTGTTGTGACGCGGTAGCTGTGCTGCTGTAGTAAGTTGCTTGACAAAATTTATTATGTATATAGATATCATGTGTCAGTTTTTTCAAAGTAAAAAAATAACTATGATAAAAAATAAATTATTTAAAAAAAATTATTCAGTTACCTAACTACTATAAGAAAAAATGGCAGTTAGCATAACTGCTGTTACGGATGTAGCCCTCGTATATACAGATGAATTTCTACACTATAATGGCACAACATGTGACAGTATTCTGCCATTATAGCGTGAATTAATGCTTTTGTGATTAATTTTTTTGGGATTTTAAGTTAGAATTAGATAGTTCAAGTTAGAATGGCATAAATTAAGTGTATTAACATTTTTGAATTTGGTATTCTGAATGTGTTACGTAATGCCAACTGTGACCTACCTCCCTGCATGCAATGTGATGTAACATTTTGAGAAAAATATAAAATGAAGCCCATGCTGAATGATATGGCATTATAGCCATTTTTCTTAAAAATACCTTGCTATGATAAAGAAAACTAAAACACAATGTGGTATGAAAATAATAACTGATTAGTATCACTATTTAATGTTGATGGGGCGCTATGCTAAAGTAGTGGAACCAACGACCTATTCAATTTAGATAGTACGACGATGGCAGTCTGCCAATGGCAGTTACTGTGACTATGGGTATACCTAATGACAGTTGGTGAGAATGTCAGTAGCAGGCGCTGCCACAACAGCAACTGTCTTATGAACTGGCACTGTGAAAACATACATTTAGATTATGCAATACATTTTTTAAAAATTATGAATATCAGCTTGTTTCAATAAGACTTGATAAAAAATGGAGATCCTGTTGTCACCGATATCGGAGTTGGCAAATGCTACGGTTTACATTCTTTGAAGAAATACAATGATTTACGTTCTTCATAATTCAATGGTTTCCACTGTTTGAAGAAATACACGCTCACATGTAACATTAGTTTTATGAAAATCTCATCATGATTAATTATAGAATTGTCACAAAAGCCTTCTTAAGGTATTGTTCTAAACCTTCTTAGAATTTTTTCTAAGAAAGTTTAGAACAATATCTTGAGACTTTTTGTTTTGATAGATATTTAGGGTTCAGCTATTTAATTGTTTCAGTTTAAATTACTGTAGAAAAGGCTGATTTTTTAATTATGGTTAAGTTTTTAATTGCGGTTAGTTTCTTAATTTTTAACTTGTTATTAAAACCAATTTAAATTTAAAGATAGGTTTTTAAATGTTTGCAATCAATAGTGATTGCATAAACTGATTTTAATGTATGCAGGTATTATTGAATCTTCCTGAAACTTAAGTTTTATTCCTGATACTTCTTATTCTTAAGATATATACTTATTAATGTAATATACAATTATTATATTTTTTTAAGCTCAATCATAATTTTCAGTATTATTTTTGTGCATATAGCTAAAATGTTCATTGAGTAGAGCAACCTCAAAACTTTATATAACCGTCTTTTACACATGCCATAATTTGTGTAGACAAACCAAATCTGATAATGCGTATATAAAAAAGTATATTTCTTTTCTTTATGCAAATAAAAATGTTTTTTCGTCAGCGTAAAATTTTTATTTTTTCCACTATTATTTTATTATTGTTAAACATAATTAAAGACAAAACATTTTTTCTGCTTTTTCTGAAAATAATTCAAACACATAGAAGTATAGGGAGCTAATTTGTGCGTTGATCTCCATCCTGTGTAGTAGTCAAGTTAATGACGTATGTAGAATTAATCACTTATTTAGTCGAGCTAATAACCTATTTGGTTTTTAAGGTGAGGTGCAATTGGTCCATCAGTCGAGCTTTGCTCCCTGCATTATGTCTACATTTTATTCATTTCCAAAATAGAGTGAAAAGAAGGTTTTTTTTAATTGCCAATATTGCAAGACGGTTTTACATAGAAAAGAAAGTAAAATTGTTTATAGTACGTATTGTTTTATGGAAAAAGTTTATTTTTTACATATATGTATTTTGATGTGAAAACTTCTATTCACTCATTAAGTACAGTGATAGCCGGTCAAACTTTCTTGTGTTAAAAAATACCATCGGATTTCAATCACTAATAACTACAAGACTAATAATGCATTAACAGTGGTTGAGTCCACAATATATAGAGCATGTTGTGTGATTGTTGCGAATTAGCAACAACAAAGTAAAGTTATAAATTAGTGTAACGTGACAACTCGTTTAGTTAGTATGTTCATTTGGGTGTCATTGTGAAGAGCATGCGGAGGACTACTAGGATACAAAGAGAGGTAATAAAAATATTCAACGGAATATAAGTAAAAAGCTATCATCTCATATGAGTCGTAAATATGACTATAACATGCCAATCGGAGGGAATATAACGTACAAATAAGAGGGAAGCTCGCGTCAAAAGGAATCCAAGAAACCTAAAAAAGTCAAGGGCCAAGCAAAGGTGTGAGCTACGACAGTGTCATCCTAAACAAATCACATTGTGGTGCAATCACGATCAGGTGGTTAGGCTTTTGTGTAACATGGGAAAATGGGGAATTCCAGTATAGTTCAGTTTTAAATACTTATATAGCAAAGAGATGGTGACTACACGAATGCAGGAAGATATGAAGAGTGAGTTTTTTCAAAAAATTAGGCGAAAATATTTTTAATTTTACAGTATTTACCGTAATTTTTTTTATAATCAAAAATGTCAAATTTTGATATTGATGTATATTTTAGTAAACTTATTTTTTTTTACTCAAACTTATGAAGAAACCCTTATTTTTGAAATATGTTATATAAAATATATAATTAAAGAAAAAATGTGGTGTGCAACTGAACTGACGCACCGATTTATCCCACATGCGTTAAAAGTTTTTCAGATTTGCTTTAGAAAGAGGAAAATACAAAAAATAAAACATGTTCAAAAAAGTTTTGATGTTAAAAATTTTAAATCGTATTTATATATTAATATAAAATGAAGTGATGACTGTACTGAAAATTAAAAAGTAATAAACATTATTTTTCTTCTCCATGGTTCTTTCCACATTCTTTTAAGAACTCATGGACGTAATAACACTGTATGACTACATACAGATCCATATTGGCTATGTATAAGAACCATGCAAGAAGCTATCAGTGCCATATGGTGATAAGTTTATAAACTTTTGTTTACACTAATGTCATTGGTTACTACATAAAAAATAAAATTTTGAACATGAATTTTTTTCAATGAAGAATTTACTTTATTAATTTGTTTCTTTGTTTAATGTGATTATTTATTGTATAATCATGTAGTAATTAAACCTGCACATTAGTTGCCAACTTTGCATTGTACTTGACGGAGATTCTTGTTTTTTAATTTTTAATTGAAATTAAAATAACACAGCCGACCTTAAGTAGTTCTTTCATTTATCATTGTAGTAGTTCTTTCATTATTCATATTCTGCCAATATTTATTGGCTAGAATTCACGTTTTATAATTATTTCCATTTCGTAAAAACATTAATACTCTGACATTGACACATACGTAACCAAAAGTTCCAGTGATACGGCACTGTGAACATTTCTTTTATCAACATTCATGTTTCATGCACATTCTCTATAAACATAGCAAAACAGAATACCATTTAGTGATAATAAATATTTTCTCAAATTTTCTAAGTCTGTACCAATCCTATTCACATATTTTTTGTTTTATTTACTGCTACAAAGTTTTTCCATTTCGATTTAACCGTTAGACTGCCGACGAGCGCCATTGCGCTCGTGCGCATAATAACTAAATTTGCCACGAGCGCGATGGCAGACGTGAAATCAGTTGCTATTTAGCGCACGGTAGGAGAGGTCGCTCGCACGCATCGCTAATTTTTTATGTTTCTACGTGTTGCATAAAGTTCAAATTACAATATTATTAGTAATTACAATATAAAAAGGATCCAGGAAAAGAACATTTTTAAGCCGGAATCGGAATACGTAAATAATTTGAGTGAAAATGATCGTTTTTCAAGTTGTGAGGAAAGTGATAGTGGGAGTTACATTGTGGTGCGCTCACGATTTGGCGTAATACAAATTTTGAGCGATAGTGATAATAGTGACGATAACAATTATTTTGCTGATACAGAGGATGTACCGGACTGCGAAAATACGATGTAACCTTGATTTCAGTTTTTGTTATATTTTTGTTCACACATATATTTTCATAATTTTTTTTGTATTTTATTATCCTTGTACAAGTTTTTATTAAGAAAACACCGAAAAAATTATTAAAATTGGATAATTTTCGGAAGAAATACAGTTTTTTTTCGAGACAAGGGTAAATGACATCAAAAACAAAAGATTTCTTTGGAATTTTTAAGTATATATGAGTAAAAAACCATGGCACTAATACGGAAACAAAAAATTTAATTGAAATTAAGGACGGGTTGCCAGTTGTAGAATAATATAAAAAGCTAAATGAAAGATTTTATTAAAGACAAGAGACTTCATACAAGGTTACAGAGGCAAAAATTACAATTCACTTGTTCATATTGCTATTTTACAAAAATGTGGAATCAACCCATTCTCTCCCACTGCAAGTGAACTAGAAATGTAAATAAAAAGAATATATATTCATTCATTTAATTTATTAAGCAAGACCATTTAAAAAAATTACAAGCATATATATCATACTGTTACAAACACGTATCGCACGAATGTGACCAAGAAATTATTATTATAAATAGAATAATGTAATGTTTACATTCACAAATATTAACTCAGTGTTTTGGTAACATAATTCTTACAAATAATAAGTTACCAAAAGTCAGTTGTACTATTTTATTTATTCCAGTTATTAAACCAGTTTCTAATAAAGTAAATGGTTGAAAAACTGGCACAGCAAACGTGAAGATGTCAGCCTTAATAGATTTTAAAAAGAAATTAATTTTTTTTTGTCTGTAGTTTTAATTAGCATGTTCATTACCAATCAAGAGGAAGATCATAATATGTGATTATACTATTTAGCTTTGTCACTATAATGATTAATACTATATGAGGTCTACTCGTAATATATTTAGACTGTTCTTCTCCAATCGTGCTGTTTTAACTTTCTATATGGGGCTGTGTAAATAGCACCTCTATTGAAAATGTGTTGAGTGTCATTTGAAAGGGGCATATACTATAGTAGGCCCATGCAAATTCAGTTCTAAGTTTTTGATAAAACTTTCAATGTCTAAATTAGGCATGAAATTTATTGCAATGAAAAGGTGTAACTTACGGTAAAAAATCTACTTGTATAAGAGCGAATAATATTTATAAAATTAGTTCATCGGTGTCAATATTAATTTACTGCCATGATCCCTTGCAGATTGCGTGAATGTTTTAAGTTTTATCCATATCTACACGACCAACATTTGCACGATCATTGGGCAACCATGATATGGCACAAAAGCAGATTAAACATTTGGCAATACGTTTGAGCTTGAAGAACATCACTTTTTTTGAGTTTGTGTCTAGATGTTCCAATATCAAAATAATGATGCCAATTGTTGTGTACATGTATTTTACTTAATAAGAAAATTTGTCCAATATCTTCTGTGTGGAGGTTGCATCGCCCATAGACTTGCTTTAATCGTGCAGGTTTGTGTAATGTTTTAAATTTGTATTTTGTCCGTAATACAAATATATACAAACATAATAATCCAGTACAAAGATTTTCTTTCATATTATACTTTTCAATAAAGAAATGATATCCACAAACATGACTTTCACAAAATTGCCACTAGCAGCAAAGCAAGACTCTGTATCTTGCTATTGACCCAAAAGATGTTTTTGATAATCTGTTGATCAATGTCTATATTTACAGAGTTAAATTAAATAAAATTGGTATTACGCGGATCTTAAATTTTTTCAATATACATGTTTATAAATAGATTATGTGCAACATGTTTCAAAAAATATTTAATTAATGTATGTCATTGTTTTTGGGTTAAGAAAAATTATTTTTAACTACAATAAATGTAGTATAAACATTTTTATTTATCAATTGAAATGAAAAATAATATTGCGTTTCAAAATCTGCGTCGAAACTGAATTGTCTGCCAATCAAAATGCATGACATCAAAAAGCACCACACAGACCATAAACTACTAATATATAGCCAAATCCGAATAATTGTATAAGTAAGAAAGCACAATCCCGTAAATTGAATTCCATAAACAATATTTTTCTGTCACTATGGAATGACAGTGTGTGAAACAGATAGAATCTTCTCTTTTCAATTTAATTATTTGTTTGGGATATCGAGACATCATGGAATTTATGTATGACGTGACTAATTGTTTTGATACAAAGCTTCGCATGACTGCAACAAAAGTTGATTATTTCAGTTTAAAGCACGTTTCTCTGGGTAAATATCACAATTTTAGGTTTGTGAGATACATTTCAAATAATTTTAAGCACTTTTTCTAAAATTGTCAAATACCCTAGTTTACACAGCAAATTTTTATGCTTCCCGAGTACACTCAAAACAATAAGTTAATTTTAATTTAATGTTATTTATTTATGTTTCAAGTTAATAGCTGTCAAGTTATAGTTTGACAGCTAAAAAGATATCAGCTGTCAACTTTGTTCACAAGAGTTGTGGAGGTGAATTTTGAATTTAAGATTGTACGAGAAAGTAAAATATATAAGTTACATCATCATTTAGAAATATATTTCCTTTCAAAATTTAGGTATTTTTATGACTTTAATTATATTTCTTTAGGGTCACTATATATACAGTTTAAATAGAAATTTATATGAAAATGCTTAATATTTCAGGAAAACTCTAATGAAACCAACATGTTACTTATAAATTATAAATAAAAAAATTCAAATCTTATAAATAAACAGATTATGAATAATTGAATAGTATTCTTCAACCTATAAAAAAAGATACTTCATAATTGAAGAAGTATTATAATTATTTGGGTTATTCTACTTTTTAAACCATATTTGTACACCTCACAAAGTAAATTTTTTGCTAATTTTTCACTTGTTAATAAATTATTGCCGTTTTCACATTACAGTAAGATCGCAATAGTATTTGTATTTTTACTTAAATAAATTTTTTTATGACAAAATTTAAATTACCAGTAATTACTAGATATTATTATCAAAATGAACATTCTGTTAACATATTTATTTTACTTATTTATATATGAATATAAATTCAATTCGCTGTATTAAAAAGGATGAATATTTATCTAGATTTAACTAAATTATTTAGCTTCATAAATGTATAATTTAAAACAGAATAATAAAAAAACATTACGTTACATTTTGTAATGCAATATTTCTAGGAATATTTTTACAGTCATTGACAAGTAAAATAATCCATATACATTTTATGTCCAAACATATGTTAATTCTTTGACTACGTTTTGAATTTTGTTTACCTGATAACTTCTAAATAAATGTTATGAGCCTTTACAACATTTTTTCCAATTTAATTACGTTGTCTAATTTCCCAAACAATCTCAAAAATAAAACTCAAAATTATACAATTCAAATTAATTTTCTATCAGCAAATGAGATTCGAAGGTACAAATGTTATGTTTTTTTTACATCAGTCCATAGTATTTGACCATAATGTTACTTAAAGATACGCACTTTTCAATACTTCGATGTCCGAAATAACAAAGCACAATTACAAAAGTGATATTTACATTAAGATATTAATGAATTAATTAAAATGAATACTGAAAAAACTAATCTTAGATGACAACTATATATAGAATGTAAGCGCAGCAAATACCACGCATCAAGGCTTTGAAACCAACGTTTCCCTCATAAGTATTAAAATTATCAAAATAAATTTAATGTATTAGCATTATATAAAACATTTGACAAGCAATAATCTGGTAACTACTTAGGTAGCCAATATCCTCTATTACGAACAATCGATATAAATAAGTGTCAAAAATATCAAATATTTGCTTTCTAGTAAGGCGATATGTTCCTTTCAATTCCTAGCACCCTCATCCCATCCGTTACATAAATTTGTTTTGATTCCGAGTTCCCTAAAAAGAAAGTAATGTACATTTAGTAAGAAAAATAAATAATATTTGTATCTAGGAAGATTCCGAATAAAATAAAGCTTTGACAAAATTTATTTTGTAACTTACAAGTTTATGACTAACAGGCTAATGTAAGTTACTTTTCTCTTTTATATATTTGTAGGTTTCTAATAAAACCTGTTTAATCCTAAAATTAAGCTTTGACTAAGAGTCTATGGTTCCTCATGTCATCCAGTTTGTTTGTACAGTTGGTAACTAAAAATAATTATAGAATATAATAAGAATATACTTATTAAAATTATATTATAGAATAAAATTTAAATCAGTATGAAATTTTATCTTCATCAAAGCAAGCTGCATGCTTGATTTGACAATCAGAATTCTGAAAATGGCCATCAACAAGCTGCAGGCTTGATTTGACAATCTGAATTCTGAAAATGACCATCAAGTACAAATAGCCATATTCTAGTTGTTACTACCTTTTTCTGCGATTTGTTCGCATAAAGGTTCTATTATTGAACTTTAACCTCTCTCTGAATAGAATAATTTTGCCTCCTAGCATCTCTGCAATCGCCACACAGTTCACTCTGCTTTGTGCCCTAATCCACTTTCTAGGATACCGCTTCGCAATTATAACATAACTTGAGAAGCTGCACTAATATTTTTTAAACACAAGTATTCTGAGATTAACACCGTAAACACTCTACATAACAGTGAAAACTACATCAAAATTCATCCAGTGGAACTCAAGTTATAAATAAACAGAAAGAGGGACAGACATTAAATCTTATATATGCATATAGGTGTAAAAGAATGTGCTTATTATTCATACAGGTGATTTTGTACGTCAGATTGAGATATTTGAAGTGAGTTTCTGTGGAAAAAAGAATGTACTTAGCATGATAGACATATTTTTATTATACCCATATACATATATAAAAAATGTAACAAAAACTTGAGTAACATTCATGCATGCGATTCCAGTGATAAAGAATTCACCTTTTTCCAGAAATATGCTTTGAATATATTCAATTTAATGGACAGAATCATCTGTATGAATAATAGAAACTTCCTTTGTTATCCATATACCAGAAAGAATTCTGAAACAAACAACCTACAAACATCACTAAAATCCATCTAGTAAAAGTCAAGTTATAAGCAAATGGAGAAAAAGATATGCACATGTATATTCCAGGAAAACTTACAGACTTATGATTCTATACGATGGTGAAAATCACATGAAAACACGTCTAGTGAAAGTTATGGTATAAGTAAACATTGCATTTTATATATATGTATACCAAATAAAATGTAGTCTATATATGATGCAACCTTCCCAAACCGTGAAATAATTTTTACCTCCTACAAATATATCAAACATTGCTCTTTTATACTAAGTTTGTAGACTAAGTTAAATATTGTCAGCTAACACAAAGAAAATTAGCTGATAATATTGAGGACCAGAAGGATATGTCAAAAACAATTTTAAAAATCAATTAACTGTATATAACAACGTTCATCAACAATATTAGCTTTGACTTTATAAGAAATAATTTAAACAATTGTCTATATTTTGCTATTTTTACTATATGAGATTTCATCTTATACATTAACTGCTAGTATTATTGGAACATTGAAACATGGAAAAATAATACAACATAAAAATTCTAAAACTATGTATGGTATCAGCAAGAACTACTAAAATTGGATAACTTTTTGTAATTTCAATTTTATTGGAATTCGTGCCGATCTGTTCTAATGTGGAGGTTAGACTTAAAATCAATGTTATCCTAATTTTTTAATTAATTCTTCAACTTATTCTATTTTTGTTAATGTTTGTAGCATAAAATCCAATGACCCGAACACAACTTTATTATTAGTCTTATTAAGCCCTTTCTTTAGAAATAATGACAAAGTTAAATAAACCACATTATTAAATATATTTGGCGTTAATTTTGTAGAAATTCATTATTTACAATTAAATGAAACTACGTGATGTAGTATTATTTCTACTTTATTTAAGTTCTCTCCACGACCTAGGTTTCGTTGTATTACATCATCTTCAGGTGGGCTGTTAGAAAGAATCTTTGCTGTAATACAACGAAACCTGGTCGTGGAGAGAACTTAAATAAAGTAGAAATAATACTACATCACGTAGTTTCATTTAACTGTAAACCACATTATTTATGGTGCAACAAAGATATTGCATTTAAAATGATATTGTGTAAATATTAATTGTTTGAGGAGACGCAAATATTTTATTACTTCTTGTACACCACTGGAATGTTCTTAGGGGTGGCTACCAATACTTTCAGAAACTATACATTAAGGTACATGTGTTAAATCGACAGTATAACTTTCACAGTAATTTATAAAATATTCTTTTAAATATTATAAGACTAAGATCTAAAAAGAGTTATTTTTATACAAATGTTTTGCAAGCTATATGTTGTATACACTTACCTCAGGAAAGCAAATGTCCCTTTTAAGGGACATCGGCACTTGCATTATTCGAACTTGTACTGTTTGTTCAAAATTAAATAAACAATACCCAATTCTACAGCAGAAACAAATAATGAAATGAATAGTGCTATGGTCTTTAGACAAATATAGCTATTATTGTCATTAATATTTATTGTAACTCGACCACCATTGCTGAAAATTTGTTTGTGTTGTGAATATTTTTTTGTTTCTGATAAGAAATAATGTAGGTATATATATCTATCATAAAATACATAATTATTATTGTCATTAAATCTATATTGTATTTATTGGTATATTTTTTCAATAAACAAAGTTTTTTTTAATTTGGCAAAAAATGTAACGAGGGTGCGAAAATATCAGTATACCTCAATGTATACTGATATTTTCGCACCGTAAATTGTCACTTTATAAACAGAACATAGTAGTAACAGTAATGAATTCTGCATATTTAAACAAGTAATTCCATTGCTCTTATGGGAAAGTAATCCGTTTATTATGCTGAATATTTTTGAATTTTCATTAAGAATTTGGCCAACATTCAAACCCGCCAATGAAATTTTACTTGTTTTCGATTATTGACTATATTTGACGTTAATTTTGTAGAAATTCATTATAATTACATTTTTCTCAACTAAATGAAACTACGTGATATAATATTATTTCTAATTTATTTAAATTCTTTACCACGACCTAGGTTTCGTTGTAAGACAAAATTTTCAGGTCGGCAATTTGTAAAGATTTTCGATTTGTAATTTTGTTTACTATTTCGATCCAACACTTTGTTCAACCTATATTTTGGAAGTGTCGATTTATCTAGTTTATAGTTGTGTATAATGGTTTTGATGTATGATATTCATAAATAAACAAAACGATTAATTGCGTAATTTTTTTTCCCAACTTTTTCTAAGTTATTTGATTTGAAAATTTTTAGAGTATTTCAAGTAATTTATGACATTTGTATGAAACAAATAGCGTTAAATTTATTGGTAAGGTAATTGTTTACCGATTTATACATTTAATTACACTTATCGATTTATACATTTGTTTACACTATTTCTGGTATCAAAAACATTAAATTTTATAAAGACTTTTAGTTGTAAGCTTTTGTTCCTTACAGAAAAGGGAAAAAAATATGTCACACTTGTTTTTACCATAAATATGGTACTAATGCTTCAAATGTATTGTTTTTTTATTATATCACATAACATTTCTTTTCTGTCAATGTGAAAATATTTATTACTATAAAATAGTGACTCAAAATTACACATAATTTTACTGAAAGTAGCGTAACCAATTAGCCGATTCATTTTAACTGTGAATACGCACAATTAAAATGCTTCGGCTAATTGGATAAAGACTTTTCAGTTATAAGCCTTTGTTCCTTACGTTCTGAAGGAGCACATTCGAGACCTTGTACCAATACATTCATACACAAATCCCATAACCGTATTACAGGATATATTCATGTCAAAAAAATCAAAAAAGACTTTTGCAATATTGCAAAGAAACATTTTGAAGCCCGAAAAAATTATTATTAGGAATAAAACTAGTGATAAAAATTGTAATTAGGGCTAGGATAGACTATAAAGCCTACGAGAAGTAAATGTGTTTCTAGGATCATTGGATAAAATGCTTTCAAATCTATTTGTACTTATCAGTGGTTTTATGAGAAGCTTCCTTAAGCTTCTCAAATGACAGCATTAAAAAATATTTCTCTCTTATTTTGAAATGATCACTGGTCCGCATAAATAGATATTTAAGTTAAAAAAATCTGAAGAAATAAATTTAAACAATAAAATTATAGAATAAACAAATATATATATATATATATGTATATATATATATATATATATATATATATAAATATATATATATAAAATAGTAACAACAATTTACTAACTAATGATTAAAATTATTTAATACGCAAGCATAATAATAAATTCAACATGGAATCAACAATTGACAATGCGTGTTCAAAGCTAAACTTCACATACGATAATTAAACACATATTAAGGCATTAGTCACAATTACATTAATGCTGAATATTTGGTATTTAATAATAATATAATTTACCAAATATATCGAGAAATTAAGTGAATAGAATTTTTTCCGAAACATTGGCAACTTCAACGCAGTTATAAAACTTTATTGAAGTTGCCATATTTAAAAATAAATATTTAGAAATAACTTATTTGGCTTTTGAAACTTAATAAGATTTTTCTATTTATTTTTAAATTGTATCCACTTAACTAAAATGTTTCATTAAAATACGAAGATATTCCTAAGTATAAAATATATGAGTGACTTATTTATATTTTTTAATTAGTACTATTGCTATAAGGTATTTTTAAAAAAAATTATCTTCTTTCGAAAACATTTTGTGAATATTTCATGAAAATTATATTTATTCAATTACTTTTAGTTTATTTACTGAAATGAAGATAACCTATTAGAATAATTAGTATATTAAATAAATTAATTGAGTTTACTTAATAGAAATACTAAATTTATTTTTATATAATACCATATTTTTTTTAAGTATCTGTACCTTTTTATATTATGTAGTACATTCAACACAATGTTTAAGAGTATGCTATCCAACGCACTCACTTATTAGCTCTTAATATTATTGAAATATTTTTATGTAAATTCTCTCAACATATTGCCATTTCAGTCATAGAAGCTTATGCATATACTTGACACATTCATATAATTATATCCAAAACAACCCAAAATGCCATAAAGTGATAAATACATTTTTTTCAATTACTTCTGACAAAAACAGAGTGTTTGTAATCAATGGTTTATAAAAGTATGACCATAAACCCTAAATGTCATAACCTCAAATACCAGTTTCATCAACTAAAACTAACTGACTTTAAAAAGTGTATAATTTTATTCACTTTACTTTCATAGTGCATTTCAACCCAAATTTTTAGTCCTAGATTTAGGCCAGTCCCAACGTTCAACCAGCGTCCAGAGTATGATGCCAATCTCATTAGCCAGTATTGGTGCATGTGCTGACTGACGAAATGCACGACAAGTTGGTTACAGTAATTGATAAAATATCAGTTGCCTAACTTAGACTAGGTTGATATACCGACTGGTAATATCAGTGCTAATGATTGATACAGCAATCAAGTCAAGTCTTTATAAGAAAAAGTTTTTGTCTCAAAGATAGGATTCAAACCCACTAACCTTTAATTGACTGCATTCTTACTGTCCGAGTGCCTAAATTACTAGCGACTAACAGTACAGCAATTAAAACATTACAATAAACAAATATGTGCCAATATTTACATTAATGAACAGCTGTATAGAAAACAAATGGAAGTAAAGAATATATTTTTAGCAATCTAGCTAAAGATAACAATAAGGAAAGCCATTTGTAAAATATACAGATGGAGAATTGCTGTTTTTTGCAGCACTTAAAATGAGATCTAAAATTTGTTAGAAGGATGTCTTAAAATGGAATTGATTTGCACACCGAGGGCTCTGTATCGTTGACCACGTTACCTTTGTTGTATTATACTACAATTAGAATTCATAATGTATTCTTTGAAAATTCCGAAACCGACCGAAAAAAAAATTGTTTCCCCCCACAATTTATAGGTAAATATTTTTCTCGCTTTGGAATATGAGCGAATTAGTAAACTTTATAACTGTATCAAATTGCAGCTTGGTACCTGTAATTATTCCAAAGTTAAGGCGGGCAACTTATCGCACAATTAATCCATTTTTCCTTACCAGGTTCTCAAAGATGTATCAATGTAAGAAAAAATATAAAATGAAGGGATTGTAAAATCTTATTTTCATTATTATTAAATAAAGCATTATTAAGCAATATTATAATATAACATGTCTATTAATGGGCTGAACCAAAATTTTATTCAGATATTTCGAAGATTGCTTGTTCATATCACGGCTTGCTCGCTTAATTATTTTAATTCTTGCTTTTGTACGTAATCCATATTTCAGTGGTTAATACCATTATTTCAATGGCAGTTTTAGTTTGATAGCACAGTTGCATTTTTATAAAAATATTAAAATTAACAACAAAAAAGTAGGGCATTTTTGACACTTCTATTTATAGACATAAATAAAAGTGTCAAAAACGCGCTCCTTAGCTGATGATGAAGCTATAAAAAATGATGTTGATAATTTTTTCAACCAGAACCTCGATACATTCTTCGTGGATATCTAAGATTAACTTTTGGTCCAACCTAGTAGAATCAAACAACAAAGGCAGAAATTATAAAATAAAAAAAATATAAGTATAAATACATATTATAAATGTTTTATTAATTCTTACATTAAAACTTATATAAAAAAAATTCATATAACTATCTAGAATAAATAGCTGTATCCAAATACTGTCTACGTTACGTATCATACAAAAACTTGAATGCATATTACAAAGACTTCGAGGAGTCAGTCTATTTTATTTCGATGGAAAACTTTCATCGAAGACAATGTAAACGTAATTACAATACAGTTTTTTATGACTTATCCTTTACCCTGTACTTTTAACAGATGTCAAATCCTGAAATATTTCTTAAAATATCAGCACACCAGGGTCTTTGAAATTTAGGAAAAAAACAAATAATTCAATTTGATTTATTTCGGCCTCACTTTCTTTTGTTACAAAGTTGTTTAAAGAATAGAAATAAAAATTAATTAATCTGTAAATGAAAGTTGAAGCCAATCGGATATGTGAGCTTTCGAAAGCTCTAGGTGCCTCAAAAGGATAATTGCATAGACGTCCCTGTTAGAGTAAGTTAGGTTTCTCTTAATTTTTTATTCATTAATTAATAAGCCTTTTGATCAATGAAATGATCTTTTGTAGTGAAAAAGATTTAAGTGTCATTTTTTTGGTTAATTTCGTAAAATCTAAACATTTGTTAAAATAAATTAGCAATAATTAGCATTTTTAACAGCGTGTTCGTTATTTATTAGAGGACACTTTTATTATCTTGATATTATATACTTTTATTAAAAATGTTTATATCTGCAAACATTACCAACATTCACATTAGGGACAGAGCCGGAAGCGACACCAGCACATGAAGTGACTTACGGGCAATCTTTGAAAATAGATAAACAGATCCTATAGGTGTTACCTTGCGTCTGGTGGCTACAGGCGATTTTTTCTAAAATTATCTACCACCAATTGCTTAATAACACTATTCACAGTCAAAGCATTAAATTGCACATAAATATTATATTTTCGCTTTTTATCTCTTTAAGCTATCGCCGGAACAATATGATTCGAGACTGTCATTAGTTATGATCGACATTCGTTAGTCAATCAAACATCTTTTAAACCCATAATTTTTGGCTTTTTTCAATATAAAAACTTTCGTTCATATTTACAATGATGTATTCATCTAAATACAAATTGTTTTATAGAATATTGCTTGTGAATACAAACATTGCTTTATGAATTTGAAACTAAATACGCTTGTGACTTTGGATTAATACCATATAAAGTGCGGCCCACATGAAGTGAAAAAAATGGAAACGAAATAAATATCAACAAACTAAATGTCAAAATTTGATGCAAAGGTTTAGAACATTTTAAGAGCACATTTATTTATTGGGATTAAGTATTTAAAGCTGGACTTCCTAACCGGTGGGCATGGACTCCCCAGGAGGTTGTGAAGAGATCATAAGAAGGGGCCCAATGTGTTCAGGCATTCTAAGGAAAAAACCATTTGAAGTCTTAATTTCACTGAATAATTTATTCAGTTGCATTCAGGCGCAAACATTGCATTAATACAATTTTATTATACTTAATTATTTTCAGGAATAAACGCCACAGTTTTAATTTATTTTAATATGCTTGTAACTAGGAAATAAATGGGGTGAAAAAAATTAAAAGGGGGGGGGAGCTTTAAATATATTTTTTATAATCCGGGGAGGTTCAACGTAAAAAAGGTTGGGAATCCCTAATTTAAAGGGTGATAAATTAACATTTATTAATAACTTAGCCCCAGACTTAATTCAAAGTTTCAAAGACAAGCTTAGGCATCAGATGAAATCCGCTAAAATGTTTTACAAGTACTCCGAATGATCTAAATTTACAGTGAAAAATGTCAAAAGGTATTTAATTCATTAACACTCTTAGTGCGAGTTATGTCAATTGATGTGTTCCATCTGGGTATAAATGCATATCAGCAAATCATGATTTTTTACTTTTTCTTTTTTCAAATCTACTCATAATTAATTTAGTAAAAGCATTGATTAAAAAGTACTTACTTTTACTGTCAAACTACTAGCAAATGTCAAATGCCAAACTACTAACAAATGTCAAACTATTAGCAAATGTCAAACTGCTAGCATATGTCAAATTTCAAACATTTGCATAATTTTTTTGTTTATTTCACTTTTTTCTTAGTCTTTTCGTGTTTAATAATTGATAATTTGTATTTTTATGTGTACATAAATACAAAATTATTGGAAAAAACTATGACATACAATTTCCTATAAAAACATAATTTGTACGAAAAAAAAGTTTAAGTCGATGAAACAAGCTTTGATATAAATGTTCTTTCAATGAAACAAAGGAAAATATTGAAAAATTCACTTTTGCCAAAATGGACTTTATTCCCCCATGGTTTCGTTTCAGCATCGAGACAGTTTAATCTCTATCATTACACAGAATATTTTATTTCATTAAAATATTTCGTAAATTATCAATAATCTTTTCCTGTCCTAGAAAACATGGATTTTCTAATAGCGGAGATGTTTCTTATAATTCTCCAAAGTTATATACTCTGACGAAATGCTAACATCCAATATTTCATAGATTTCTAGAGTATATTTGCAACTGTATTTTTTTGTTTAACAGTAAAACAGTAAAACTTGTTATCTGCAATTTACATTAAAATATGTTTATAAAAAAATTTAACGCACAATGCGAATGAAATCAGAGAATAAATGGAGTTTAGGTACTCCATCGCAAACACAATTTAAAAATATTACATGACATATATAGCTTTTATGAACAGAAAAAATAAATTATTGTTTGTTTATGAACAAGTAATCATTTCTATATAATAATATAGTTATAAAAAATTAAATACCTTTTAAGATTTTCCCCATAATTCCCTCAAATAATTTTAGTTTTTGGTGATACTGTCACAATTATCAACACCTTTTTGTCCTCTGATTTATCAACATTAAAAATTGTACCTAATAAAAAAAATTAAATTAAAACTAAATACCTTTCGAACAAAAAAAAAAGAATAAATATTCAGCCACATGTTTGATACATATGCACTGACTGCAATATTGCACCACTAAGCTTGCCTTTCTGAAGCACACGGAGAGTAAAAACATAAATAACTGACAGGTAAAACCCGTTTATTTCACTTCTTGTGCACCGTATGTAGACACACATAGGCTACCAGAGACACAGATACATGTTCTGTATTTCTGCAACACGAATATACACAGTGTCCGGAAATAAGTGTCAGACAAAGAAAGACATTATTCCTTGAATGAAAAATAATTATCGTTAAAATAAAATTTAAAAGACGCTTTTTTCTGAAAATTTAAAGTAATATTCATAATTATTTGTCATCTTTTTCGTACACACTATACTTGAGCACATTGTTCAGAGCCACTCGGGGGAACCACAGCAGGTAAACACAGCACTCCGGGCAAGTATTGGGTGTGTTAAAAAGAGTTATGTGTAATATTTTTTTTGCACTCAATTAGAAAAAGGGTGTATTTTACTTTTTATTTCAACTGTAATTTATTCCTTTATAGCCAACGAATAACGTCTTTTTTATCCAACATCTATTCTCAGACACCGTGTATATGAAAATCAAAGTCATAGATGAATATTTCCTCAAATTTCCTGACTTGCAGGTAGAAACCTAGTTTTTGGGATTAAATCATCAAAACTTCATTAGAAAGTCGGATCTACCAGTTAACTTTCAATAATTAAGTGAATTTACAATAATAACTTAATTTAACTTTTAATAATTAACAAAATGAAGCCATTGAAACGTTGAGCAAAATACAATTCCAATTAAACTCAATTCCCAATATCTGTCACAATCGTATAAAAGTATATTTATAAAAAAAACATCTCTCGCGAATGGAAGAACAGTGCATTCAGTACACACAATAATTTAACAAACAATCAAAATTAATCCCCGTTTACCTTAAAAAACTACATCACGGCTTTTGGAGAATACTTAAACCTATTTCCATAGTTAACAATTAAAACTTAACGAGTGCAATGTACAGAGTATAAAATAAATAAATAAGGTTAGTGTCGTCTTTAGTATTCCCATGTGTGAAGTCAAGCCATGCGGCGTTGCATTCAACACGCATTGTCATCTACGAGTCAATCTGACCTCTTCTTTATACGGAAGCAGCTTATTCGGAAGTGCTCGCACATTTGGCGAACCTGAAATTAATTTATAAAAATGCTTGATCAATATCGCAGAGAATTTCACGTAAAAAATGAGTGCTAACCAAAAGTTGAAAACTCCAAATAAGTACTGATAAATATTTTTTATAAGTTGTATTTCATTATATTGTTTTAAAAATTGTTTATATCGTTCTGAGTGCAATATTCATTCATTTTTAGACTACTTTTACTATGAACTTAGCTTATTCTTTTACCAGTATTGTTGCAATTATGGTTTTAACAGAACGGCAGTTTAACGTGACTGTTCGCAAATTTCTGGAGCAGCTCATCGATAATTATCGTGTGTTTTCTTCATTAAATTTTTTGAGGAATAACTGATTTTTATTCAAAAACATCCTTCACAAAAACTTTTAACAAAATTCCAATTCATAGAGCAAAATTCTGTATATTCCCTAGTACTGCTTATTACAGCTGAATGTGCTGTAAAAAAAGTTGTAAGCCGTCATAGGACGCCTGGCAGATGTTAAACATCTAAATTTTTTTATATTTTTCTATTGAAATAACTGAAACTTGACTTGGAATAAACAGAAAATGAAAAATAAATATTCATAGTTTTTAACAATAAAATATTAATTTAATGTTATTATTTTATTTTTATGAAATAATTTATCACAGAAATATTTATTAATAATCTTTTGAAAACATATTGATGTGATAAATCTGTTGGCATGTTTGGATGGGAGTTAAAACGTTCCGATAGCATGTAGCGACATGCCATTTCGCCAGCTTCACTTGTTGACTCTTTCTAACTTAATTCGGCCAGCTTCGTGCCTTCTCAGCTAACAGTATTATAAAATTAAAGATATATCAACAGGTGCCCTGGTTGCCATTGGATCTTTCATTTTTTTCTCCTTTTGCTTATTGAAAGTTTACACAGTATTACATCATCTGCTTGTGTTGTTTACAAATTAAGCGTTCGTGGTAATTTTTAAAAACTTTTAGAAATGTTATTTTGCTAAACAAAACTATGCTACAAAACCTTTGAACAAAACAAATTCAAATTTGTTTTGTGTACATGTTTCTACTAAACCTGGACTACGCCAAATGAATGGTGTTTGTAATGTTTATTTACACAGAAATACATAAAAAATAAATTATTTCGAAATATTTTCAATGCTGCCAAGAAAAGGTTTCAATTCAATCCATACGCACACAATTCCTGAGTACGTAACAAGAAGATAACAATGGATAAAATTTTTTCATAACCTATCTTATCGTAATACACTATTACAATATTAATACAAGAGTTGAGTATCCTGAAGTGAACATACACTAAATGCCACACGGCTCATCAAAGGGATGCAACGTTGTATGTTGGCTTGTAAATACGTTGGCTTTTACGAATATTGAGCAATATGAGCATGTTTTCATTGAAGGAAAAATTGATTATATCTTCTGTGTAAGATAATGGAATGTTTAAATGTAATTAGGATTAAGAAAATATTGAAAAAAAAAATTTGTTACAGAAAAATTAATTATTTCTCAGTAATAATAGCCCACAACGATTTTTGAAAAGAATCTGAAACTAATTCTTGATACACTATTTACTTGACAACCTACATATATGTATATTTAGTTCCCTTAAAAATGACCGGAAACCAAGGAAGATCCATTATGTATTCAACTACCTTGTTATTAGTGCCTTTTCATACCTCTCAATTTGCCAGGTAGCCGGTGCCAGGTATGTGGCGGCAAAGCATATGACACTCTATACACTCTAGCTTTCATACACACCAACCCTTTTTACTTGTAATGTAGAACCAGACAATCGGCACTGGATATCCAGCAGCTGGGACGTATGAAAAGGCTCTTAAGCTTTTCATATTATATACAGCTAGCTGTAGCTTGTGACTTCTGCACCGTTGTTTCAGCAGTAGCTTGCAACACTGCACTTGCATTTCAGATTCAGAATTCCACATATAATTCCAAAATGCAAGTACAGTGTCTTAATGCTTTTATTTTATGCTCTTATATTACATATAAATAATTAGTTTAATTTAAATCCCGTGCGTGCCAACTTGCACACCCTCTCCCGATTCACCTACCTGCTTCCAAGTATTCTTAAAATTTAATCTTTATGGATTACGGAACAGATTGAGAAGTTATAACAACCACAGTGTTACTACCTATAAAGTATATAAAACTCATATAAATAACTCCAGTAGTTTTCGAGTTAAATTTATTTGCACAGACAGACCGACAGACTAAACTTTTATTAACATTTTTTGTTAACATCACAGAAACTTCCAAGATTTTTTTTATTTAATTAAAATAATGATAATATATAATAATCCAAATACTCCGTATATATATATATATATATATATATATATATATATATATATATATATATACATATATATATATATATATAAGTATATATATATATCTTGTAAAATTTACATGCAACACTCTAAAAGCTATAACAAATGCCAACTTACCACACAAGTCCCATAATGAATATGCGCCAGCACAACCAGCAATGTGACAGCGTAGAGGCTGAACATCTCCAGCGAGGAGACCATGAGAGCCAGGCATGCGGCCGCAGACAGTGGCCAAAGCAACCAGCATACCAGCTCGCAGCGCATGCCGCTCATCTGTGCTACTATGAGGCGTGACTACAAGATGAGAGAGAAAACAAATTAAAAAAATGGACTTTTCTCGTTCAGTATTTACTCGTATTTCATAGGTGTACACACTTTTAATTTTTATGGAATAAAGTAAGGTTTTTTATCTGTATATCACGTGAACCCAAATGCCGATTACAACACACAAAGTCATTCTCAAGTAATATAATTTGCATTTGAGTTCGTTGATTTATTCCAACTTCATTTTATACATTCGGGCTACATTGATTTGGGCTTATTATTTCATACGCCATATTTAGTCTTGCATGTCATTAGGTGGCTGAAGTTGAACACAAATATGCATTAATCTTTTTGCTGCCAAGCCAATAATATCACTCACAAACCTACCACGCCGCTAGTCAAAATAGTTTGATTTGAATAAACCGTTAATAACCCGCACCAATGACAAATGTGAACTCATTCCTCAAATGGAGCGATGTGAAGAAATTCGTTGATTATTATTGCAAAACTAAGTTGCGTATTGTCGTTGCTTACAAGTTATAAATGTATACAGTGATCATCTGACTGTCAGTCACTTGTAACACTAACAGAATAAATAAAAATTAATATGAATTCAGTTCTGTGTTAGTCGTAATATATACGTATTTTATCATCTTACTCACATTTTGACACATACCTACATCCATGTATATTTTACACAAATTTGTGAAATACGATGTCAGTTTGATATTTATTCATAGTATTCATAGATGTCAAATTACATACACATCCAAATGATTATGAATATAATTATTGTCCATCGTAAAATGAGCAACTTTGATAGGTTTTTAATCTATACATATAAAAAAATTGTAACAGAGTAAATCCTGGAAAATATTTTAAAAACAGTGATTGGTTTAACATATAAAATGATAATAGAAGTCGGAAAACCTTTCCTTAGAATTTGTATCTGTCTATGTATGTTATTTTGTGGATGGATTTTGATGAAATTTGGTACGGTAATAGTTTATAACCAAGAGAGACATGAGAGAAAAAAAAATGTTCCTATTCCTAATTACTCAACCACCATATAAAGTCTGGCATTTGAAAAGTAAGAAAGAGTTATATGTGTATTTTAATTGTGTGATTTTTCTTTATATACATTTTATTATTCATTTACAAACTTAAATATATTTCTATTTTCCATAAAGACAGTAATGTGTTATATACATTACTTATTATTCATAATATAAAACTGTTTTCCTGGCGCTAAATCAAAATAAATAAACGTACATACTTTTGGGCCTAATGACGTAACAATGACGGTTAAACCTAGATCATAACATTATATTTTTTGCTAACCTGTTATTTTGTTACCGAAACAGCATTTATAATCCTTTTGATCAAATTTTATATCATTATATAAACATAATTTTTAATATCGCCACAGTGTATCAACGCCCATATGGTGGGTGAGTAAAAATCCATGTGGCATTCTGTCAGACAGAAAAAGTGTGACTTTTATGCTGCCGTGTGTTTACTGCTTTTGCGGGATGCATTATAATAATTGACATTTCAAATAACATAATACTAGTTTTTGTTGGTTTCCTCATGTTGACATTTATAATTCCTAGAAGCTTTGTTTGACTGCTCTTACAACGTAAAATATATGACAAAACCCACAATCAAATATATAGGGCATTTGGCATATGCGGCATAACTTGGCAACACATATATATTTATGTGTGTGTGTGTGTGTGTGTATGTATATATATACACCTGTATGCCTGTAACCTCAAGACATACTCTTTAATAATAGTTTTTATAAGAACTTAGTACATTATGGTATTTAGTAAAGCTTACATTAAAGTGATCTTTACAAAAGAAAAAACCTGTCAAGCATGTGTGGAACTCGCACTTCAAGGGGTTCCGTACACATAGGCATTTATAAACATTTAATGGTACATAATATTCCTATTAAACTATTTACAAAATTTTATTTTTTTATTAGTATATCTTTCACATAACAATATACACTATATTTTTAAAAAAAATTTTTTACGGGATATAAATTAAAGATTTTTTTCTTTACTTGTGCTGTGAGGTCTTGCTTCTTGCCAAACATGATTTCAGGTAAACAGGAAGTATTCCATAGGTTTGGATTTATTTGCGAGTGTCAAAATATGAGGCATAAATGGCCATATTTTTAGGGTTTTTCTTGATTGCGTTGAGATTGAAGCTTGATTTTTTTATAGCTTCAAGGACCGTATACCTAAGTATTTAATAGTGATTTCCACTTGATACCTCCATGCGTTCCTGAGAAAAAGAATCTTGACAGACCAACGGACTGACAACGAAGTATCCTATAAGGGTTTCTTTTTTCCTTTTCAGGTATGGAACACTAAAAATCGGTAAATTTATTGATATCTCAACCTTATTCTTTTTTCCAGTTGTAGCCATGTTCTATGCATTAGCTTTAAAATGGCTAAGAATGAATGTTTTTCTGGTGCAGTTTTTGACGTGTTTGCACAAAAAGGCACTACACATCACTAATACGATTTCATATAAATTTTGTAATACAACATAGAATATTAATTTTAATCAAATCTTGGTCAGTACATATACCCATGTCGATGATTTGCATGATTAATGATAATCATTTAATTTTTAGGAAATATTTTGAAAAATAACTTTTCTATATTGGTGTAGTCCATTATATTCTAGAGAATATAAAATATAATTTTATCTCTCTAGACACTGGACATGCCAAACATATTAAATCTTTACATTACCAAAAAACCATAAATTATTTATTATTTTAAGTGTTAAACCATTTAACATACATTGAAAAAATTTATTACTTATGTTCTTAGTGTCAACGCCGTTTTGTAAACAGGCACACACCATGTTTGCATACATTGATTTAAATAAACATCTTTGTTTACATAGAAATGACATCACGTCTGTTATGTAAATGTAACAAGTTTGAATCAGGTATTTAAAAACATATTTACCTCCAATATATATATCTAAAACACTTTCCACAAAAGCTTGAAATCTTTATGTAACAATTCAATTATATATAGTAAATATATAGCTTTCCTGTACCAAGCTTGAATTGTTTATCTAACAATTCAATTATATATAGTAAATATATAGCTTTCCTGTACCATACTAAGAGATTGAGTACAAAAAATAAATAAAAACTCACAGATGAATTGCTGAATAGTGTTCCCACCAGCAGATATACCACCCTCGGATCTCGTTCGATCACATTCGTTGGTGATCGCAGCACCCAAAGCGTGGCGATGGCTGCCAGTGTCAATAGTGACCAGAGAGGACGCAGAGCCTCTGCCGGTGAACGCATCTTGCCTGTACGGTACTTGTATGAGCTGGGGAGGAAATAAGATCTGTGTTAAGCAGTGTCTTGTGTGTGAATACTTGCTAAGAATTTTTTGCATCTTACACTTCAGCGCATCTGAAAGTTCATAGATAATAGACCCGATAAATAGACCCTCCGATAATAGAGCCCGACCGATAAGAGAAACCTACGAAAGGTCACTACTTGCGCAACATCTAATTAGTATATAAGGAAAGTTTGATGTCATTAGCTTTATTATGTTTCAAATAATTGCACCAGCAACATCATCATGTTTGAGTTATCGGAACTGGATGAGAAGAACTTTGAGTTATCGGAATTTATCGAAACTGGAGCATCAAGCTGCATTCAACTTCCTTGTAAAAAAGGTGAAACAGTGAAGAATTTTCTGAAGTTTACGGGCAATCTGCCTCATCGTCTGCTATGGTCAAATGTTGAGTTACACAACAACGTCCCCTGCTCGGGCCACCCAAACACAGCTGTCACAGAAGAAAATATCGCCATAGTCAAGAAACTTTTATTGGAGGGTTGCAGGATAAAAATGTGGCAGACAGCAAAGGAATCTCCTGGTTTGGGAATTGTGGTTCAGAAGCTGTTTTCATATGGTATAACATCTTTTATATTTAAGGTATAATGTATTAAAGTTCTTTGGTCTATTTAGTCATGTGCGATAAGAAAACTAACGTTTTAATAATTTATATATTTATATTAAAATAAATTTATATAAATATATAAATTATATTTCATACAAGTGAAGTGAAAATTCTTTATCGGCAATGAGAGTATATTTTCAAAGCCGACCCAAAAAATTTGATGCAATGAGCGAACAACAAAAATAAGATAGAGTTGTCCCTAAGCTAAGTAAGTAATACGTTGGAGAGAACGAAAATGTGAATATCACAGTAGAAAGAAAAGTGAATCGAGTGGACATGCCACCATGCAACCGTGTGAGGGCGTATCCACTCAAAAGGTAAAAATGTTGCACTTTTCGTGCTGTACTGTATGGTTTCTTTATCATTTGAAAGTTCTTACTCTCTGAACATTTCAACTTCTACTATGTTTACTAATCTTACTCTCTGAACATTTCTACTTCTACTATGGTAAAAATGTTACGCTGTTTGTGCTGTATTGTATAGTTTCTTTGTCGTTTGAAAGTTCTTACTCTCTAAACATTTCTACTTTTACTATGGTAAAATGTTACGCTTTTTGTGCTGTATTGTATAGTTTCTTTGTCGTTTGAAAGTTCTTACTCTCTGAACATTTCAACTTCTACTATGTTTGAAACTAAGAATAACTAGTTATAACTGTACTTAAGATTTACATAATTAAACTTACAGTGCAAGAAAAAATACATAAAATGTAATATCATTTTATTTTATGTATTTTATACTTTTCATACTTTTTGCACGGCAGCAAGATTATATTTTTTCATACCGCTGAATGATTTCCTACAGAGTAAATTAAATTTGCAAATGATTATAACAATCAAAATGATAATGCAGTAGAAACTTCCTTCTCCTATATATTTACAGTATTGAACCGAAAATATATACATCATGTTTCAGTTACCATAATTCTATATTATCTTTTATATCTATTGAATAATTACCAGGGAAAATTAAATGAATGTCATAAATTAATAATTTAATTTATTACTAAACAAATATTTGTGTCAATAAATGTTTTTCATTTATCGTAATTACATTTAACTCCCATCCTAATGAAAAATTTCCATAGAAAAGTGTGCGATATAAGATAATGAAAGAAAAATGTTCCCATACAACTTTCAATGATTATTTTGAACAATTGTAGTTAAAATGCAGAATTTACTTTGAACTTGTATATTTTCATACACTTTTTTAATGATCGTTAACCGTTTGAGTGCCGACGAGCGCCATCGCGCTCGTGCGTGTACTAAATAAATTTGCCACGAGCGCGATGGCACTCCCGAAATCAGTTGCTGTTTACCGCACGGTAGGGGAAGTCGCTCGCACGCATCGTTAATTATTTATCTTTCTACGTGTTATATAAAGTTCAAATTATAATATTACTAGTAATTACAATATATAAAGGATCCAGGAAACGAAAATTGTTAACCCATAATGTCGGAATATGAAAATAATTAGAGTGAAAATGATGGTTTTTCAAGTTGTGAAGATAGTGATAGTAGGAATGACATTGTGGTGCGCTCACAATTTGGCGTAATGCGAATTTTGAGTGATAGTGATAATAGTGAGGATAACAATTATTTTGCTGATACGGAGGATGTACTGGACTGCAAAAATACAATGTGACCTTGATTTCAGTTTTTGTTATAATTTTTGTTCACAATATATATTTCCATAATTTTCTTTGTATTTTATTATCCTTATACAAGTTTTTATTAAAAACATCGAAAAAATTATTAAAATTGAATAATTTTTGGAAGAGATACGGTTTTTTTCGAGACAAGGGTAAATGACATCGAAAACCAAAAGATTTCTTTTTTTTGGATTTTTAAGTATATATGAGTAAAAAACCATGGCACTAAAACGGTTAAATATACATATTTATAGGAAATTCCATTTATTCAGATCAAGTGTATATAGTGAGCGTATCTAAGTCATTGCATATTTATGAAGATAATAAAATTCTATTCTATTCGTATATTGCGAGGAAGTTACAATAGCTCTAATAGAATTGTAAATTATTTCGTAAAATTGTATAATTATGAAACTGTTTTACGTAATCATGTGAGAGCCAGGTGAAATAATTCTTAATAATAGAACCGCTGCATTTGTATACGCTATAGACTGGTGTCCTCGCTTGAATGGATTTTAATAGACTGCAAAGTTCTTAAATTAATATTTTAATGCTTTGTAAGTCTATATACATTTTTTTAAAGTTATAAGTGTGACATTATAAAGGCAATCTTTTTGTATGGAATCCAAATATTTTTGTTCTTTGAAAAACATTTTATTCTTTGGTTGATTTTATAGTATTAATTAACAACAAATTTGATACATTACAATATTTTTATGAAAATAAACTTGAGAATTTTAGTTAACGTTTTAAGTTTATAGGCTGAAGTACACCAGATATGTTACGTGCGCAGCAAAGCACGTCTGCATCACGTAGCCTTATGTTAAATGTCACACCAGCTGAGTGATGCGCTACGCTGTGGTGCGACACGCTGCACTGTATACGCAATGTCATGCACTGCGGCCATTTGTCATATCTGAGAACGATGTGTCTAGCATTTCTGACAAAAGATGGTTGGAAAGCAGTTCTTCTGATGGAGAACTGCTGCTTCTAAACGCTGGAGAATCATCAAAAGTGATAAACGTTTTGCTTTACAACATAAATAAAAGTCATTCGAAGACCGGTTTTATTGGTAGTTTTATATGTCTCAGTCCTTTTTACACTAATTGGTTTAAAATTTAAATATTGAATTTTGGAAATGTTTATTGTTGGGATCATAATCGCTTTTATGCACTAATATTCCTTCATTTCGATGTCCATATTTTAAATAACTACACGTATCATAGAAAAATTTGGTAAATAAAACAATTGTCAGTTTTTGTGCTGCATTACTGCTGCACAACAAACGCATGTGTCAGGTCAGTGTGACATGCAATAGAGAGAGTATGCGAATATCACAGCGCGACACATTTGAGACGTTGCCATTCTGCTGCACACCAAACGAGCACCCTGTTTGTAAACCGAAGCCTGGTACGCATGTCCACATGCAGTGCGTGTTGTCTGACATAACACATACTGTTTATAACTGCTGCTGCAGCAAAAACGTACTGCACATACCCAGTCATTATTCAGTTTATTTAAAATTGTAGCATTCAAAATGTAACATAGTCATGACACAAAAGATGACACTCTTTTTAACTGCCAGACATTCGAAAATTTCAAAACATTCACAACACATTATATTTAATCTTCTTCATACCTACATTATGAATTTAATTTTTGTGTAAATTAATAAAAAGCTTATTGTTATTCGATTTGGCACGTCAATTTATTTTTTCATTACCCATTTAAACTCAGTTTTATTAAAATTCACAAACAACCCGGCAATTTTCTCTACTCTGCACGGGAAAAGTTGTGATATGTTACACATTTCTGTATTCTTCATACTTTTTCCCCATAGAGGGGGAGCCTAGATCTCACAGATAGTAATGATATTCTAATTATCGATGTGTAAATATTGAATGAAAAATATTTGATAAAAATAAATATCGCCATCTAGTGAGTAATTATAAAACTACACATTTACGATGGTCGCTTAAAAAAGAGAAAGATGTCATTTTCATTCAAATAAGCAGTAGTTGAGTTGAGGTCAAGGTTGTATGATATAAAATTGCAAACTTTATTGAAAACCATTCAGTGCTTTTCGCACAAGTGCAGACGCAGTCTAGTAACGATTTTATTATATGTACACATTAATGTTATAATCAATGCAACTTTAAGAAATATTGGCAGTTAAAAATTATTAAAACGTACCATAGATTTATGGTAAATGAAATATGAAATATATGTTTGCGGTTGGCTTACAAGTCAATTATTTTAATAAATTTATATAGTCTAATACATATGTGTAAACAATATAATTTATATAGTGTTCTTTACATATCTCTGTATTATAATTGTATTGATTTATTGTAGATGTGTAGAATAAATTAGCTGATTTCCAAGGTGAGGAGTACAGAGTTCATTGTTTTAAGTCCGTAACATATATGTACTTGTACATATAACAAAAACGGTAAAGATAAAAAGAACAAAGAACAAGATAAAAAGTACATTAATCACTACAGGAAAGAGCTAGACTTTTTCATTACATAAAAACTACTAAATCGATTTAGATGAGGTTTCACTATTATACATATTAGAGTCGGAAAGAATACAAGTCATTGTGCGTGTTTCAAAATTTAGTTTGCCTGTTTGTATTTATTTTGATTGTACTCGTATCACTTAAAGACTACTGAACAAACTGAAGCTTTTACTTTTTTATTTATTAGATTTCAGAAAAAACTGAGATATCTCCATAAAATGTCACAAAAGTGAGAAATCAAGAAAAAAAACTGCCGAGCTACTAACAATCATAATATGATTAACTAACAAGTATTTATTTCATTGTCGCTAACAAGTGGATAAACCAATTATAACAAAAATTCAGATAAAAGCTAGTAAAATATAATTTTATAAGATATAATACTAGTTACCCTGATGTAATTGCAAAAAAAAATGTTCCTTTTGTAACAATAAACTAGCAACCCTTTATTTTAAATAAATTTAAATAATGTTTACGTCAAGAAGCCGGTTTCAAAATTCTTTTCGAAACTTACTTGTATGTGTTGTAAAGGGCCACTGGTAAGGTCGTCATGAGACCGCCGTATAAAGCGACTTCCAGCAGGGTAGCACCATTGAAGCCATACGCCCACGTCACCTTCCACATCTTGTATCCGTACATGCCTGATAAGAGGAATATTATGATGCCACCCTGTAAAATAATTATATTATGTAAAAATTCTACTTTTATAATCAATTGAGTAGAATGTTAAAGGGTTGTATTAAACCTTTATACAGGCCGTCCCGTAAGTCCAGGATCAACCGAAAAAGGGAGGTAGGCTAAGCTATGACTTAAAAAATTTAATTATTAATCTTTTAGTTTTCGAAACATACACTTTTTTAAAATTTATAAAAATCACTTTGCCATTTTGGTTGCCACGGCAACAAATTTTTTAACCTTAAATTACTTTCAATGTTTCTAAGGAGTATTTGATAGTTTACACTATCAAATTAAAAAAAAACCTAAAACATACATTTTTGAATTTTTTCCTGAGAGACACTTTTGAACTTTTTCTGAAAGAGACACTTTGAAACATTTTACGACAAGTAATCATATTAGTTGTCGTAAAATGTTTCAATTTATTCAAAAGGCTTATTACTCAGCTATACTAAATTACAAAAAAATTAACAATCAGACTTAATTTGTAGCCGTGGCATCAAAAAAATCGGCACAGAGTAGTAATCTTTACAAATTTAAAAAAACGTGTATATATCGAAAACTAAGAGATTTTTATTAAGATTAAATTTTGTCTGTAACCTAGTCTATGACTAGGTTGAGGTCAAAGTTGTATGATATAAAATTGCAAACTTTATTGAAAACCATTCAGTGCACAAGTACAGACGCAGTCTCGTCACTATTTTATTACCAACCAAAAAAGATAGGTATGGCCTGCTATGGCATGGCCTACCTCCCTTTTTTGTTTGGTCCATGACTTATAATAAATTTACATCCATATAATAAATTTCATAGTTTCATAAAGATTGACTGATTGGAAAGTTCATAAAGGTTAACTCTAACGTAACTTATTCTCTTGAATAGATCAAATAGTGTATTTACAATAACTCTTGAATCACAATGCACGAAGATGATACCACAATATATAATTGAAGAATTATAATGTTTATATATCCATAAAAGGCATATTATATTTCAGAATGTCATATGCTCTTTCCTTATTATTCTAAAAGAAACTAATACGATTATGCTCGTCTTCTGAAAAATTATGTGGAAATTTCATTTGACTGTCACCGATATTTTTTTTATATTCTTAACAATTCTTTTTTAAATTATTTTTTATATTTTAATTGTCTATTGATTAAGTTACACTGTATTAAATTATATTAACAATTTATTTTGAATTAGGGTCTGAATTTTCTGATGTGTAAAAAACTTTTAAGTTTTAACAGGCCATAAGCAACTCAATGTTATTTCCATTACAAAAAAAATCAATTTATGTAAAAATACACAAAATATATTGTTTAGAATAAAGACTATATTGATAGTAGATAAAGAACCTATTAGGGAGCTTTCAAACGCTCCCCCTTTTGTATGAGGTGGGTTATTATGGGTTTTTAGAGTGGTTCTGTAACAACTCGGGTGGTGGCTTGGGAACAGATATAACATATATCTTAGTACGTAATCGAGACAACAAGTACGGGACTAGTGTGGTATGTATGGTTTAAATTAAAATAATAAACTATTTTGATGGCAATCAACCAAGTTAGTATTTGAGCTGTTGAACAGATGTCAGAAATGTGTTTACATTGTATGAAGCAAAAATTGAATATGTAATAATAAGCTAATAGAACAATCATAATTAAAGTGCTGATGATGTCAGTGAATACATTTGAAAGTAATTAGGTAATGTTCCTTTTAAATAAAAAAATCAATACTTGTGAAAAAGAAATATACAATCCAGACAGGTAGTCAATATTAGACTTAACAATAAATAAGTCTCATTTCGACATCTCATATAGTTTAGGAAAAATTAAATTTTCAATTAATGCTAATTATTTTTCCTAGGCAGAATAACGATTTACCTAGAAAGCAACAAATAACCTTTAATTGGAGAAAGCATTAAAAAAATTTAATAGATTTTTATATAAAAAAATGTAAGGGTTCTATCCTTGTTTTTTTCCCTCAAATTTTATAATGGGCATGGTGGGATGTAATTCACTTCAACTCGGAATAGGAATTGTTTTTGATCATACATTTTTTTAAATTATTGAATAATTATTATGATAACCACCTCCGTCTTGGGTTTGATAACCCTTTACACTCCTGACTGTTATATGAATGGAGTCAAAGTTTATTTCATCTGCCTAGAGCGCGTATAAATAACCTACAGTATTCAGTAGTCTTTTACATGTTTATGTCGATCAACGCAGTGTTGATGTTTTTGATGGCAAATCTTGATGTTTTTTGTCTGCTCCATTGACGACTATAGGAATGAGATTATGGAGTTACTTGGTAGATCACATTTGATATTAGTTAGTTTTATGTTTAATTTGAATTAATATGTGTCCTTTTCTCTTTTATTAATATTATTTATGTTATTATGTGATAATAAATAAATATTAAAATTATCAACAATAAATATTAAAAGATGCCTCAGCGCAGAAATCAAACTTTAAATAATAATAAATATAATATTTTAATTACAGCAAACTAAAGTACATTCCTGCAGATTTTATGTATGGTATATTACACTATTACAATATCACCCATCACAGTGAACACACTCCTCAAAGCGTAAGCACGAATTTGTAATGACTGAGATGACTCTCACTTCTTCCATTATTTCTGCATTCAGCTGCTCCAAATTCATAAGATGGGTATCAAAAACTCTTACTTTGAGATAACTTTGCTTTGGGTTAAGTTGGACGAACTGGGTTGCCAAATTATGTCTCCAAATCGACTTATGAATTTTTGGGGAAATAGCACTCTAAATTATTTGTAAAAATGTCTATTATTTATTACTGTGTTGATATAATATTATGTTAATTTATAATTTAAATTTTAATTGTATGTGGAATGCGCAAGAAACTTCTCTTCTATCAGCTGTCTCACGACACCTCGCTTTTACTTTTTTTAAATTTGACATAGTGAATCACCTGGATCAGATTTAATAGTGAGATGAGAATTCCATTTTCTGAATCATGAAGATTATCGGCGAAATTGAAATTGTCTGCTCTGAATGTCTGGAAGGAATGACTGACTGACTATGTATCATGTGTTACTTTGCTCGCTTTTCATCCTAAACAGAATTCAAGAAACACGAGCCCCTAAGCTTCCTTTGTAAAAGTTTTATACTTACTTTGTTATTTACTCCCAAAACTAAGTTACTATCTAAAGAAAACATAGTATGTTCATATACCATGTGATGAGGTTTCTATAATATTCCAGAAATTACTGGAAAAAGTGACAATTTTACTATACATCAATCTAATAATGCAAGACTGAGCATATGTAAAATAAATTATTTGAGTAAGTTTAAAAATATAAGAGAATTTAAGAGGCGTGTTGTCATTATATACCCTGTCTAAATAGATTATAATATAAAAGTATAAATGAACTCACCCACATACTAAAATCATATCCCCAAGGCAGGAACAGGAGTCCAGTATTATACTTCTCCCAATGACTAATGAAAAAATTGAGCAGTATGATCCACAGCAAGAAGTACATCTTCAACGGCGACACGGAATGGTCGAGACGCCCAAAAACGGAGTACGTACAGACCGGTATAAAGAAGACAGAGTAGGAGTCTAGGCCATGATCAAACAGTTCACCCAGGGGTCCCGATGTCTGCGTTCTTCTCGCTTGCTTGCCATCTATTCCATCTGGAATTGAAGAGGGTTAAAATTAACTATGGTTTTAGGTACTGCCATTATAAATCTAAAAGATAATTTATTTCTGTCAAGTAACTGTTTAAGCAAGCAAACAATTGCAGTAAGCAAAATTTCGCCTGCATTCAATACTTATACCACAAAATGTATGTTTGGATGTTTGTTATTCAATCTTGCTTGAATGGGTGCACAGATTTTATTGAAACTTGGAGTGGACATAATTTTAACCTGACAAATAGCATAAAAGCTGTAGATAAAAATTAGTGTTTTTACTCAACAATAAAATGTCTTTCATCACAACATATCTAACATGGCGCAACATGTATATTCGAATATATAAAATCTATTGCTCGTGTTTCTTGGGAATCCAAAATTAGTGTGTTAGAATAGTCTCATTAGGTCTGGAAAAAAGTAGTGATCTAAATCAAAAAAGAAGGCAAAAGATAGTTTCAAAGTTTAATCAATCATAATGGAATGTACTAGATAGCTGTTGATAAGACACGACTATGGATCAGTTAGGGCGATCATCGTGCAATTTGCCCCATGTGGTAACTTTAGAAACTGACAATGGAATCTTAACTTTATCGGCTAATGGTTCATATAGTCCTGTGTACATCTCATGTAGCCCTTTAAAAAGCAAGCCAATTTAACGACAATTTCTAGTCTGTAAATCTAAATTATTGCATAAACGGCCCTAAAATGTTATGCCTATTCTTAGTAATAGTGGAAATTATAATTGAGTAGATTCAAATTTTTCATTTCAGCTGCAACAAATCATATTACACAGAACAAAATGTCTCCAAATCTCTTCAGCACAGTCAGTATACACATAGTTTTGGAGATGTTTAGTTGCTAAAGCTATAGAAAAGGAGCAGGCATCAAAGTTGTCATAAAAAAAACTTTTTTTGATGAACAAAATGTCTCCAAATCTCTTCAACACAGCCAATACACACATAGTTTTGGAGATTTTGAGTCGCTAAAGCTATTGAAAAGGAGCAGAGATCAAAGTTGTCATAAAAAAACTTTTTATTGATGAACAAAATGTCTCCAAATCTCTTCAACACAGCCAATACACACATAGTTTTGGAGATTTTGAGTCGCTAAAGCTATTGAAAAGGAGCAGAGATCAAAGTTGTCATAAAAAAACTTTTTTTTGATGAACAAAATGTCTCCAAATCTCTTCAGCACAGCCAATACACAAATAGTTTTGGAGATTTTGAGTCGCTAAAGCTATTGAAAAGGAGCAGAGATCAAAGTTGTCATAAAAAAACTTTTTATTGATGAACAAAATGTCTCCAAATCTCTTCAACACAGCCAATACACACATAGTTTTGGAGATTTTGAGTCGCTAAAGCTATTGAAAAGGAGCAGAGATCAAAGTTGTCATAAAAAAACTTTTTATTGATGAACAAAATGTCTCCAAATCTCTTCAACACAGCCAATACACACATAGTTTTGGAGATTTTGAGTCGCTAAAGCTATTGAAAAGGAGCAGAGATCAAAGTTGTCATAAAAAAACTTTTTTTTGATGAACAAAATGTCTCCAAATCTCTTCAGCACAGCCAATACACAAATAGTTTTGGAGATTTTGAGTCGCTAAAGCTACAGAAAAGGAGCAGGGATCAAAGTTGACATAAAAAAAACTTTTTTTGATGAACAAAAGTTCTCCAAATCTCTTCAGCACAGTTAGTATACACATAGTTTTGGAGATGTTTAGTTGCTAAAGCTACAGAAAAGGAGCAGGGATCAAAGTTGTCATAAAAAAAACTTTTTTTGATGAACAAAAGTTCTCCAAATCTCTTCAGCACAGTTAGTATACACATAGTTTTGGAGATGTTTAGTTGCTAAAGCTACAGAAAAGGAGCAGGGATCAAAGTTGTCATAAAAAAAACTTTTTAGATGTGAATGTAATTTAAGCCCGCATACTCTCTATTACAGTATGCGAGCATTGCTACGATAGTGATTGATTTATAAATTTATGAAAAAATTAAACTACTTTGTATTAACTGACCTGTGACCAAATAGGTCATGACGTCTAAACATTATAATTTTGACCTCAGCTCATAGTCGGTGTACAGGATGGGGCATGGTATTATCGTTTTTGCATAGTCTTGCCAATAATAACACTAAGCTGGTCATAGCCTGAAGACAATTACCACTAATGTTTTATCTATTTGTCTTGCTATTTACTGTAATATTTTTCACCTAAATGGCATTATGTGAAAATGAATATGGTGGATCTAAAAAGTGTTCGTCTGAATCCCAATCAGATCAGTAAAGCATTTTCTGTATTGTTATGTCATAAAATTATCAACTTTATAAACTTAACGTTCAAGCGGTCACGTGGTCATTTAAAAAGGCAGTGATGTGCGCTGCGTGTATTTTTTAATCTTTCTGAGTTTTATATAATATAAAATACAAATTAATAAAATAATAAATTAATTCTTTATACTTTCGGATTATTTATATTATTATCTTTGGATTATAACAGAAATCTTACTGAAATATGAAGTAAAAATCATATAAATCCTCAAAATTCGCATGTGATATTTCCAAAATTTCAGCAACATAGAGTAATTCGAACTATGCTTAAACGCCCTCTACACTACTCGCGAAGTTACCTTGACGAAGTACTCGTCGAAGTGATTGCGGACTGAAGTACGTCTGAAATATGCGCAAAGCGAATAGAAGTACCTCTCTACACTATTCTCTTTGCCTAACTTCGATTAACTTCGCGAATAGTGTAGTGCAGGTTTTAGATTTCAACACTATCAGTTGTTTTATAGTCACAAGCTGTGATGTATGGTGCAGCCTTTTTTCGATGAGTATCTTGGTCATATTTTACCACTTTTTCAACAATTTCATCATTTATGAATAAATTCCAAGCTTGTACTTACAACCTATAGGGGTTTTTTCGTTTCTATAAACACAAGACTCTTCTGACAATTGTTTGTAATAAAAACACAAACAATAATACAAACTTTATTGTACAAGACAGCAACAAGCTTTCATGAAGTGAGATGCCTGTTAACTTTTCGACATCAGGGCTTGGTTACTTGCCCTGGTCATCTGGGTCAAAACCAAAACAAAAGTTACCTATACTCCATAAGGCTTGGTGACATTTTACGTATGGAAAATTTCCTTTTTCACTATGTTACACGTGGAAGTAATTGATGATGACTGATGTTACACACGGAAGGAGTTGATATATTGTCACAATATTGATGGCCATCCCAAACTGGATATTTTCTTATTCAAAGCTCCATTAATATTTTGAAATCTGCAAATAATTTCTCCACTGGTATATGCAAATTACATCTAAACCTTTATTCTTTAATGAACTTTCTAACATGAGATATCTATCTGTATAAATTTTACACAATTTTTTATTTGTAACACTTGAAGAATAAAAAAAGTGTGTAGCACAAAAATTGAACAACATAATACAATTGCGGCGTTTGCCACCATTACAATATGCATACCTAATTGAAAATGCAGGTACTTTCCAGACAAAGGTCATATTTTAGGGGAAGTGAACCAATGAGAATTTTGACACCTTATTAGCATTTGTTACCGCTGTTCACACGTGAAAATTGTGGTTAACAATTGCAGTTAATTATTTAGATTTGATATTAGTATAAATATACTAATATCAAACCTAAACAATTTTAAGTTCTAGTAAAATGGATTATACCATATTATATAGCTACACGCAATCTAAATTCATGTAAATATAGCATTTCACCAATTCATTACGATCTTTCGTAAAGTGTAACCTGGATAATGGTAAGCCTCTCAGGGGCATATTGTGTGTATAAATAACCCTTAACGTCAAATTTTTTTTTAAATTGTTTACCATAGAAATTATGTAGTCCTTAGGAATTTCTAGCATGGTTAAAATTTCAATTTTCATTCGTAATCTAACTGTTTGTTTTCAATTATTTATTTATTTTGTATTTAATGAAACGTAAATTTACATACGATGGACTTATTGCTAAAAGAACAATGTCATTCAGTCAAGCATTACTAAAGAATTAATTCAACCAGTTTTGAAGTTAATTGCAAGAGATTGTAGTTATAATATATTAAAAATAATATTTATTTATAAAAAGCTCATTTGACATATTGAGGGAAAAAAGAATGGAGATATGAATTTAGCAGTATATAAACGGAGAGTCGAAATCAGGGTATTAGATGATGTTGGAAAGGGTATATGAACAGTGGTGCTGAAATATTTTATGAAAGTAAAATTTATGGAAAGATTTTTGATTTGATAAAAAATTTATCATTAAAATCTAGATGGTGGTGGACTTAATGACAAAATTGAGAATATTTTAATATTGTTCCATATGTCCTATATCATCATATACGTCATAACGGATTTGTTACTAAAATAACAGCACTTTCTAACAATTAAATTAAAAAGAATTTATATAACATAATTAACATGCAAATATTGAGGAACAAACAAAGACAATGTCTTAATAAAAGTTCAAATATTGTTGACACTATAAAAGTGTCCATAAATCTATATCATCATAGCAACAACATAAGTACAACTCTATTGCATGTGTGCAACTTTATACATTCTTTTCGCATGAAGAGGCTAGTCATTTTGAGGTCATTCGAAGTATTTAATATTAAATGTTTCGACAAAAATCTCAAAAATTTCCAAACTGTCATTTGGTGTCAAATGACTATTTTCCGCTTACACTTCCTGAAGTTATACTTCTTTAGACACATTATCAAAAAATGATGAGTGAAATTTTACGATGCGTGCGCACGATGCAACAAAACTCAACAGGATTAAGTTGCTCTCTAAACATATATTTACATGCGTGTAGTGACTGATACTATATTCATTATAGTTATTAAGGTTTTGTAAATACACAACACGTGTTTTATATTCACACAAATCTAAGTTATATCTGGGTCTAAGTAATATTTTTAGTGATTGAAATTTAATAGTGGTCCATGTTATGAAAAACACTTATTTACTGTGAATATTCATAATAGAAATAGTGCTTATAAACCTCTTTAAAATATATTTTAAGTGTATTTCTCTAAGTGTAAGAGGTTACGTTTAGGTATGTATTTATTTGCATTATAAATTATTACTTTATCATTTATTCAATTTAACAATTCATTATATATACATGTTTAAATTAAATTGAATGCCGAGTATTCATTTAAATTTTTAAAATAATAACTGATATTAATAATATAAATAATAATAAAATTATGTAATTATTAAATGGAAATTAATGTAATTCTAAATAAAAAGATAACATTTTTTACAAAAAATAAATTTAAATTTTTAAAATTTAATTTATATTTTACCAACCATATTTCTAATTGGACTCCAGCCCTTTTATTATTTTATTTTCATTAGTTATTTGCATGCTAAATAAAACTATTTTCTTGTATTATGCCAAAGAAGTACAACTTCTAACGCATGTACATAAGTACACACACAATTTTGTTTACATGAAATATACATTTTGTACAAAATAATAACAAATAATTAACAAAATCAATTCTTAATAATTTTCTTAACAACATTGTCAATATAACTTGGAGGACAGGATATACTGTTCACTCAAGTTATATGAAAAAAAAAATTAATCGCAATATTTCCCTGTTTATTTGCATATATCGTTTGTAAGGTAATGAATTAAAGCAGTATTGTAAGTTTCACCCTTCTGTGTAAATATTTGTTACCTAAATTGTGTACTATGTGTACCATTTGTTACCTTTGTTTTTCCTAAAACCATACTTACATAATACATATCTGCTATATGTAATAGTTTATACCCTCAGGTAGCCGGACGATGTTCCGAATTAGTGAGAATTCAGAAATATCACAATCGATCTTTCATTATTCACCTTTGCTATATATATATATATATATATGTATGTATGTATGTATGTATGTGTGTGTGTGTGTGTGTGTGTGTGTGTGTGTGTGTGTGTGTGTGTGTGTGTGTGTGTGTGTGTGTGTGTGTGTGTGTGTGTATGTATGTATGTATGTATGTATGTATGTATGTATGTATGTATGTATGTATGTATGTATGTATGTATGTATGTATGTATATATATATATATATATATATATATATATATATATATATATATATATATATATATATACATAAAAAGGTTTGTTTATGTGAATTTAAAGGGGACAGAAAAAGACCAGAAGTCATTTTATTTATTAAAGTAATCACCTTCATAATCTATGACCTTTAGCTACCATGGTATATATTTGTAAATTCCGTTTGTGTAGAAGGTTGTAATTCCGTTTGTTACATTTTAAAAACAAATTTCAATATCCGCTTCAGTCTCTTTATTATGAAATTATATGTTTTTCATATAAGTTTGTTCAAGGTCAAAGAGAAGTGATAATCGTTTCATGAAATGTCGGGAGAATAAAAGGTGGAATAGAATTTTCTGATGCTAATTTTTCCTGTGTCTTGTTGTGGAAGATCATTCATTAATCCTGGCTGTAACTGCAATACAATGTGTCCTACACGTGTTCCAAGTTACTGACAGTAGATTTTGTAGCTGTACTTGTTTCAATTCTGTCGAGAAATTTGTAGATAATACTATTCACTAATATTCGGACGAGTACATTTACCTGGGACAACTCATATCTCCAAAATGCCTAACAAGTAAAGAAATAAACAAAAGAATAAGCATGAAGAAAGTATTGGTCATTGAAAGAAATCATGAAATCCAGAGATTTAGGCATTTCTATAAAAAGAAAAGTCTTCATCACCTGTATACCATCTTGTATCACATACGGATGCGAAACATGGGCGCTTACGAAACAACATAGAAATAAACTGCAACATATCAAAGAGCCATGAGACAGTTCATGATAGGAACATCTAAAATAGTGCGAATAAGGAACGACCAACTAAAGGCGAAAACAAAAGTGACAGACAAAATCTACCGCTTTTTTGACAGCTAGTTTTGTTTATGTCTTACTTTAGTAGCACCATCTACACTTAGCTTTGCGTAAGGTTCTCTATTGCTAAAGTACTTTCAGTGGTAATTGGCAACTTTGACCATATTTCACATCTTAATCTTTAAACAAAAACAATTTTAAAAAAATACAATTGACATCTACTAAACGGTTTTCTCAATGATAATTCACATGCCAAGGTAAAAAAAAATTATTATTTTTTCCTTTACGGGTAATATTCTGTTCTAGGCTAATGCTCTGGTTTGGAGCTAAAAGCGCCTAACAGAGAGATAGCTGGCCAGGTGACATACTCAAAATAATAGGATTCTTTTTAAATCCTTTGGATACAGAACACAAAAACTATTCATGACACCAATGTCAAACAGACCATAGCAACTGATTCCAACAACTAATATAAAGAAATGTTATATATGGATTGAATATTTTTATTATTATATATACCTTCATGGAATATATATGATATTGCGATATGTGAAGGTATGTATTTATAAAAATAGAAAGTGGAAATGGAAATAAGCAAAGCTTCAAGCCCAGTCCAAGAATTTGCCCATTACAACAGTAATAGGTATTTTGAAAGAACCTTACTTTAATATTTTATATTTACAATTTTGATACTACAACGAAAACCAACATAGAGACTTCAAAATTATATTTTTATAATTTAATATTAATTATATTTAGGTATTTCAGCAAAATGTTCCTTAACTACTGCGAAAACCAACATAGAGACTTCGAAATTATATTTATATAATTTAATATTAATTAAATTCTGTGACAAAATTTCTATATAGGTACTTTAGCTATTAATTACGTATAGGTACTTCAGCAAAATGTTCCTAAACTACAGCAAAAAACAACATAGAGACTTCAAAATTATATTTATATAATTTAATATTGATTAAATTCTGTGACAAAATTTCTATATAGGTACTTTAGCAAAATGTTCCGTAATTACAGCATAACCCAAGATGGGGACTTCAAAATTATATTTATATAATTTAATATTAATTAGATTCTGTGGCAAAATTTCTCTATAGGTACTTCAGCAAAATGTTCCTTAATTATAAACTACAAGTTAAACATTAGCAGCATCACGTGTAGTCAACGTGCGAAGCTTGAATGGCTTTAGATAACGGTAGGCTGTAACATTCACGAGAGTAATAAAGAGCGGAGTTCACATAAAATTGTATTTGAATTTTTACGACAAGGTAACTACTATTGGAAAAATATTTGAATCCAAAAAATTTTCCAAAAAGGAATGCAAATTTGAATGATTATTATGCTAGCGATAATATCATGGAATTATGGTATAATGTATGCTTTTTTGTTTTTAAACATGGTTATTTTAGTTTTAAAAATCAAATAGATCACCTGTGTCCATCGTAATTGGAAATTTATAGCTCTTCTTTTTCTTATTGTGCATAACTGTTATTCTTAGAAAAAAAAAGCAAAACTAAGCGAATTGAGTTCTGCACGAAACTAAAATAAATTTGTTGTAATCTCCGTTTGTTTGTTTCTTGGTTGAGTAATTTTCATGTTTAGTACGACTCCCATAGAGTTTTTTGGTTTCCGTACCTCAAAAGGAAAAATGATCTTCATAAGACCACTGACATGTCTGTCTCTCCGTTTGCCATAATGATTTTCAATATTGATTTTTTCAAAAACTATGCAATGTACAAACTTGAATTTTATTAACCCATGTATTTTGCGCTAGGCAAGTTTTTGAAAAAATGCATATCGGAATTAAACAGAAAGTTATTTACCCACAGCACACAAATTGTTTTTATTTGTATATATCAATGGAGTATCTTTTAAAAAGGCCTGTTACGAAGAATACAAAAATATTTCTTTCATAATTTTAAAGTGCATATTTAAAAAGATATTTTAAAAAATATGCAAAAATAGATCATTCACCCACTCTTATTTCCGAAAGTACTGAACTAGAAATCATTAAAGAATTGGGTTATCCACGGCCAGTGATTTCATGGGCCACGCTGTCGCAAGCGTCTTGTATGTGAAATCGCAATCGCCGCGTTACCTGCATGCCATGTGTCTATAGCATTACACGGCGCGGTTTGTGAAACCATGTAACAGGTAGAAATGACACATGACATGGTGACAATATGAGTGTAGTTAATTTGTATAAAAACTTCGAATAATTTATACAATTCATGAGAATTATGTTGTTAAGAGGAAAATAATTACTTTGCATATTAAATATTTAAACAATTAAATATTTACAACAAATACATGGGTTCTAACCATGAGTTACTTATAAATAAATGATTTTCAATATTTGTATATATCTGTAAAATGTATTTATTTATATTCCACCGAAGATTTATTTTATAACACAATCTTGGCCTGTTTCATTAGAGGCCATAGAAAAGTAAAAATAGAGATTTTGAAGTGTATAAACTTGCGCCAGAACTAATCCAACAATATTAAAGAAAGAACAATACCAAAACCTAGGAAACTAAATACAATTATGTTACGTTTAATTATATGTTTGTATAGCTGCATGTTCGTGCTCTTGTATTTGTATTTGCGTAATTGAATGGTTCACAAACAAATTAAACTATGTTATGTAGTATTATTTCTACTTTCTTTAAGTTCTTTACCATGACCTAGGTTTCGTTGTATTACAACATTTTCAGGTGGACTATTAGCAAAGATAATCTTCTTTGCTATGAAGTCTTTGTAATACAACGAAACCTAGGTTGTGGTAAAGAACTTATATAAAGTAGAAATAATACTACATCACAGGTTCATTTAATTGTGAATAATTCATAACAATTTTAAACAATAATATAACAAGTTTGCTTGATTATAAGTTTATTGTAATAATGCAAATTTGCATTTTTTTAAAATATTCAATAAAAAATTATTGGAAGCAATTAACTACTAATATTATGTACATATATTATTTGCATTCTGTTAGTCGCATGCTGATTAAAATGAAGAAAATAGAAAGAAAGAATGAATCTGTAAAGGCATAGAAAAATGAAATGTTACAAAATGAGAAACGCAGTCATAAGTGAGAAATAAAAAAAAAGGAACCGGATATATTTTGCAGATTTTCGTCATTACTAAACTCTAATTCAAATTAATGTTAATTACGCACACACACGTTTAAGCGTGTGCGCGCCCACACGCATGCACTCACCCATACACACATATAATAATATTAGTGGTAAATAAAATGACAAAAAACTCATGAAGCAAATGAATGTGTTCAGCAAAGTTTGGACCATTTTATATTGCACTGAATGCGGTGAAAATAATTACAAGTCACAGCTAGTCGAAGATGGCTGCAAAACTTAATTTGCAAATCATGGACTCATGAAAAATGTAGGGCATGCCAGGATACGGTCAAAATGTGGGTAACAAAGAAAGAGTTAAAAGAAGTGGATATTAGAGGAAAGGGCAAAATCTAGCACTTACCCTATCTATCCCATGCTTGTTATACATCTTAGTTTATAATTAATTAATATTCAAAGAAATTATGGCCAACCACCCTAGATTTACCCCAATTGTGTACATATAGTAAATAGACAAAAACGAACCTAAAGTATAAGCCAGGAACAAAAATATGGCCATAGCAGTCCAGCACCAATTGGGAATCGCCTCATGCGCCGTCGAGTCTATCAACATTTGATCCTGCTGGCCAGTAGTGTTTTCCACAGCGCTGAGCGTTGACGCCCAGAATCCATAGTCGTAGTATGTTAAAATAAGGAAGTTCAATATGGTGAAGAGGAAGCCCACAAATGTTAGCACATTTGGTGCCACCCATCTCGGCACGTACTGCGAAAAAATATAATGCAACATTTTTCTATCACATATTTATTATTCACACTTAACAAAGAAACGTTGACGATGCAACATTTTATATTTTATGAATATTTACTACTTTTTTAAATAATTTATAATTTACACTAAAATATTACAGAGCTGCCGCTATTCCAGCTTTGCCCGGACAAAAAATAAACCATGATTGCATTTTGTTCCAATTCTTTTCGTTTGCTACAAAAATATAACAAACAATTTATGCTTTAAAATTCCAATTCCTGTTTGTAGAATAAAAATATAACATGTGGGTTTGACTGTGCAACATTGAATGAAAACCCAGTCTGTACTAGTTGTCATAAAATAACATAAAGTTGTCATAAAAACAGTGAAATAAATAATTACGCAAAAAACAAGAAAAAAAATTTTAAAAAAACCTAAATAGCATTTTAATATTAACAAAACGTAAACACCATTTGTAATGTTTATGTTACGCGACAACGGCGACGGCACGGCAATTAAAAAATTGTCGACACCGGTAGCAAAGCAGCGTAGCATGTTTGAAATTACAAACATTTCATTTGAAATTATAAACCATTTAAAACTAATCCTGTGACTAAACTACAGAATTTTATTAATTGATTTTTGGTGTACAATTGAGGAACATCATATGCTTATACCATATAGGATTCATTTAATGTCGAACATTCCAATCCACATATGCAATTTGTAATAACCTATCAAGAACGAAAATTTACGCTAAGCGGATTCTTTAGATGTTTCTGTAAATATTCAAGGGGACACATAGTTTTACTACTAAACAATATACAACTTGTAATATTATTTTTGACTATTTAAATACAGGATGTTTTTAAACTGGTATAGTAATTCGATTAGAAAATAAAATTATTATAATTAATAACTTTTTTTCAGTCTGGATTTACATGACACACACAGAAAATGTTTTTTCATAATTTTTACTGTCGCCGGTTGAGAAAATGTTTTCGTCGTTTTTCTATAATATCTCTAAAATTATCTTACATAAAATTCTGAAAAAATAGCTTTTGATATTATTATACATGAAATTAAAAAAAGTACAGAGTTTTAGAAGATCAAAACCCTAAAAGTGAAAGTGTTTAATGTGATGCTTATTTAAAATTTAAACGGGTAATGTCATAGTTGAAAATGTCATAGTTAGCTAAGCTTTTATTGTAGTAACTATTCGAAGAACTGTCTTCTATATAAGTAAAGAAAAAAATTAGGGAGGCAAAAATATAAGGAGTGCATATATGTCCATACTTCGTGTGTTTGCAAATTTTTTCATAATTTTTGTAAGCGAACACATGTCACATATAGTTGTATTTTGACATTAGTTGCGCTGAGACAAAATGCTTCCTATTTATGAAATATATTTATTTTTGTAGGAAAATGGTTAGTTGTGCCATCAAAAAGTGCAAATAATCTATAGCCAAAAGACAGGTGAACTTAAAAACAATTCCACTTATGACAAGTAAGTCTAGTTTTATATAATTTCCCTAATATATATTATTCATAAGTAATTCACTGGCATTTGAAATAAACGAAATGTAAGCGACATATTCTATATCGATTATTTCAACCTAAAAATATGATACTAATCAATGATATAAATTGTTTATTACATCAATTTTCATATACTAACTTTATTGGTATACACAATCATATGCTAATTGCGAGAGTTGATATTGTGGCTTATGCAACATATAAAATATTTTTGGGTAACCATATTAATTTGATTGCTAAAAACCACTAAGTTCAATGCCGATAAAACATTTTGGCCAGAATAATAATTATACAATTCTACACAATTAAATGAAACTACGTGATGTAGTATTATTTCTACTTTCTTTAAGTTCTTTACCACAACCTAGGTTTCGTTGTATTACAACATCTTCAGGCGGGCTATTAGTAAAGAACCTACATCACGTAGTTTCATTTATTGTGAATAATGAATTTCTACAAATTTAATGCCAAATATATTCAATATACAATTCTATTAAATATTTAATTCACTGGTGAATTAAATTTTCAATACAAGTATATCTCAAGTACAGTGTTTTCTTATTTAATGGCGTAATTTCTTATAAGCCAAATATTATTCAAAAAGGTATAAAATACCATCAATTATACTATGCTATACTTTTCTTGTTTCACTGAACGGAAGTAACACTAAATTTCTTTTCTTATAATTTGTAAATTATATTGATACTTCCGCATTTACTTTCCGCTAAGTTACTTTCTAGCGTGATATTTTCTTAACCCTTTTATTTGTATGATAATTATAATCCATTGTATGATTTATTACAATGGATTATAATTATAATTATAATATATTACCATTTGTATGATTTATTACTTAGAAATACTTGGATAAATATTTTGAGACAAAATACTGCTAACTGGTTATCAACAAGAAACCAGACCGTTTGCTCGCAACTCTTTATAACAGGTTGTTTTGTGACAGCTGAAAAAGGATGCATGTGTACGAGACAGCTTACATTTATATACTATAAAATATATATATGTGTGTGTGTGTGTGTGCGTGTGCGTGTGCGTGTGCGTGTGTGTGTGTGTGTGTGTGTGTGTGTGTGTAAAAGCTGTAGAGGAAAAGTTTGGTTCATCTAATGTGAAATTTTAAACTTACGAAATGGTATCTTTCGAAGTATCAGAAAAGAAATAAAATATCTATTCAGACGGTTCAGTAGTAAAAAAATAATGTTTTATTAAACATTTTCATGGTATTGATACATCAAAAATGCATAACTAAATGTTTTTAGAAATTAACTCTGCTTACATTTACATTTTCTCGCTGGTTTAACAGATGGCAAAGTTTAAAAGTCGATTAAGTGGATAGGAGAAATCTACATATTTATATCAACAACAGTTAAACAATTTAATTTTTTTAATCCTCCATCAGATATTAAGATATTTTGTAATCTTTTTGAAGACATTTAAACTGTCCAAAAATTTTATAAAATGTCTATTTTCTTCTAAAATAATTAAACTTGTTAATTACGATGTTTAAATTTCTTCCTCGTTTCAGCAGTTAGGATGGACTACAAGCCCACTTTTACCGGATTTTGTAAAAAAAAAAAGGAATGTGAGCAATTGATTGAACCATAAAAGTATTCCGCTAGGACATTGAATCACTCAATGAAATGGAATGTACATAGCCATAAAGATTAAATTTTATGTAAAATTTTTAATAGAACAAAATAAAATTATTTGTGAAAATTTATTGTGTGTTATTTATTTATGTACTTTAATGTATCTAATTGATATATATGGCGAACTTATTGCTTAGAGAGCAATTTCTTACGGCCATCCACAACACAAGTCCAACCAAGCTCGATGAGCAGTCGTGAATCGAACCCGAGTCCCCGCTTTGCGCCACACAGTCAAAGGCGGTATATCTTGTGATCAAACCAACACACCATGGTGACAATAACAAAATACAATAAAAGTATCTATATGTTTACTTGACAATTAACGGCAGGTGCCAGATTTTGTTTTAATATCTCCACAATAGAATTATAGATGATGAGTTACATCCAAGTGCGGACTATTATTTTTAAAAAGTCTAAAATATGAAAATTATGATTTGTAGTAACTTTCTGTTGATTACAAAAAGCAATGGCCAAAAAACCTTTTTAGAAATAATAAATAGTCTATCAACAAAAGATAAAACAGTTCAATGATTGATCAAAATATTGTTATACATTTTATTACTTACCTAATAGGTATATTATCTTTTTCGTATGTATTATGTATGTAGTTTATTCTATTTTTCCTAAATAATCAAACTGTTGCACATATTCAAAATGTCTTTTATTCAATAGTCAATCAATCAATGTGATATTTTAAGGACCGGATCGTGACTATTCAATACATTCCCAATATAATTACAATCCAGATTGACCCAAGTTATCGATAGAAAGGAAAATATTGTGCTCAGGAGTATATTCTGGAACCTGATATATAGCTATAGATTACTAATATATAAACATAAATGTATAATAAATACCGTCATCTAGTAGAGAACTGTTTATATCGACATTTGGATAATCGCACACAAATTTCTCATTTCACTCTTACGTAAACATTTTGAATTCGGAGAGAGCACAAACTTTTTTGTTTATGAGATCCCGCAGATAGCATATATTTATATTAAGTATTTGATTTACTTCAATTTGCTGATTGAGATTTTATTTAAAAAAATATGGAATTAAAAAAAAACACGCAATGTTACCAGAGACACAGATTATTGTATTGACATCTCTTTTACTCATCTGCATATTTTATTGTTTAAATTCTGATGTTATGAATTTCTTTACTCTGTAGGTTTCCATATAAAATTTGTTGATTCCCTCTTCATAGATTTTTACTTCCATTATAAAAAGAGTTTTTAAAATATACCATCAATTAACATACTACATAATGAGTTATTACACGGTGGATAATTTGATCATTCAAAATTGTGTGCATTCCCAGAAAAAAAGGTATGTGTCGAATCTTGAAACAACATCATAATTATCGACCAATTGTGCAAAAAGACAGCGCAGATAAATGATCTTTGCCAGAATGGAATATGTTATTAAAACAATGGACATAAATTTCAATAAAAATATCCACATTTTAGTTGTTATCAGTTCAACCCACTTGTATAAACATTCAAATAATCGATAAAGAAAATACGGATAAAGGGTATCCATGAGCGGAATTCTTCAAACAACTCATTTCTAACATGAAATATAGTGCAGATGATTAATTTGAGCATGTGACCTACATTTTCACCTCCGCCTTCAAGCCTTCAACCGTGCCTACTCATGAAAATGTTTTATCGGTTTATGAATTGGAATTAATGTAGTTTTACACTTCAATTTGTCTACCTGTCAAATTAGACTTATTGGAAACAGATTCCCCTTATAACCAATAATCAATAGAATATCTTTGTTTATGCAGTAAACACATCAAGTTTTTGTTTAGTTAGTTAATTATAAAATCACTTTTGCATGTAGGTACAATATACGAGATGCAGCTTCGATAACATGACTCCTCGTTACTACTTTGACTTGTTTATCATTAAGATATATCTAACTGCTGAATTTATTATTAAATAATTTGCTTCCAGTGACATCTGACATGTTGTGTTGGTTTAGCCTTTTGAATACTGTTGTGCCACTTCTATCACTTGTTTCATTCATAAAATGAGTTGTTTGTATCTTATTCTATAACTAAAATTATGTGCATTCTCCAAACTACCCCTATAGAAGGAAAGCAAAAACATTTTGATAAAAGCAACAACATTTGTTATATGAGCAATCATCATAATCCCAATATATTAAAAAATAGTTTTATAATTCTCCACTAGATGGCATTTACTAAATTTTTTAATTTACAAAGGTATTTATATTTACCTATTATAATCTATCATTATCTATCAGACTCTAGAGTGTACTCCAGAGTAGAGATACACGGTATTTTCCTTTTGATGAATATCTTCGATCAATCTGGATCTTATCTATATAATTTGATCACGATCCGATCCTTCATATATATATATATATATATATATATATATATATATATATATATATATATATAACAGATGAAATCAGCTAGTTTTTTTGAAGGTTTAGATTTTGTGGATACCGCGATAAAAAATTATTAAACTGTTAAATTTATTATTTAACTCTTTTTTTTATAATATTGTAGGAAAAGTGTTCCACAAGTTCTGAGTTTAATTTGTCCAAGAAAAGATTAAAGATGATCATAACATCTTTTTCTAACAATTTTATTATATGGTATTAATTTAAGAGAGTACAAAAACATTTGGCAATTTAATTCGATGACTAGTAAGTTTGTATTGGTCAGACATAACAATGATCACATTTATTTGTATCAACCTAAAATATCGGAGTGTCATTTAATGTTGTACTGACACTTTTAAAGTATTGAATCAGATCGTGATATTTAACTCTAAAGGGAAAAAGTTTGATAATTCAGAAATGTTTAACATAGCATAATTTTTCCCACAAAAAGAGATAACAGAATTATATAATATAGTTTAATGGGTTTATTTCCTTGTGCTCATATACACACACACACAAACACGTGTATATATATATATATATATATGTATATATATATATATATATATATATATATATATATATTTATAATTGATAGTTATAAGATTTATTATTGACAAGGAAACTGTTGAACAATTTTAATTGGCGTTCTGCCAAACTTGCATTATACAATCATAGTGAGTCCATTCCCTATGTTATTCCACTTCATGTTTACTGTGTGATATAAACAAGGCTGAAATAGTTAGTTAAAAATAGCACAGGGCCCATTTTAGTTACATTAAATAAACCCATTAGGGTCACTTAAAATTATTGTTGGACTGAATTTAAATCGTGACTCTGTATGTACATATTTAGGACTTAACAGAGCGTTGTACCGTTTAACTTTTGATTTATGACACTCATGTTCTCAGCTTTTACTAAAAAACACGCTGTTGTGAATCGACAGCAAATATTCTTTATTCAAAATTTTAAAAATAGTAATTTAAAAATACAAAACAATGTGCATTCGTAAATGTTCATAATGTATGCAACACAGGAAGTTAACATTTCATACTAATAAATTCTGTATTAGAAACTTAAAACAATGTCTATACAACAATTTAATGGGTACGTTTCACTATTTTACATTTGTTTCTAGGTTAAGGACTTATAACATTATTTAAACCTGTTATCTAGTTAATAAAATATAAAACAGATAAAAAAGTAAAAAAAGACTCTTTTGTGCGTACACAAAACAATACGTATAAAATATTATTCCGTCATGCATAAAGTATTATCTTATTATTCCACCTCACTCATTTAGTTGCAAAGATGCTAATTTATTGTTGTTTACTACTGCGAAGGCTTAAAAATAAAGTTTTCATACATAAAACATTTCCAGATGCCAAACTTTGAAGTTACGTCACCAAACGATATCAATAATTGCATATCATATTGAATAGCGCACTTGGCTACTATAGGTCTTGTAGTTGCCTATATCTCTTCAAATTGTTGATGAAACAAAACTGAAATAATTTTATTTGAAAGTTCTACTCCATTACTAGTCTCTGAAGGCAATGTATTAGATGGGCTATCATGTTAACAATTTCTTTTTGTGAGGACCATTTTCTTCTAAGAACTAGTTTGGTTATATTTTTATTTTTTATAAATTAAGAACTAATGGCTGAAAGTCAAAGATTGTGATTTGTAAGACTTAAACGTCCTCTACGCTACTCGCACAATTATCTCAACGAAGTGCTCATCGAAGTTGATCGCAGTCTGAAGTACAGCCTAAAGTACGCACCAAAGCGAATCGAAGTACATCTCTACACTATTCTCTTCGCTTAATTTCGATCAACTTCGCAAGTAGTGTAGTGCAGATTTTACATTTACTATTAAAGGATTGCTAGATGCCAATTCGATTAAAATATTATTTGTTAAAAACTTAAGTTGCTGTCAAATTTGTTTCTTTATCTATACATATAATAAAATTTTAACAGAGTGAATTGTGTACATTATCGTATAGAATGATAGTCGAAGCCAGAAAACCTGTTTTTAGAATTCTTGTCTGTCTGTCGATAGGATCTGTAGCATAACATACAAGAAGTTCCTAGTGACGATAAAACTTTTCTTATTACGGAGATGCAACATACATAAATCTAAATTTTAAATGGCTCCTTTTGCCGGAGCCAAATAAATTGCATTTCTTTAAATTCTATTATCTGAGACATATAAGAGTAGTATATATAACAAGAACGAATATAAACCATTACAAAACTTTAAGAATAAAGGGAGCGTATTGCTCACATATAAACCAGTGAGGTTTAGATGTCGCCCACTTGTTCTATGCATCACATATGCATGCGAACACTCTTTATGTATGATGAGTAATATAGTAACTGATACTATTCTTGGAATCGTCCATAATGGACGATGGAATGGAATGCATTGTTTGTATTGCACACTTACATTTTGTTCTTATATTTAGGGACTGTCTCAAAGAAAAGAGTTACAGAGCAGGAAAGAATGATAAATATTTATAAGGGAAGACTAGATACTCATTCTTAGTAACAAAAAAGTAATCGCTATAAATTATAACTAGCAATTTTGCCCGTTTCTCATGTGGGCAAATTGTGCTATCTAAATATATTATTTCTAAAAGGTGTTTTTTGGTCGAGCGGCTCGATCTCTTTAACTACTGCACCAAAAAAAATAAAAGAAAATACCCACTTAAAGCTTATGTTTTCTACTTTGGGTGAAAAATATAAAAAAATTGGAAAAAAATCTTTTTGTTAATAAAAAAATTAATTTTTATAACAATTGGCATGAGCGCCATCTGTGGGCGACACATCAAATATCTTAGCCAAATTGTATACTTGGAACACGCTAGATGGCGATATAGTGCGAAGACTTCGCACGGGTCAGCTAGTATTATGTATTTCTAGATCATCAAAGTTTTTTCCTCTGGGGTACACTCTGATAGACAGTGATGACACTACAGCTAGTAAATTTCTCTGTTATTTGACAGAGAAATATAAAATTATATTTTATTTTAAATAAGGTAAATACTGGCATCTAATAAATAATTGTGAAACTATGCATTTACAATGGATGCTTATAAAAGAAACTGATGTCACTGTTAAAAAATTAAGCAGTAGTATATTAATGAATTGCTTAATTCCCATGAGAAATATCATAATGGCCAAGCCTCTAAACCGTAGTTTCATTAAAATCCATTCTGAAGTTTTGAGTGATGCATAGTCAGACAAGGTCTCGGTACTATTTTTATATGTAGGTTGTTCAGAATATGTGTGAAAGAGCAAAACCTTTAATCAAATAGATTAAAAAGAGCACTAAGGTGTATCTCCATTCGCAAAGTGTGAAGGCAATACCTTGTTGAGGCAACACCTTATGAGGCAAAGTCTGAAGTATGCATAAAGCGAATCAAAGTATCTCTCTACAGTAGTGTAGTGCGGGTTTTACATCTACTATTAAAGGATTGCTAGACACCATTGCGATTATATTATCATTTGTTTAAAACTTAGGTTGCTGTCAAATGCCATTTAATATTTGTTGATTATTTGTTTCTTTATCTATAAATAAAATAAAATTTTGACAGAGTCAATAATTAAAAAGAGCACTAAGGTATATCTCCATTCGCAAAGTGTGGAGGCAATACAAGCAAGCACCGGCTTGTATTTATGGCAATAATATACAAAGTTGTTACAATCAACTTTGAAGTAGACTATAGTGAATTTTCTCGCAAATGCTTGGGAAATGAATTTAGGCATTTAATTGTGTCTAGTGTACAACAAATATACCAAGATTGAAAAAAATTAATTATCTGAGCTTTTGTTTTCGTCCTTGTAAGCATAATATTGTATTGCAGTTTTTCCTTATCCATTCATTACGAACATGACATTCACTATGGACTCTCTTAAATTAATACCATATAATAAAATTGTTAGAAAAAGATATGATCATCTTTAATCTTTTCTTGGACAAATTGAATTCAGAACTTATGGAACTATGATATTATAAAAAAAAGAGTTAATGATTTTAACAGTTTAATAATTTCTATCGTGGTATCCACAAAATCTAAATACAATATTATAAAAAAGGAGTTAATAAATTTAACAGTTTAATAATTTTTAATCCCAGTATCCACAAAATCTAAACACAATATTATAAAAAAAGAGTTAATAAATTTAACAGTTTAATAATTTCTATCGTGGTATCCACAAAATCTAAATACAATATTATAAAAAAACAGTTTAATAATTTTTTATCGCGGTACCCACAAAATCTAAACCTTCAAAAAAACTAGCTGATTTCATCTGTTAACTATTTTTAATCTAATATGGTGTCGTTTATCTATGATGTTAGCAAAAATCACCTCACCCAAAAGTGACCGAGATAATATGAATTATCAGATAATCTACAACTCTATCTTTCTGCAAATAACAGCATATAATGTACACTTTCTGGTGGTAAATAGTACGTTGGGGCCACTTTTAACTATTATGTAAACTAATGAAAGAAATAACAAATAACAGCATATAATGTACACTTTCTGGTGGTAAATAGTACGTTAGGGCCACTTTTAACTATTATGTAAACTAATGAAAGAAATAACAAATAACAGCATATAATGGACACTTTCTGGTGGTAAATAGTACGTTGGGGCCACTTTTAACTATTATGTAAACTAATGAAAGAAATAACAAATAACAGCATATAATGGACACTTTCTGGTGGTAAATAGTACGTTGGGGCCACTTTTAACTATTATGTAAACTAATGAAAGAAATAACAAATAACAGCATATAATGGACACTTTCTGCTGGTAAATAGTACGTTGGGGCCACTTTTAACTATTATGTAAACTAATGAAAGAAATAACAAATAACAGCATATAATGGACACTTTCTGGTGGTAAATAGTACGTTGGGGCCACTTTTAACTATTATGTAAACTAATGAAAGAAATAACAAATAACAGCATATAATGGACACTTTCTGCTGGTAAATAGTACGTTGGGGCCACTTTTAACTATTATGTAAACTAATGAAAGAAATAACAAATAACAGCATATAATGTACACTTTCTGGTGGTAAATAGTACGTTGGGGCCACTTTTAACTATTATGTAAACTAATGAAAGAAATAACAAATAACAGCATATAATGGACACTTTCTGCTGGTAAATAGTACGTTGGGGCCACTTTTAACTATTATGTAAACTAATGAAAGAAATAACAAATAACAGCATATAATGGACACTTTCTGGTGGTAAATAGTACGTTGGGGCCACTTTTAACTATTATGTAAACTAATGAAAGAAATAACAAATAACAGCATATAATGGACACTTTCTGCTGGTAAATAGTACGTTGGGGCCACTTTTAACTATTATGTAAACTAATGAAAGAAATAACAAATAACAGCATATAATGGACACTTTCTGCTGGTAAATAGTACGTTGGGGCCACTTTTAACTATTATGTAAACTAATGAAAGAAATAACAAATAACAGCATATAATGTACACTTTCTGCTGGTAAATAGTACGTTGGGGCCACTTTTAACTATTATGTAAACTAATGAAAGAAACATACTCAAGTTAAGTTCATATTTCAGGTAAGAAAATTAAATACGCCTCAACTGAATATGTTTTTGTGTTCTAAAATTTAAATTCTGATACTATTTTAACACAAAATGATAAGATCTTTCTAACAACATTATTATCGGCTTGGCTAAAAAGCAATAAGCATTTTTTGAAAATTATCTAGAAAATATGGGAGCTTTCTAGAAGCTTCCATAATCAAAGATCCATATACATCCTTTTATATTATTCTTCCATATACACTCTCTCTGATTCAGTAGTAACTAAGACCCTGCACTGTTAACATGCATAAAATATGGACGACATTAAAACGCATGTGAGACATTGTCTATGAGTACCAATCAGATCACTTTGCTGCCGAAGCTATGCCTAATATATGCCAACGCGTAGCTCCTGAAGCAATATTTGAAGCTAGTGCGAAATGATGGTTCCAGCTGTTTCGCAGCAGGAACCATCGTTGCGCACTAGCTATTCCCTGAGTGATCAACCACACTCTAGCCGACCAGTGGGTTCGGATAGCGACAGCTTAAAATTGTTAACAGAAGAAGATAGCCGATTAATGACTCGCTGGCTAGCAACTGAGCTCGGATGCTCCCATGGATCTATAGAGAATCATTTACACCGCTTGGGAAAAAGTTTGAAATGCGGTGAGTACATGAACTTAACCCGGACCAGCTAAAACATGTTCTCAATTTTTGACTTTGAGATGAAAAATGGGTTCTCTATATTAATCATAACTGGAAACGCCAATGCTTAGGATGGCATAAAACTGGTAAACTGACACTGAAAAAGGCTTAAACCAAAAAAAAGTTATGCTGAGCTGCTGGTGGGATGTGCAAGGCGTAATACACTGGAATTTCTTTCAACTAATACCATTATGACCGCCACAGTCTATGGTCCGCAACTTGATCATTTGAAGTAGGAACTCCAGCATAACTGTCCTTAAGATAACAAAATATTTTTCTCCGTGACTCATATAGCCAAACAGACCCGCCTTAAAGTTTTGGATTTTGGTTGGACACTGATCCCCCAGGCCGTGTCCCTATTGATTAATGGTTTTTTAGATCACTTAGCAACGCCTTACGCGAAAAAAACTTTGATAATGAAGACCACTCAAGACTGTTCACAGGCCAATTTTTTCATTCTAAGCTATCTGAATTTTACCCAGATGTTATCCACCCAATGCCAGTGCATTGGAGATATGTAGTACAAAATGATGGTGATTATTATATCCACAATTAATTAAATTGGAAATATAATAAAAAAATTATAACATTAATGACAGCTCATATGTATTAGCCAACCCAATATTTCAAAGCTAGAATAAATTGACTGGATAGTGTATAATCAATAAGACATACTTATTAAATTCTCAAATCTTAAGTTTGTCAATCAGAAAGTAAAGGATGCATATACTGTTCTGTTGTACATTTCTCATCATTGATTCTATACAAATAACTGCCTTTGAAGACATCTTCTTGTATCTAAGAATGTTTGGAGGGATTGAAACAGAAGAAATTGTAATCTAGAGAAGGATAAATTTAATTTTTAATTTGAAAATTAGAAATTTTCAACCTGAATGTTGAAACTAGAAACTGTTTTAATATAGAAAATATTATATTACCAGGACACAGTTACTATATGGTCCGTTAACTTGAATTAAATGTGATGGTTTTATCATTATATGAGGTAAGAAATATGTGTACTAAACTTCAGTTAAAATAAAATACATTTTTTTAAATAAAGTCTCTTTCAGTTGCAAAAATGCTAATTTATTGTTTTTTAAGCCTCCACAGTAGTACATAGGCTTAAAAATAAAGTTTTCATGAATAAAACATTTGTCAGTTGCCAAACTTTGAAGGTATGTCACCAAACGACATCAACAGTTGCATATCGTATTGCAATGTAGTTACAACATTTGTCAAAAACTGCCAGTCATTGGAGCACAATTTTGCTTGTCATTATAATTATCATTGTAAATCATATCATTCAATAACATTATCGTACAATACTTGACAAAACAAGGAGACCATGGCGGTCTTTAGCCAAGCTACTGATATTCCAGAAATAGACTTCTTTTTAATTTTGATATTAAGAATTGAAACTAATATTAAAAGCTAATTACAATTAATTATTCATTGAACAAAGTGTAAGCAAATAAATTTATGATAATGGTATATACAAAAGTATAGGAAAGTAACTGGAAAATAAAATGGCTGTGTTAGTTTCTAACTTTTTGTAAGGAATTTGTAATTAACATCATCTATTATAGACCCAGGTAGCTAAATATACATGTATATATTATTTCAAAACTAAACGTATTTGATAGATATTACAATACAAGGAATTGTAAGTTTTATATTGTTTTAATTTTGAAGACGAAAATTGTAATTCGAAATTACAATTTTTATCATTGTAATATTTTAATGTTTATGGAAATCTTAGTTTAAAAATATTGTTACTTGTCAAAATTAATTATGAACCTTATTAAAAGAATCAACACTAGCCTAAAATCACACACAATTATGATTAGGAAATGCATGAAACTCCAAATGCACCTCCCATGGTCTAATTGTTTAAAGTATTATTTTTCAGAAAATAATATTTCAGGTCACTAGTTTTGTATAAGCACATTCCACCAATGCCCAAAATGGATAAGTACATTCCATCAATGCCCAAAATAGAAAAAAACATTCCATTAATGCCAAAAATGGATAAGTACATTCCATCAAAGCCCAAAATGGATAAGTACATTCCATCAATTCCAAAAAGCAACAGAGCGCCGTAAATTTCAACAAGTTCGTTCTAAGCGTGAGATAAGTGAAGTCTTTTCAAAGGTCCATGAACTAGTGTCATAGTATTCATAAAATTTCCAACTTGCGATAATCTTCCATTTTATGTTGTCAATCAAAACAATTTTTAAAGAAAAACGTCTTTTTTGGCTGTCAAAATGATTACCTCTTACTTAAGAGCATAATCTCCTGATTTGAATCATGAAATATAACTAAAATGAGGTAATTCATCATATTTTACATTACATGTCATACATTTACAGTTAAGACTATCTTTAGAAAACAGAAAAATTGCTAGCTCTGATAGCATTATGAATATTACCCATTTTTCTTGAAAAATTCGCGTATTTTTAGAATTTGTGACTAGTTCCTATTATATTATAAATCCTAGAATTGGTTTGTGCATCACTTTTTTTCTTATCTAGTAACTCTGCTTATCAAATCTGGGATGCGTATCATTTTGTTAGCTATGTAATATAATACATAGGATGTTACCTACGGCTATACTTGCATTATACACTAATATTAAAAAAATTATATTTGGATGTTTGATACACAATTAAATGGATGGACAGATTTTTATGGAACATGGACATAGTTCATGTTTCAAATTAAGATACAGACTATTTCGTAATTTGTAACATAGCATAAATCCTCTATGACAAAACACTGTATTTTTTATTTAATAGTAACAATTTAGAATTACAACAACAGATGACGTCATATTAAATATACAATAAAAACGAAAGCAAGTAAAAAACCACGGTAAAATGAAACAACGGACATTTATATTAAATCTACAGCTCGTATGTCTTGTGAGCCCTAAATCAGCATGTTTATATTAAATACAAATAAATGTTTATTTACAAAAAAATGTGACAATAATTTCGTTGGGTCAGAATTAAATCCAGAAACAAAACCGAGTTAGTAATAAGTGATAATTTTAAAATACATTAATTGACACTCATTGATTCCCACATTACTATTATCGTTATTACAATTATCAATAGCCATAAAACAGCTCGTCTGTCAAAACCAAATGAGTAATAATAAATTAGATAAAAAAATAGCTACATATATATTGATGATGACACATCAAAGTTTAGATTGAAAATCATTAACAGTCAAATAGTAAGCCGATTTAGATGACTGTAGAACACCAAGAAACGTTGACTAATCAGATATGGATTCATAGTCTTAAAAGAAATGATTCAAACAAATTCCTTTGAACGTTAGCCATTTTAAAACCTGTTATCAATGTGTGTAATGGCAATTGAAACTTCTGAACCTTGAATATGAGCGAGGCTCATTGAATTGCATTTTAGTTTTCACATTTATCAAACAAATATAGTCGATTCAAAGTTATGACTTAAGTTGGTAGTAATTTCTTTTACTACATAAAATGTAATCTTTCAATGCAGTTTACTTGCATTCTGCTCTATCTTTACGACCTTTACAATTACTTATTCAGTCACATGCAGATAGGCACGAGGCAAAACATTGTACCAGGCAACAATTTAATCATACGAACGTTACTTGTACATGCGAAGGCTAAAACATAGCAATTAAACAATTATTCTTTTGATATAGATATAGACATAAGAATTTTTCAAAACTGTCTAAATTGAATAGAAAGAAATTTGAAACTTGCATTTTCTAGTCTTCGTAGTTGTGAAATAATGAATAATTTTATTTTCATCATGTTCTGTTCATCTACTTGCCCCAGCTGCATAGTTTCTACAATTGTAGACCTATGTGTGTAAGTAGTTTCTTCCAATGGGTTCCTCAATTAATATGATGTAAAGTTTTAATTAATTAGTAATATATATTATGAAATTTATTTTCCACCTATTAGAAGGAAATATCCTATACCCTGTATTATTGAGAAAACTTTCATTCTTCATACCTAACAATTCCCTGCGCTCACGAAATCATCAGAAAGAGCCAACAAGACGCAAACCTGGCCGATTTAAGTCAGAAAGAGCCGACAAATGGCACATCGCGACATGTAATCAAAACATAACTCCCATTCAAACAGGTCATTAGATATTTCACATCAAAACATGTTATTCAATTAGACATCATATTCACATTATTAACAAAAATTTAGTTTTATAACATATCTTAGATGTAGTAAAAGATCACTCTTTTAAATAGAAATTTTTAAATATATATAAAACTTAATATATAGTGAGTATTAAAGAAATAAAACGAAAGAAACTATATTTTGTGAAAGGGCTGTTGCGAAGAGGATGTTTGTAAAATTCTTTTTTTCTTTACATCTGAAAATAGCATCTAAACTCTCCAAATTAAAACTCTTTACTTGATATTCAAAATGCCAATGTGAATTTAAAATCTAGAGACGAAGAGATACGAACTGAAGGTTTTTTAAAGTAACTGTTCGAGTACACTCCAAAAAAAAGCATTTAAAAAAACTTATTTAATACATTAAATACGAAACAGTTTGATTACGTTATTAAAAATAAGTACGCAATAAGCAAATTTTCATGAATGAACACATCAATTTTGTATTTTTAGTCAAATAGCAGGTTTATTTAAAATTCTTTAAAGCCTAGTATTTTTTATTTTATACCCGTTAGTTTTATACTTCTTATTAAGTTTTTATCATATTCCTTTAACATTATTCTTATATTAGAGGATAATGATGATCATAATTGCTTAATACCAAGAGCATTATACCTTTATCTATGGTTGGAGTTCATAAAGAAATATTGCCTAATCCCGATCACATTTTACTTTTATTCACATATATTAATTGGTACAGATAAGTCCATTGTTAGGCTATAAGAGATGTGACAAATTTCAAGGCCCCATATATACGAGGAGTGAATGGAAATCAATTACATATAGACAGATAAAGATAGATTAACTTATCCTAAACTAGCTGATCTTGCTATCTCGACCGTGAGGTACACAATAATATCAATAAAAGTGCAAACGTTTTTAAAAATTATAATTGTTATCCAAAGCAACTCAAGCTTTGCAACAAAACAACAAAGTTTAACTTAATCAGTGGAAAAAATTAATAATAAAGAGCACTGTCTACAAAATTTAATATAGATAAAATGTATAATCTCTGGGAGGCTGGAGGAATCTCATGATTATTGCTATTGTAGATGTTGGCCAAGCCTTCTAAAGCAGAACTTTTCCACCAGTGGGGCGTTTCTCCCTAGGAGACTGTAAAGAGATCATAAGGGGACTCAGTATGTTTCCACATTTTAAAGAAAATCCATTTGAAGTCTTAAATCATCTCAATAATTCTTTCGGTGCAACTGAAAGAATTATTGAGTTGATTTGCAGGCGCAAACGTTGCATTAATACAATTTTGTAATTTAATTATTTTTAGGAGTGAACATCAAAGTTTTAATTTATTTGATTATGCTGGTAACTGAGGTTTAAATTTCTTGAAAATGATGTATTTTTTTATTGTAACAATGAAAGAAAACTAAAAGGGGGCATGAATATATTTTTTATGATCCGGGGAGGCTTAATGCAAAAAAAGGTTGGGAATCCCTGCTCTAAATTATATAAATTATGTTTCCTTTCCTACGATACTGAAAAAATTTCCAATGTTGATTCATTCATCTTTAGACGGAGGTATTAATGTATGACTTTACAGCAGAAGAACAAAATTTTTAAGTTTGCTAAAGAAACATTTAATAATGAATTTGTACAGACAACTGAAGGTTGCACAGAAAACAGTCATATCCTTTAAATAAATTTTATATCAATTCGCCGTATTCAATAAACAATAAATAATAATATATAAATTTCCATACAGAGTTTTATTTAATTTAAAACAAAAATTTTCCTTACCTACAACTTTTATGAATATCAATCGTTAGTATGTCCCTAATTTGTCATTGTTCAGTCATACCATATTTAATGATGTTGATGAAGTTTCTTTTATTAATTTCTTTGTTTTTCCAATTGTAATTGTTTGTTGGAAAAGTTTATAGACTCCATACTAAAACAGAAGCTGATTTGAGAAGCTTTTAAAAGATGTGTAGGAGCTAAATTCAGAAAGTTTACACTATACAAAATAACATTGGTGTGTACTTATGACCGGCCACACAATAGAAGTGATATAATATGTAATTCCATCTTATTAATATATATATATATATATATACATATACATATATATATATATATACATATATATATATATATATATATATATATATATATATATATATATATTTATTTATATATATATATATATATATATATATATATATACTAGCGTGACCCGTGCGAAGTCTTCGCATTATAAATTATTCAACTCAATTTAATAAATCAAAATTGATTGCAGGTATTCAATTCATTTCTAATTTTGCACGCTGCTTATTACGTTTTTATTCCATTATGAAGCTCAGATGACAGATCAAACAAATATTTTACTAAAATTGACATATAGAGGCGCAAGTATCAAAAGCATTGAGCTAAAGCGCCACTTTATTTATACGTGAGTGGATTTGAAATTAAACAAAAATTTTACCGACCGTCAATCATATTGACGTTGAGCCGTTAGATGGCAGCATTGCTGTTTTGTGTATATAATTTTAATAATTAATTAATTTGCAAAAACAATAGCAATAATAAATTTTTTAGTTGTGGATGCCGGTAGAGCAAGCAATTATCTATAAAATGATATATAATTTATGTGGATTAGTTGTGGGGTTTTTTCTAAAAAGGGAGAGTAACATCTTAACCTTAGCGTATTAATATATATGATGATGATGATGATATAATAATATTTACATTGATATTATATAATCTATATTATTTCGGCGAATAATCATTTTAAAACACATTTATTTATTTTTATTTCTATACTCATGAAGTAATATTAGTTCTAAGATATAAAATTAAATTTGTTAATCAGTCAGTGGAATTTTGCTCTGATTGGACATCTTCATTGCTATCATATTCTAGAATGAAACAATAGGTTTATTGAAACTAAAATATGTTAATAATGATAGAATATTATATGATAGAATATAATAATAATGATAGAATATGATATTAACAAATATGTAATTAAGTAAATACTTTAGATTCTTAAAAAAACATTTAGATATCTTAAAAAAAACTCTGTCCAGTGTCGTTTTGCATTTTATTATGCTCTCATATAGATCATTTGAAATATTAAAATTTAATTTTTATTTAAAATAATTACGAAAAGCTTTGAAAAACATTTAGATATCTTAAAAAAAACTCTGTCCAGTGTCGTTTTGCATTTTATTATGCTCTCATATAGATCATTTGACATATTAAAATTTTATTTTGATTTAAAGTAATTTCGAAAAGCTTTGATTTATCTTTCGAGAAATCCACATTAACATCTCAACTCAAGAACATTGGTAATTTGTGAAGACTTCGATTTAGAAGATCAGATCCGGCTTCATTACACACAAGTAAATCCTTTTTTACACTTTGATTTGATGAAATATAAGTAGCAACGATACAATTATTTGTCTATTTTCTGCTTTACATTTTGCTATACAAATTTCTCGGATACATGACTTATTTAACCCATATGATTATCACTTATTGAATAGCTGTATCCATTTCTGAACTGACAATATTTGTCATATCTCTGTTTATTTTAAATATAGCTACTCTTGCAACTCTACAGTCATGTCTTTTCAATTAAGCAACACAATGAAAATTTGGAATGTCTATGTTTTGTTCATTATTCGTCCAAGTTTCCAATAAATGTATAGTTGCATAATGCTGTCATCGAGATCCAAAGCATGTACGTGTAAACTTTGACACTTCAATGAACATATTCTTTTTTTATAATCTTTTCCTTTTCGAAATAAATTTTGTCAAGACATGTATTAATACAATTTTATAATTTAATTATATCAGAGACTGTTTAACGTCTATCGAGTGATAACCTTTTAAATTAATTTTGTAAATCAGTGACAGATGTACATTCTCTTCGACCATGGAAGAATTTTGGATTGGGATTTTTAGAGATACTCTTGATAATGCAACATATACCAATTGCTGAGAAATATGTTTTCATACTCATAAACGACTTTGTCGAATGATGCTGCTTGTGACTTACGAATCGTTATAGTGCATACCTGATTATATTATTAATTAAGGAATAAAAAGAATACAGATCCGGCATACTGAATAGGCGTGAACTAACTTTCAAGGTGAGAACAAAAATTATTTGTGAAATGTCATTTTGGTTTTATTCTATTTTTATACCTTGGGTGACAAGCGCTAGGACGCCTGCCAGCATTTAATAAAAAGTTATTATTAAAAAACTATAATGAAAATGGGTTAAAGAAAACACAATTTTTATCTAAACTTGTCTGTGAGGTGATTCGGAGAGATCTAATTATTGACATGTAAATATAGTAGATATAATTATTGATATTTGTCAATAAAATATTAATCAAAAATAAAACATAATTCTTGAAAAGAGGCACCCGTTTTAGACAGTGAACTCACTTGGCCGATGCCGAAGGGAGCAAAGTTTACCCTATTCAGTGTCACCGACCCAAGCGTGATGGCACAGTTTCGTTTACTGCTCAGAAAAAGTGCACATGGTGCGCCTAATATGTTAGTTCTGAAGCTAAGTAAATTTGTTTATAATGCATGTTTTCATCATTAACATTTCCTACTTACGCAAAGTAATAAATTTAACCGGCTAAGTACATGTAAGAAGATGCATAATGTAGAGTTATTGTCTGTATCTATATAGTCTATATACTTGTCTATAGTTCTAGAAGTTTCAAGTTATATGAAGTTGAAACAAGTTAGCAGAATTAATTTTGTTTGAAATTTCTAATTAAAATAAGATTTTTTTAAGCCGTGGTTAAAAATTAAAAGGAAGAACATACTGCACACCATTTTGAAGTTTAATATTACATAAACGGAGCTTTAAAATGAAAAATAGCAAATAGTACCTCATTTCGATTTTAAAATACCAAGACCCCCCGACTCTATAGGATACGCAAACAATTTTTTTACTTATATGGCGAGATACATAAATGGGGACACCCATTTATGTACAGGGGGGACAAAAAAACATTTTTTTAATATTCCACTACATACAAAAAATGTGTATAAACTAAACATGACCTAATGAGGCAGTCATTGACATATCATCAAACGGCACTAATTACATTTTGCAGAATTCCTATTGCATTATAATATTAGGATTAGAATATCGATAAAATTTACTGTTGGCATAGGAACAAAGAAAATATGTTTCAAATCAATGGAATATATTAACACTACTAATAATCATGGTTATCAAATGTGACATGGCATATAATGTATGGTATTTAACGATTATCTGTACCAATATCTGATATCACTTTACTCTTATCAAGACAAATGTAGCGTAGAGCCATGTGTAAACTCGGTCTTAGGAAGACTGTCATATGTTTACCACGGCCCATCATGAGTATAAGTGATAAGAATTATGTGAAACTGCGTATAAAATTTAATGTACACAGAATTTAATGTACACAGATAGTGCACCTCATAAAATATAAATTAGCTTAATATTTCGATAATTTTAGGGACAGCTTTAATCACGTTGCACAAAAAAAATAAAATTGCACTCTCGTTATCTGTGTATTATGCAGTATTTGTGAATTCACTATTTGTATATACTCCTTCAAAAAACATCCACAGCATATTAGCTCCTTGATACAAAAATGACAGGGTCAAAACATCAGTGAGGTGGCAACGAAATTCAGTACTTTTTAAATTATTTACATTTTTTATTGTTTGTTTACGTTACACAATATTATAATTTCCTTAAATCACGTCAAGTTCTAAATTATGTAAATGAAAACAATAACTTAATTAAAGAAGTTATGTCTCTAAAGATAAAAATAGAAAATTCTAATATAATTATAAGTTACATGATATAAAGCAATCATTTGTACTTGTTGCATAAATGAGCCAACAATTAAAAATTGTGAGTCAAAAATTAGTCATGTGTCAGATTAGTAATGTGTCAAATGTGTCAGACATTTCAGGTTAAAAAAGGTTCAGTCAGAAAAAATGGAAGCAACGTTAAATATATGAATCGGAGGATAAAAATGAAAAGAAAATTCCATAACGTGGTACATGAAAATGTGAAGATATTTTATCGACACATCTCAGCCACTAGTGGCTGATTTACTAGATTTAAAAAGCGATAGTTGTTTTATCTCCTGAAATTATTTTTTAAAATCCTTATAACAAAATTTTTTCTAGAAAATCTTAAACAAATTTGCCTTTATTATTGGCAGATTCGGTATTCGTGGAACTTTTCAGAAACATAACCTTTTGCGAGCATTGGCTGTACTTCTGTACAATTAATGATAAACAATTGGCAGTTATTGAGTAAATTTTAGATACTATATTCTAATATTAAAGTAATTATTTATTATCATTAAAAATAAATAATTTTACAAAATTATTAAAACATTTTAAAAATATCTCCACCTTATGCCTAGTTTTTAAATACACCTTTATCCTACATAAACTTTATACGAAACATTCTCGAGAGTTGCAAGATGATTATCGTATTTATTTTTGCAAAAATACTATCTATTGTTGCAAGAAATACTCTGTAAACAACTAAATATTGAGATTGCTAATAAATAAAAAATGTTTTGAAAGAAAAAAATTCTACTTTGTAATATATAAATATCTCAGTTTATTTCAACTAGGTGACATATGCACCATCATAATCGACTGCTCATTTTCATAGATTTGTCAAAGAATGGATAGCATCACAATAGAAATTCGCAGGTTTTAAACTGAATAATTGGTCAATGAATTCTTGAAAATTGTTCCCATCATCAAAGCGCTTTTCACATAAGCTTTACTTAATGACCTAAACAAGAGACAAGAGTCGAAAGGGTTAGGTCTGGTAAATAAGAGAGATGTAGAATAATTTCCCATCCCTAGCACTAGTTTAATATCCTGAAAATGTAATCTGGGTAGCTTATCCCGGCTTATCACTCGTGTTCATACGGTTGATTATGTTAACAAAATATTAACTATGTATGTATTATTGCACAACACTAATAAAGCTTGCTTCTGCATTTTGATTATGAGGCTAAACAATTCTACATCATTGAAATGTGATACTTCTTCACAAAATTAAATTTTAATCGTATAAGTTTGAGACTTTGTCTTTCATAATTTCAACTAAGTACACATAAATGAGGTTCAAAAAAGAAACGAGGTCAAAAAGGCAGCGGAAACAGCCTTTAACACATTTGTAGTTTCCTATTCAGCAGAGTGTTATAATAGTGACATAAATCAATTATCACTAAAGTGCAAAACAAACAATTTAGACTTATATTTCAATTGACAACGTTAACATTTTTATCTAACATTTCCATTTTGAGTTCTTGAACATAAAATGGTAATTTCAAAGTTAAAGGTTTTTTGATGTTTATTATAAAACAATAACATAATTTCGTAATAAATTCATTAACTTTATTTTATGATAAGAAATCGACCTTCGCCAACTCTAGGATCATCGATTTGAGCTTTATTTTTAACATCATTATTTTAGGGTCCAAAAGGAAAAAAAAGAATTTAATCTTAAAAGTTTAAATTTGGCATAGTAATAAAGTATATTTTCCTGCATTTACTTCAATAAGTAACACACAAAAAGATTTATGTCGAAATTTAAAGTGGGCAATTGAAGTAATTGAAAAAAAATTTTAATTTTTTATTTTATAATATCAAGGATTCAAATTTTTTTTTTAATTTTATGAGACAATTCTAGGTATGTTTCTAAAAATATGTTCCTCCATCGATTGCCCCAAAACTGCTGGAAACTGTGTTATGTCATGTTGGGCTTTTACAGAAATTTTACAATTTTAATATAATTGAAATAAAATTCTATAAATGGTTTTCGAAAAATTAAAATTTTGTATTATTTACCTAGAAGTATTATTGTAACTTTGGAAGTTAGAAAACATTTCAATAATAATGGAGTGAGTTATTCCAAATTTCACATGCATCAGTCATTTAGTTTAGACGCAAGACCACTAGACACATTGTAAGCACACATTTTTTTTAATACCGTGTTTAGACTATGCTCACATAATATAATGAATTTCAATTGGTAATTTGTGATGGTATTTTTGGATGATAATCGTACTATATGCAATTTAATTTCTTAAAAATGTTCATTATTCTAATATAATTAGATCTTTCGTATTTGAGAAATTATTGTTCCTAAAATCTATTGCAGTCCACCTCAGAACTGGCTGTTTGAATATCTGAAGAAATAGCAATAAGTCCACTGTATGTTCGTGAATGTCATATTAAAGATGGAATAAAATCTTTCTTACATCTTTCTTTCCTTATGTCGCCCAAAAGAAAAGATTTTGAAAAGAACAACAACCACAACAAATTCTTAGACATTAGAAGGATTGACAGTTCTTATCTGATTGGCATGAGCTTTATATTGATCAAAATGTTTCCTTTTAATTGGGTCTTATTTTTTTTAATGTGTTCACTTATCTCCTTAAAGATATCATACATTAAGATTTAAATTCTTTAATGACAATTTAGAACATTAAGGGTTGAATTTAATAATTTTCCATATTGTCATTAAGAATTTAAGTTTTAATTTAGAATAGCGGCAATGTATAAGGCCATAATATATGCATACATGTGTGTGTGTGCGTGTGTGCGAGTGTGTGCGTACATGTGTGTGTGTGTGTGTGCGAATCTGTGCATATATAAATACATGTGGATTTAACCATTCAACATTAAATGAAAACCCAGCCAGTACTAGTGGTCATAAATACTTTAAAATAGCGAAACAAACTGTTTCGCCAAGAGTAAGAAAAATTATTTTCGAACAAATTAAAATAAAAGGAAACGTAAACACTATGTGCAATGTTTATGTTGCTGACGGTTGCTCGACGTGCATTCGCAATAGAATCAAATAAAAATACTTAAAATTACACATTCAAAATATGTTCGAATAAATAAATTGAAACACACTTTTCGCATTTGTGGGGGACTCGTATTGTAATATGACTCTTATGACACAGGCATAAGAATTATTTTATTATTTGCCCATAATTAAGAAATAAAATAACTTTACATGAAGGTGCCAATGTTGCAATGTATACTGGCCTAGCAAATTCTTGGTGAAAATACTTTTTTTTTTCAATCAGCCATATACATATTTTTCCACCTCTAAACCTTGCTGTGGTTCCTAAATCGATTTGATGGAACCATTATTTTCTCTTTTATTGGTTATCTTAAAAAAACTGCAGAAAGTACACTATTTGATTTCTTTCCGATTTTTATGGCATTTCTTTGAATTTAAGGTTTAATAAATCCAAAGTAAATATTTTTTAAACCCAATTAAAATCTACAAAATGGCAGGAGATTGCTTAATATAGAGTTAGATAAACATACTTTCAGACAGATAAAGAATATGTCCTAGTAACAAAGTTTTTAGATAACATGATATAAAACAAATTACATACCTCTACAACTCTATTCCAGAATGGGTGCATGATGTAGACACTAAGCGGACTTGTGTCTTTCGCCATATACTGCAAAAAAAAAATTTGGCATTACTTCTTCATATTAAACCAGTACTTTGCGTGCTTGCATATTCATTTGCTCCATCTAATTTGCAAGACAAGTGAAACAGTTTAAAAATGTTTTTGTTTATTGGGATACTTTCACCTCTCCACATAAAACAAATCACTAGTTCCTGTCCGCAACTTCATTCATATATATTAATGTTACATAGGTCATCTACCTATCCAGGTTAAAATTTATTGCCATGTATCTATCGAGGTAAAATTTATCGTGTCATTTTTTTCAAAATCTGTTCAATATGAATGTTATTCCATAGGAAGTACTTACAATTTTGGTATAAAAGTAGCTTATATATAAATCTAGACCATAATCTATTCCTACGCCTAATTTGTATGATCTGTTCAGATATTATGGAGTTACAGGCAAACAAACATCTATCCATAAACCTTCGCTTCAAACTTCGTATTTATAATATTAGTTAGGCTTTTATGCCCATATCAGACTACATTTTTTTAATACATCATTATCACATAGGTACCTATGAAGGCAATATTATTAATGGCTGGCTATAAACTAATTGGAAAGCATTACACAAATTGCTCTGTTGCATATGTGTGTACAGCTACACACGCTACAGATAGCAGTTCAACCTAAAGGATAGCTTTTTAGTTTCTATAACTATATGTATAACCATCTTATGTTGGTTTTCCGCTTATTAAAATTTTTGGTAAAGAAAAATAGTAATTTTGATCCTGGACATTGGAACATTGGATACTGTTTAGTTTTTGTAGATTGACAATTTTTTGGTGATAAAAAAATTCAAAATAATCTTTTTTTCTTAAATACAATTCTCTTATAATTTTATTTGTCCACTAAAATGGAAAAAAATACTTTGCTATAATTAAATTTCAAGGCATAACCACAGAACCAACTCAAGTTTTACATGACACAAAATATACATAGTTACTCACATATATATTTTACATCATGTAAAGCCCGAGTAGGTTCTCTGGAAATAATTGCTTACTGATAATCACTAGAATATAACACAGAAATACATAACCCTATCTGGCATTTAATAGAGTATATTAAGACAGAGTACACGTTTTTGTGTGAATACACATTTTTATGTTTACGCTAATAGCAATTTCTTTAGTTTAACTAAAGTGGTTTAAAAACGATATCACTGTTCATGAATACCTATTCCACTGCTAAATCTGTGGTTACATGGTGAGATCACTATGTCTAATAAGTTTGAAAGTTGTCTCAAAAATCATTACTTGCATTCATACATGCGGTAATAACTTACATTATTAAAATCTGTATTAAATCATTAGATTCTTGTTTAAAATCCATTTTGACAATATTTTTCAAATATGATTTAATAAGAACTACTATTGTTGTAAATTTCATAAACATACATCAAATATTTAAAACACAAGAGGCATATGAGCTATTAATCGTTATAAATCTATGAAAGTAAATACAAAACTCAAATTAAAAATATCAAATATTTAAAAGATAAAAAGATAGATGAGCTAGTAATATTTAAAAATCTATGAAAGTAAAAATAAAGCTGAAAATAATAAAGCTTATGCTAACACAACACAAAATTTAAATTTGTAGTCCAGCAACCTAATTCTATGAACTTGTACAGTTAGCATTCTCTCCTAATGAATGAATTTTATTAATTTTTGTTTATATTTTTGTATAAAAGCAGGAAAGATACTCCCAGACAAAATTTTATTTCATTTTTATAATCTTATATGATAAATTTGGACTTATAAAAATTTAAATGATTTATCTCTGCTGTATGTCTGTAATTAATAACTGTGAACTGTAATGACCCTTAAAAATTAATGAGGTCATTTAAACTATATCAATAAGAATATCTAATCGTTTCAAACATTTATATTATCTTTATAGAATAGCATGATTCACTTTGTTATTGTTTTACTTATTGCCCCATATTAGGAGCTGTTTTATCAAATATAGCAAACTTCATTGTCACAAGGTGTGCACCTTTTTGTAGTATATTTGAACTAAATGACAGGAATGAGAGATAATTTGTCTGGAATCAGGTTAAATACCTATCCGAAATAAAAAAGCCTACCTATTAATTGCATGGGAGAAAAAATGCTGAACAAACTGGAGTGTAAGCTTAACTGATACTAAAGTAAAAGAATTTACTTTGTTTAACTTGTTTACAGGCTATTAGTGCATAAAGTTAAGGTAAAAAGTTGAATGTTTGATTGGCAAATTTAAGGAAAACAAATGAGGTGCAAAAAAATTCTTATCAATTATTAGGAAACATGGTGATTTGGCAATTCAGTATGATTTCAATTGAGGATTTAAAATAAATCATGGAAATTTGATACACTATATATGGCTGTTCATGTATAGAATATTTTTTCTGGTTCTAACTCTTGAATAACACTAAAAATAAAACAGTTTTTAAGATGGTTTTAAGTCCAGTAACACTAGAAAATTAATTGTAAAAACAACTGAAAATGGAACCTATGAAAGATTATTGAAGGGAAAGAAACTGTAGAATTATTGCAATTTTGATACCATCGTTTTATTAAGTTTTTAAATAAATTTCTAACTTGTATAAAAAAGCAGATTTTAGTAAATTCAGCTCCAATTTTATAGTTTTAATTTCGAACTATTTTAAGGCTCACTAACCACATTTTCTCGAGACCTTCAACAATCAAAATGACTTTAAAGAGAGGTTTATCAGCCAAAGAAAAACAGTAATCCAATTTTAAACAAGGCTAGTAAAATATTTCATAAAAACTGTTTATGAAACCCAAGACTTGTTTAAGCAAGTACTACGTAGGAAGGAAATTATTTTTCTTCGAACACCTTATTACTATCTAGAAATTAAAATTACGAAGACTCGATTTTTAATCAAACATAAAGAACATGCGTCGAAGATATTAATTTATCTACATATCCAGCAAATATTTTAAAAAGTTATAAATGACTAAAAAATTTAAATAGATTGACACGAAATAAAAGTGCCAACACAATTATGGATATACATATATAAATATGTAAGCAACGGTGATTACGGTAGGACGATAGTATTGCGATGTTACAACATTTTACAAAGTTTATCGAATATAAAATTTTAATTCCATATAATGTATCACATTTTTACAAACAGGTAAATACTCTAGTTAAATGAAAAACCGTTAAGTTTTTCATTGAACAACTAAACAGTTACGAAGCCACTTCGAATAATTTGACGTTTGACGTAGTATAATTGTCATATAAGGGATTACGAAATAAAATATTTAAATTAAAGTGAAAATCCATTTTAAAATTTAGTCGCGTTTTCGTATGCCTGTTCCTAATTTATATTTTAATATATACATGTGTTTGAGCTGCGTAGACTTTCTGCTTCATTGGTAATATTGTAACACCGGGAAATAAATTCGGTCAACTGTGAATCATGCTTATATTAATCTATTTTATACTATCTTGAAAACGTGCGTTGCAATTTATAAACATTGCCAACGACTATAAAATTATTTAAACAGGCTAAGAATATCGTCGTTTAATTCAATTTATATGTATATGCGTATTCGATGATAACGTTCTAATATTTAACTGCATTAGTTTAATCATTTTAGTAAATATTCACAAAACATAACATCGCATTTTCTAAATCGAATGAAATCAATTATATTAACCTTGTAATTATCAAAGCCATCGAGGTGATCCTTCGTCAGGTATTTGTAATTAAACATGTTTAAGACACTTGTTTATTAAGTTTTCAAATTTGATCTATTAAACACTACACTATCTGTGGTAACTAATATTCTGATTAAGTCAGCTTTTTATTTACATATATTTTTAAACAAATCGTCACTACTCCATACTTGGTTCATTCAGTACACGACATGTGACCGCAAGGAACTAACTGACATAGGACATAGAGTACAAGCTGACTAATCTGTACCGACAACTACTTACTACGCTACTCAAGTACTCACAGTTGTGTTCATATTAAAATTTGATGCGTATATTCAACACTATGTATATTGATGTATAGGTATTAACATATATATATACATAATCGTAATACATTTGAGTACGATTCATGCTTATGTCAGAATGAAACTAAAGACAATAGACTGGAATACGAGTAGTTGTACAGCTCGGGTTAAATTTGAATAATGATTACGAAATTAAAATAGGTAAAAATATTAATTGATCCGTGAACTATTCACCCTATATAGAATCACTTACGAAATTACCTGATGGTATGTTAGAAAAATATTTTGGTAATCTTTTATGACAGATTCTCGAAAAATATGAGTTTGCTGTATTGGGAAAGCCTCTTTATATAGTTACATGAATACTATTGAATTAACGGTTAAATTTATTTTGAGAAATATAAACGTGTTTGAAGTGAAACTTCTTTGAGCGCGATGAGATTAAAATGTCAAGGTCGAATTTGTTCCAACATTTTCATGCAACGTTTAGTTATAACATTTAAATGTAACGAACCTATCGCAAGGACGGAAAATTGGTACATAACTAAAAAGAGAAAACTATGCTATATGATGCTGCGCTTGTTTTTGTTTGAATATTGGTGAAGTGATCCTTTATAAATATGGTGATGATCTGATGATGAGATTTGGAAATGAAAAATGGAACTCCTTAACGCATGGCAGCATATAAATCGTGATTCAAGATATTTGCTACTGGTAGTTATTACTTTGCAAAATAATTACACCGTCAACCAAGTTAGGGCCTGACGATGAGTTCAGGAGGTAAACACATTGCGTTCTAATTGTGTCCATGGAGACCCTAGCTGTGTGACAGTGGTTCTATCTTGCTGAAACCACACATCTGACTCGTCAACATCCTCCTTTCGTAACTGCGGAACAAAAACATTTTAAAATCTTTTCGATACACCGCTCGCTTGTCACTGTAACTATTGCACCGCGGTCATTTTCGAAGAAAAATGTTCCGATTATTGTTTTACACGATATTGCGCACCATAGAGTAACTTTAAGACCATGTGATGCTTTCTGATGCTTTTTTAACCAGTAATGACAACATTGGCGATTTACGTAACCTCCAAGATGAAACTGTGATTCGTCGCTAAAATAAATATCGCCCATCCCATTTTCCTCTGTAAAAATCTTAAACCTTTTCTGACAGTGAATTTTCCACTTGTTGGAGTCTTTAGGTTTGATTTTTTGAATGGGGTGTAATTTTAAGTCTAAAGCCAGAATTGTTTGAAGACTTGAACGATGGATATTCATGTTTTCTAATTGATCTTCGTGGATGCTCTTCGGCCACAGCAGCGACGCTGTCGAATTCGAATTCGAATGAATTAGTGTACATCCTGACGCTCTGAACTTCACTACCCACAACTTGATTAATTGAACACATTAAAACGCCGGATTTCAAAATGATTACATGGTGATTAAAAAATCCGGCGCCAAAGAGCTATTGAACGCCGTCCATCCCCTCCCGTTAGCCCCTTTGCTTGCCGAGATATTCGAGTTTAAAATTTATGAATGAATTCGGCGCTGAGACACCCTTTAAATCAACGGTAATTCAAGATATTTATTACTGGTAGTTGTTACTTGCAAAATAACTACACCATCGACTAGGTCAGCTCCTGATGATGAGTTCAGGTGATGAACAATATAACTCCTTAACTTATGATAATAAATCAATCGTGATTCAAAATATTTGTTACTAATAATTGTTACTCTGCACAATAACTACACTATTAACCAGGTCAGGATCTGATGATGAGTTCTAGTGATGAACAATCTAACTCCTTAACGGATGGTAGCAAATCAACCGTGATTCAAGATGTTTGCTACTTTCCTTTTTTCCTCTCTTTCTGCCCTTATCCCTTATCATATGCTTACAAACCGAGGTTTAGATAGCCGAAAAAGCTTCACTTCTCTTACGTGAATTGAGTTGCACTCGCATTTTTTTAATTTCTCCTGGACCTAGATGTACTCGCGTCGTCATTGATACACTTGGACGTTGCAATTTTTTTGTAGTCCCAGCACCATTTCACTCGTTTGTATGAGTTCACATAGACATCGCATCATCATATAAACATTGCTGTGAAGAAGTTCTTTGCAATAAATATAAATAATTCAAATTGGATTTTAAATACACATAAGCCAATATTTTGTTTATTTACTTTTAAACCTCATACAACTTTACTTACTGTACTAAAATTTCATAAACGTTATCAATAGATCTTTAGAGAGATGCCGATTAAACTTCACTTAATCAAAATTTATATTGTACGGAAATTTTCAAACGCGCAAAAACAAATTTAAAATAGCGGCGCTCCCTCGCATGCTATATATTTGCATTCCTTTCTGCCCAAACATTCTTTCATTCTTTCGCTCTCGAGTAATATAACTAGACTTTAGATGCAGACGGTAGATTCGTAGCTAAGTAGCAAGTAATTTTAAACTCTATCTGCTAATTCTGTTTATACGGGTTCTCTGGATTAAAAACCTATTCAGGTCAAAAATATTTACTTATGTTTAGTTTATTTGAAAACCAAATAACTGAAAATCAGACAAATGACAATATTATATTAAGTGTGGTGTTTTTGTTGCTCGTATAAAATATGACAAGTTCTATAAATCATGTATCATATTTTAATGTGTTTGATAAGAACTATTAAAGTACGCTAAACATTTTATTGGAGATCGCCTTGATAATTCACAATTAAATCTTTGTCTTTGATCAAAATGACATGTGTCAATAGGCGGGAAGTTTAAAAATAAACAATTGAAAATAATATTTTTTTCGTCAATCACGCAATGTCAACTTGCTGAAATAGAAATTTGTTGTTTCTTATAATATATTTATTATAACATTAATTAATCATATCGACAATGATTTTCTTTTATATTTTTTGTAATAATAATATTAGGTGCTGTGTTTAAAAATGCGTAACAAACTATCAATGTATTGTTCTGCGGCATGTGAATAATGGATACAACTGCGGATATTGTATATATTACTGAATATATACACAACTGTTTTTACTTCGCTATTACTAAACCTGATAAAGTATTAAAAAGTACAGATAACATACATTATTTCAGTACTGACAGCGAGTTAACATATGAAAACTATTATTCCGACTTTGGTCCCTTGAATTTGGCTTGTGTATACAAATATTGCACCAAAGTAAGTCACAAACTAAAAACTCATTTGAGCAAACGAAAAATAGTTCATTATACTTCATCTGATCCCAAAAAGAAATCAAATGCTGCCTTCTTGATTGGATGTTATGGAGTGCTTTATCTGTGTCTTAGCCCGAAGGAGGCATATAGACCTTTGATTTTACATGGACAATCCTACAAGTAAGTTTCCCTAAAAATAATTATTTTAGACATTATTAAGTGAAATAACATTAAGTGAAAGTACATTTATTAAGTGAAATATCCTAAGATAGAATAAATGAAATTTGTTGATGAAGATTTTCTCTGGCAAAAAAATGTGTTAGATCCATTTATTTTAAGTTTTTTGTATTGAGGGAAAGATATCTACATGAAGTGATGCATGAAGTTTAAAAAGTATTGAAAGTTGAGATTGTTGTGTCAACACATAATGAAACATTAAACAATAAATTTATCAACAACACACATTACCTTTAAATAGATTTTTATTTAAGCATTATAATTAAACTAATATTTGACATACTATGTAAACATATGTGTATCATGTCAAGAAACACAAATATAAATCTATGTAATTTATACGAATATAAATTCACCTTTTTGAACTAAATATTTCAAACTTTGATTTGTTGATCCAAAGATTTTTTAAAATCTTTTGATCAATCTTCATGGGCAAGAGACTACTGCATCTGTTTTTTTTTGTTTTGTGGCCTTAACTGAAAAGACCTTAAAGAGGTTACCTTGGCCTTAAAGTGGTTTTCAGACAACAACACGACCAAACAAGTTAGTGTTCCGCAATCGTCTTTTACTGTAGATTTGTTAACTTTGGCATGAATTTCTGACACTATTAGGCATCTATTCCGTTTATTGTTAACGACGATGAAATTGTCCTCACCAAAAGTGGTCACTCTTGGTTCTGAATGTGGATAATCTTGATTACTATCACTTTCCTCAGATTTGCCTTTGTTATATAAACCGACGATAGCAGATCGCATTTTAGTGCTAATTTTGCATACTTTTGTCATTTTGGAGACGTCTTGACTGTAGGAACCACTATTGCAGACAAAGTATAACTGTTTGTGAATAAATTCATAAAAACACAATAATTCAAAAGACAAAATCTGTTTTAGGAAGCTAAGACAATGATATATTTTGGTTAATGCAAAATAAAAGCAAAATAATAATAATAAGAAATAGGTCGAAGAAGTAGAAGAAGGTCATAAAATATTACAATGACTCTAGAAGAGGGTCATAAAATATGACAATGACTCTACACATTTATTGCACCTCGACTCCAGAAATACACAAAAAAGAGATAGTTTGGACATTTTTTGATAATAATAGAATACGCAGATGTCCAGATTTGTATTTATTACCTACAATTTTACTGTATTTAGAAACAATGTAAGTATTTTACAAGTGGTCTCAAACTTTTGGCCGGCAGTGTATGTATATAACAGTGAGAGTAAAAATCTAAGTTAAAAGTATTTTCAAGAACATTAATTTATGGTATCATGATCTGTGGAAAAGGAACAATTTTTGAATTTTTTGTGTTCTTTAGCTGTTGATTGATACGTTTCATACTTATCATCTCAAAATGAGATCAAGACAGGTTCTGTTGCCCTTTTTGTTTGTACGTGCAAAAATTGGATATCCAACGGGGTTTAAATCCTTTGCCAGGGATCATTATTGTATAACTTAGAGTCCCACGAGGAAAATATCATCATGGCACAATGTCAAGTTGAAAAGTAGAAAAAAGGTATCAATACACAGACAAAATTTAGTTACTTCAAATTAACTACTGTAGACATTACGAAGATATTTGATGTAATACTCGTTCACTAACTTGGTGTCAATTCAATGTTTAGGATCAATGAAGGAAATTTGAAAATTAACTAACCGTAGAGATCTACTACCTTTCATAAAGGCAGTAGATCTCTACGGCCCTATATATTTATTGTAACAACAGCTGTGGTTCTAAAAAATATTAAATAAATAAATAAAACATATCTATTTAGGATAATAGATCAGTTTACTTCTATTCATCATGAATGGTACTGACTTTTTCTTTAAACTCGCTAGGATTTTGTTTTATATTTATTTCATATTTGCGAATTCATGACTGCGATATCAAATTTATAAAAATTATATTATGTTAATTAAATATTAATAAAAAACATATTTTGTAATTGGAAAATTAATGATACTACACGGTTTGGTTTGAAACACCTAGCAACTTCTATGGTTTCATTGAGTGACACTTTAACCTTAAAAAAGCAATTGGTTTATTTTTATACTATAAAAGTTGATATGCACCATAAAAAAATATCCTATTGTAAAGTATTTTATCAAGGAAGAACCTGATTATTGGATGTTAAACATCGTGCAAGATGGAAGAAATTATTAATGCGGTCAAAATTATCTCAAAGAAGATAAATTTTGTGAATGGGTAATGCAAGTGACTATTTTCAAAATTCTTTATGCTGAAGAACGATACAAAATATAAAACGGTTCATTAAGGAAAATTTAAAATCTAAGTAAAAGATTAGTATTATTGAATCCGTGTCAGTCATCAGACTTTATAGAAACTCGACAAAATGATGTGAATTCTCCTCATAAACTTTATTGTAAAAACGGCCAAATACCTCTTCGAAAAGTTACCCCTAAGAATTAATCAGATAAAGGCAGCCAAGTTCTTACTTACAAAGTTTTGCTACAGAAGTTTATATGAGTATTTAACAGCTTTGGGAATCTAACACAACATTGAACTCGACGGTGAAAATTTGTTTAACTCTCTATAATTTTGTTATAAAAAAAGGATCTGTTAAACAACTGGAATTCTCTTTTTGGATAACTTTGATTATTAAAGTAATACAATTTGAAAACAATCCACTGTAGCCAAGTTTAATGTGTTTAAGTAATTGGGTACATGAGAACTGGTTCTTAGTCCAGTCAGTGCTGCAATAGACATAGTAATATTACGATAATTCTCAGGTTTGGCTGAAAATTGGCATCTTTTTAATGTCAAAGATTTGAAATTTAAAGTCACCTTTTATACGAGAGAATTAGGAAGAGTGCAGAGATTGTTCATTAAATATATCTTAGCCTTTCCAAGTCTTCGAATGTTAGATTCGTTTCGATTGTTGAGAACTTTATATTGATTTTAAACAAATATTGATGTGTAATTTAGAAATTTCTGTCTACTCACATTTCTTTCTGCGTTATATATACTTTATCTTTAGTGAAGGTCTTCTTTCTCATGCCAACTAAACTTAATATAATGCTCTCATGAATGCTTCAATTTTGCCAAACCTTTGCTTTTCTGATATGTTATATTTATTGCAGTTGTGTTTGTCTGTATTTTCTATTAATTGTACTATCATTGAACCGATTAACATATTTTAGGTAATTCCCTTCTTTCAATTTGTCTCTTCTTAAATCTTTTCTGTTTCTAGTCTCAAACCACTCTCATAATCTTTTAGCAAGATTTCATCCTTTTTATATTCATTCGTAGTTTTACTTAGCAATCGATAAAGACCCAGTACACACACAAAAAAATAAAATTTACATTTTTTTAATAACTATTTTACATTGTTTTTACATTATTAAAACGTAAAATACAGATTGTATGTCTCTATTTATTAATTTACTATATTTTTTTACAAATTTATAACTTAATATTTTTAACTTTAAGTTTTAAGTTTAATAGGATAATTATATATCAAGTATATTTATTACGTTTTCACAAAGTTGGATGTTATAATTCAAAAGCGTACACCATTGGATATTTGTATATTTTGTAATGTATATAAAAAAGTTTTTGAAATATTACTACTATCTCGGGAAATGGGTTTTAAGACGAAATTTCTTTTATATTTTGAGAATGGTTGATTACATGTAATGCAATTCAGTCATCTTGAATCATCGTAGTAATTATGACATTTTGAGATACTAATTTTGAGAATTTGTCAATTAAGTTCAAACAAAATTTATATTGAATGAGTAAATAAGAAAACGAGATAAAAGTAACTATTATATTATTTTCTAATATTCCATTGACATAAATTGACTAATTTTTAATGAATATATATACAATTTAAAATAACCATTAATAAGTTACGTTATACGTTTATAAAAACAATATGTTTCATTAAATTAAAAACAACATAAAATGTGATTTATGTTTAATGTAAATAAGAAAACAAGATAAAAGTAACTATTATAGTATTTTCTAATATTCCATTGACACATAAATAAAACTAATTTTTAATGGATATATTTACAATTTAAAATTAACATTAATAAGTTGTAATATATGTTTATAAAAAAGTATTGCAAATTAATTAATAGAACACTTTCTTACATTTTATGTTTAACGTAAATAAGAAAACGGAATAAAAGTAATTATTATAGTATTTTCTAATATGCCATTGACACATAAATAAAAGTAATTTTTAATGGATATATTTACAATTTAAAATTAACATTAATAAGTTGTAATATATGTTTATAAAAAAGTATTGCAAATTAATTAATAGAACACATTCTCACATTTTATGTTTTAATATGATTAATTTTTCGATGTTACAACGTGAATAGTGTGTTAAAAAAATTAAAATTGTAATTTTTTAATTTTTACAGTACATACCAAATATTTATACATTCTCAGATAGATACCCATGTTTAATTAACACCCATTTTGATAACCAACAACAGACCTTCGTGTTATTTGGTTCAATCAAAATATAAACAAGTGGAGACATCAGCTTATATCTGGTTCCATAGACTCAATTTGTATATTTATCATATATACATATATACATACCTGTTGTCAGTATGTGTTATTATCCGTATGAATAATAGCATATACACTACATTTTTTTATCATCAAAGTAACTAATGCTACAAGAGTTCATTCTAAAAGTAATTTGTGTTGCTTCACAGTTAATTCTCCGACTTATAAACCATTAAGTAGGCCGGCAAATTGCTTTGATGTTGTATATTCTACTTGAGCTCACAAAATAAAAAATACCTCCGTAAATGTGACTTGCCTTCAAAATGAATGTGACACAATAATCTCCATTAATTGCATAACGTTACCAAGGCTTTATATAATGGCCTTCATTGAAACTGACGCAGCTGAACTAACAACTTGTAGATTTGTTAGGATACATTGAGTTTTTTCTAGTTGCCCAGAGTTAGTACATAAAAAATAATTTGCGGAAGTTCAGTCTGAATACTGGAAAATTATTTAAACTTGTACCAAGTAGCAATTGTAATTGATTTCTTTTGAGAAAAACGGATTTCGTGGCACTCTCGGAACCTTCGAGAAAGTAGTTTCCATTTTGGAAAAGAAGATGTATCGCCAATTAACTATAATGTTCTTTAAAAAGTAAAAAGTGAACAACAATATCAATTTTAACAGATCCATGACAGAAATTAGTTAAAGATATTTTCAATAGATCATCATTACTCTTTGAATGATTGTTGTGTAGTTAAAACAAATTGTCATTGATGGTGCTGTTTACAATGTTTGAAAAATTTGAGAAATTATATACACAGAATTAAAAAATTTACTTACAAAATTAATTTTGAATTGTTTGTTTATATTTCGTCTTTAGCGGTAATAGATCAATCATTGGATTTGATAAAGTATTAAGGGGGATATGGCATACCGATAGAAAGGCACCTTTGAGAAACAATGTATAGACATAATTACATGCAATTAATAAAAGAAACAAACAGGCTGATAATATATTAAGATAGGTAGCAATTTACCAAGAAAGTTCGTTTCAACCTTGTTGCGTCTTTGGTTTAATATCTAAGTTTCGTTCGTTCGTTGATCATTCATTTTTTCTTTTTTCATAATTAAATTCTTTTATGGCCATACACAATCATTCATTGGAATTATTTTTCGTTTTTTATTTTCTTTAATGTTTATATTTTTTTACCTTTTAAAAATTTTATACCTTTTGAAAATAATATGGATTAAGAGGATATGAGAGAATATTCATCCTAAATCGTAATTATAATAATGTTCTTATTCACGGTAGCAACATAGGATTTGTATTGATCTTGGAGTGAATGCAGTGCAGTGCACTGCAATTTGCAGTTATTTTGTGGTTACTTTTTTATCTGTTTTCTGTGTGAGTATTGAATGTAACAATTAGTACTAATCATTGGTGACAAAAGCATATAAAACAATATTTGCTTCTGATATTACCACATATAGAAAAGAATTTTTCATACACAAATATTTTGTTTTACTATTGATATGTTGTCTTTGTTTTACCTATTTTTAGATTTTATATGTAAATACATTTATTACTATGCAGGTGTTTTCAAGATGCTGTGCAAGGTGAATCTAATTACACCATTACTGTACTTGATTGTTTGTATGCAATGAAAAAAGCAAGAGAGATCGGTCTCTTCAATTTCCAAGATTTTGATGTGAGCGAATATGAAAAATTTAGCAGTGTTCAAGGTGGTGATCTGAATTGGATAGTGCCAGGTAGACTATGTTTTCTTTGGTATGCTACTGAAATATAACATGTGGATTTGATTGTTCAACATTAAATGAAAACCTGGTCAGTGCTAGTCGTCATAAATACTTTAGAATAGTGAAATAAACAATTACATCAAGAATAAAAGAAAATTTTCCAAAAAATTAAATAACATTTTAATACAAACAAAACATAAATACCATGTGCAAGGTTTATGTTACAGTCTTTTGCTCGGTTCACTGTCACAATTGGATCAAACAAAATTACACATTCACAATTCAAACTATATTCAAATAAATAAATTGAAAAATCTTTTCACTTTCATGGGGCATTTATATTGTATTTGACTTTTATTACATGGGTATAAGAATTATTTTACTATTTCCATGTGATTAAGAAATAAAATAACTTTATGCGAAGGTATTGTTGTGGCAACATATTATAGCCTAGCAAATTCTTGGTGAAAATACATTGTGTTTGAAATAAAAACCACTTGAAAACTAATCCTTTGACTAAACTACTCAACTTTGTTAATTGATTTTTGGTTTACGGTTGAGAAACACCATCTAGTATATGAGGATTCATTTAATGTTGAACGGTCAAATCCACAAAATTAATTTTAGTATGTAGTAGTCAATTTGATTATGATGACTCTAAGCAAACAAAGATCAAAAACTATAAAGGACAAGCTGTTGTTGTATCCGTTTAACAAATTACCACAGTTACATTAACAATCTTTTGATTGAAAACTGGACTATGGCAAGCAATTTGATACCACAGTTACATTAACAATCTTTTGATTGAAAACTGGACTATGGCAAGCATTTGATACCACAGTTATATTAAAAATCTTTTGATTGAAAACTGGACTATGGCAAGCAATTTGATACCACAGTTACGTTAAAAATCTTTTGATTGAAAACTAGACTATGGCAAGCAGTTTGATGATTTAAGTGAGCCAATAATGTGAAATTGATCTCTTTCCTACATTATGTCTCTATCCCTTGATGTGTGAAATCTCTTTCGCAATTATGTTTCTGTCCCTGATGTGTGAAATCTCTTTTCCTACATTATGTCTCTATCCTGATATGTGAAATCTCTTTCCTACATTATGTCTCTTTCCCTGTTGTCTATTTATTTAACTCCATATTAATTATATTTCGACTACATTACGATACCATTTCGATTACAGTCTACCATTGTACTAACATTTCTCCTATCGTGGTAATGTGATTTGCTATAAATAACTTTAGCAGTAATATGTCCGCCGCCTCTATACATACATTTTTAAATTTTAGCACACTAAATAAATAAGCGAGTGAATATTAATAATAAGTTTCATTAAATAAATTATACTATGGTTCACATTATGTGGTAAAAGTGAATCGATCTGTTTATTTGGCCGGCCTATTGAAACAACATAAAAGTTGGCCACAAGGTCTCAGAAGAAGTAAGTGAAAAATAAATATTGCATAGGCACATGCATTACATTTATTTACACCTATGTGTTTCAAAATCGATATACAAATTAAATTTATTATTATATTACAACACAAAACGATGACACGCTTCAAGATGTTTATTGTCATTCATTACAACATTTCACACTCTGGTGCGATAATAATTTGGTGGTTCAGCATATTGTGGAAAAGTGGGGAATTTAAATATAATTCAGTTCTAGATGCTGATATATAAAAGATACACTCGGCGAGGACAGGTACCAGGATCATGTATGAAGATTTAGAGTTTTTCAATTAGCAAATAAAGTTTACAAAAGAAACTTCTCTTCTGTATTGCAATGTTTCATAATTCAGTACAACCAAGAGATTCGATAAGAAATAGAAAAGAGAAGTAACAGTGTAGGTTCTTATAACGGATATTAAGTTCATTTCTCTTTGTTTTGATATGTTGTTTCCACGTCAGACGGCGATCAAGATGTAGCCCCAGGTATCTTACATTATCTTGGTGAGGTAGTGTGGTATTCTCAAGATGAATTTCAGGACAGTTACAGGCATGGCAGGGTCAGCATGGCCTGCTAGTATCGCTGTGTCATCAGCAAATGTTGCTGTAGTAATACTTTCAAGCTGAGGTAAGTCTGCAGTAAATATTGTATACAAAATAGGCCCCAGGACTGATCCCTGTGGGACTCGGGCAGTTGCTTCGAAAAACCCAGACGTCACATCCGCATCCTTTACTTGGAAGATTCTTCCCGACAGATAGGATTGAATTAGAGAGTAAGTTGATTTTTATCTTATATAGTAATCCCTTGTGCCAGACCCTATCGAACGCCTGTTGAATGTCCAGGAATGCAGAGGAGCAGTACAGTTTTTCTTCCAAGCATTTTCTTATTTTACCACAGACTCTGTGGACTTGTTCAGTGGTAGAGTGGTCTTGTCTAAAGCCGAATTGATGGTCCGGGATGACTTTTGCACTATCCAGGATTGGTAGCATTCTGCACATCAGGAGTTTTTCAAAGACCTTTGAAAGGATTGGCAAAAGACATATAGGTCTATATGAGGATACTTTATTGGGTGGTTTACCCATCTTGTATACCATAATCACACGGGATACTTTCCATAATGTCGGGAAGTACTGGGTTCTCAGTATGGCGTTAAATAGTGAAGTCAGAAACACTATAGTTTTTCTAGGTAGCTGCTTTAGTATTTCTTTGGTAATGAGGTCATATCCAGGAGCTTTTTTGTCATGTAGATTAGAAATGACTCTCCAGACTTCCCGTACTGTAATAGGGTGTGGAGGTGGTGCCATTTGGAAATCTTGTTGTAACACATTATTAATCAATGTCTCATTTTGTACGTCCATGCCTGGATTTGGTGAAAAGACTTTTTCTAAGTGCTGAGCAAAAGCAAAACCTTCTCCTGTGGTGTTCGCGCCCATCCATCAGCTATTTTGAGTGGGGGCTTGGCATTATGGGGTCTATTGTAATTTTTAGTAAATTTCCACAGTGAATAATTAGTCGAAGCTGAGGCTGTCAAGGATTCTAGTTGATCTTCCAAGGTTTTATTGTTCCATTTGTGTAAAATGTCTTTCAGGTCTCTGGATGCTGTGTTAAATGAAGTTTTGTCCGCGGAGAGCCTACTCTGATGCCAAATTCGACTGAGTCTTCGTTCGTTGAGTAGGGCGTTTTTGATATTCAGCGGGTAATTAATTATGCTTTTCTTTTGTTTTTTGCACCGGAGTATGGATCCAACAAGCTTCCTGAACAAGTGTTGTAATATACTTAGTAGCCTCTTCTATGTTGTCCTGAGTTTTTAACGGGACATTAAGTCGTATACAGCTATCAATGTACTCTCTGAGTAATTCCCATTCAGTGTCTTTGTTGGTGAGAGTTTCAGTACAGTTAGATTCTATTATTCTAGAACTTATTGATAATATGACAGGAGTATGGTCAGAAGAGCTGTCATAGCAAGATTCTGGTTTGATGTAGTGTTTTGGTAATCCATTCAGTACAAAAAAATCGAGGAGGTCTGGGATTTTTTTCTCGTCTGTTGGCCAATACGTAGGTTCACAGGTCGATGAAACCAGTAAGTTGTTTTTGTCTACAGTCATTTTCAGCTGCCTGCCTCGTGTTGTAGTAAGTCTGGAGCCACAGCACATATACTTAGTGTTCCAATCGCCTCCGGCAACAAAACGATTTCCAAGCTGATTGAAGTATCGGGTGAACATATGTTCTTTTATTTTATGTTTTGGGGGGCAGTATATCGCCGAGATATTAATATAGCCTGTGCTATCGTTCACAGCAATTGTTGTTGCTTGTAAATACTCAGTTTTATAACCCGGCATTATGTGATGTTTGATTTTCTTGTTAATTATGACTGCCGTTCCACCATGTCCAGTGCCATCTGGGTGATTAGTCATGTAACATAAATGTTACTTGAATTTGATGCTTGAGTTGCAGGTACAGTGTGCCTCAGAGACCAGTTGAATATCAATTTTCTGTTCTGTCATAAAGAGCTCAACCTCTTGTTTGTTGGGGGCTAGTTCATTAATGTTCCAAGTGGCTATTCTGTAGGCATTTATTTTGTCAGTCGGTCAACTAGCTTGGTTATGAGTCCCATCAGGGAACTCATTTGTTGAAGGATTATGTCGAACTTGTTGACTTGTTTTATTAGTAGTTCTTCTAAACTGATGGTTTCATGTAGTTTTTTTTGCTTATCAACTGAATCCGGTTGTTTGTCATTTTCTTTACTAGTGCTGGCATATGTTTTTGATTGGTTGATGGTATTTTTCATACCAAGTTCCTTTCTGTGCACCTCTTCATTTGTATAACCTGTTACCGTTTGGGATGGTTTAATTTCTCTGGAGGCCTTGCCTTTGTTTCTTCTGGCGAGTATTTCTTTATACACTTCACATCCTCTATAGTTTTCTGGATGTGGTCCTTTACAGAGTGCACAAGTTGCGGGTGTGTTACGGTCCTTTTTTGGACAATCAGATGTCTTGTGAGACTGCCCACATTTGAGACATTTATATGGGCGCATGCAGTAATTTTTTGAATGGCCGTACTGCTGGCATCGTTGACATTGGACCACAGTTTTACATCGCTTGGGGTCTTCTATAATTACTGCTTGATGGTAAATATATTTCAGCTCCTTAGCAGCCTTATTTTGAGGTCCAGGTAGCAAGTTGAGAAAAAAGGTGGATGTTGGATTTTTATCAGGGCCATATTTCACATTAATTATCTCCCCTGATACTATGTTACCGGTTTGTTCAATGTCAGCTCTTATTTCCTGCATGGGTGTGGAGTGATGTAGGTTTCTTATTACTACTCGATAACATCTTTCCTCCTTTCTATTAAAAGTATGTCCTATCAGGCCTTTCTCTCGGATGATTGACAGAATGGTTTTATAAGTCTTGGTCTCAACGCAATGTATTCTCAGTAGATTCTTATTGACTAGCCAGGTCCATTGAGGTTGGGGCTTAGAACTGATGTCCCATCAGCCATTCATCCTTTTGGCAAGTTTCCCACCGTAGGATTGAGGTTAAATGTTTATAGAGGGTAACTCCCTCTTGGTCCGGGCGGTAAAGCCAAGGCCCCCATTCTTGCAGATTGCGAGTTTACGGGTTAGGGGATCATTTCCTATCTCCTTAGTTGAAGTGTTAGCTCAGTCATGATAATTAACCGCCGCCTGAGACTCGGCGTTGCTACTTGTTTGGCACCACCCAGGGGATACGTGTCGGGTGGGTCTAGGAATACATGGTAAATCCTACGGACGCAAGTAACTCCATCCCCCAAGCATCCATGCATTTGAATATGGCAACAATATCACGTTGCAGAAACTTGCAATCTGCTATAAGTCGACAGCAACCAACAATGTAGGCATTGTTGGTTAAATATAAATTGCTCCAGCCAATTTGAGACAGAAGATATTATATTCCCCCTAGACAAATTTTAGCCGGTATAAGGTCTATATTTAGACAAGGTCGAGAAAAGTATTGCGATGCAGTATGAATACTCACAGAGTATGTTGGGTAATATTCATCTTCATTACACTAATATTGCCCGATAGCACAACATCAAGCATTCTTTCACTAGAATTACGTGATATTATTGACTTATACAAGTGAACAGAAGTATAACATATATATACATACAAATGAAATTATTTTTCAGAAGTAATTTGTGAAAAATTTTGTAGGTATTAAATGCATCATGGATATGAAATGGAAATGTCACAATATGAAATTGAATATGAATGTTTTTCTATTGAATTGACTATCGTCTTACATTGGAGGACCTACTGGCCGTTATGTTTATAACCGTCTTTAGATTAGGCAAGGTTTGGATCAATTAGGCTCTCTAGTGTTTTAATTTATTTTATAATTTTGATTTTCATATCAAAATTATGGTTGGTTATCTAATAAATTTCTTCTGTGTAATCGATAATTAATCAATAAAATTATTTGGTAATAGACTTATTAAATATGTTAACGAAAACCTCTTTATTTCTTTTGTAAACTAATGGAAATGGTGGTACTCAAATCCTTTAATCACCCAAATCAATCATCACAACAACTGTGACAGTAATAAATATTGTTTAAACAATAAATATGTGAATAAAATAGTTAAGATATTGTGTTTTAAGGTAAATTTCTGGCGTTTATTGGACCCGTGGATTGCAGTATATCTCTGTATCACCCACCCGAAATCTACATTGATTACTTTCTACAGAATAATGTTTCAATAGTTATAAGACTGAACAAAAAGTTTTACGATGCATATGTGTGAGTATTATACATTTTCGTAATCAATATCTGTATTTAAATGTATGCCGAAAAAAAATCTTTTATTACAGAGAAAATTTATGAAAGAAAGCCACATTACATTATTAAAAATACTTTAAAGGAGCCCTTGATTTCTATAAAAGATATTTAATATTTTATTGATTATGATCCACTAGCCACCCGCAGTGCTCACCCTCACAACCGTGATCATTCCCTTTCCACAAGCTTGTCAGTGTGGCAGCTGTTAATCCAAGAGGGACAGGTTATGCACAATGCTTATTCGAAATTATGAATAAATAACGAGTATTCAAGAAATTATAGGATTGTATTTTTTATTTAATAATCAGTAGATAATAATTTATGTAGTAATTGTAAAAGTGTTAATAATTCGTGCAACAATTAGATAATTATTTGCACGTTTTGATTCTTCTGGTGTAAAACCTACTTCTATTATTTTTCACAGCTGTGTAAAGTGATTCTTCTTTTGCCATGTTTAATCATAGACAATATAATTTACTTACTTAAACTTCATATATTAATGTGTCAAAATCAAATTAACAAATGAATGATCACAATGACCTACTTCTTTATACTGGCGGGCACAGACTTCTAGTGGTCATGAACAATAATATTTTGACCATGACTACAATCGTCAAGTGGAACGATACAGTGAGCATTTTGAGCACTGTGGTCAGTTAGTAGAATGTACTCAATGTCAGTTGTCAGTGTGGTGTTGCCAGTTTTCGTAAGGAATAAAACAAATTTATTCTGGAATTTGTAATAATATTTTCAATTTATGTCAAAGTGAGGGTAATAGTCTTACACCCATATTTTCCATAAATGAAAACAGGATTACAATTATTTAAATGCACACCAATAAGTAATGGTGTGCATTTATGGATATCAATAAAAGATTCAAGATATTTAATTTTAATGGTTCAGTATTAAATCTGTCTACAGACACAATTATTATCTATTTAATTTATTTTTACTATATATTGAAACAAGAAACCCCTTATTATTTCGTCTGTCCGTCTGTCCTCCCTTCATCATTATAACATTACAGTTTCTACAGTCTTTTCATCCAATTTTATGTACTAGCTAGAGTTAATTGAATTTGTTGTACATGTGTCATTATGGAACCTTATTTTGTGCATGTTCATACACGCGCATTTAAGATTTCTTTTATATATATAGAAATCTTGGATTTACATTCACTGTCAACTAATAGAATCATAAACTTTCTCATAAGTCTTAACCACATACTGTTACATTGAATAGGTTCGAAGCCAATGGAATACGGCATTACGACCTGTTCTTTCCCGATGGATCGTGTCCGCCTCGTCATATCCTGTTGCAATTCCTGCAAATAAGTGAAGATAGCAGGAATGATGCTATAGCTGTACACTGCAAGGTTATCTTGATGTATTTTATTGAAATTACTACTTTTATATCTATCATCAATCTCATTCATTCAAGTCTTGAATATATTTGGCGTTAATTTTGTAGAAATTCATTATTCACAATTAAATGAAACTACGTGATGTAGTATTATTTCTACTTTCTTTAATTTCTTTATGACAACCTAAGTTTCGTTGTATTACAACATCTTCAGGTGGGCTATTAGCAAAGATCTTTGCTAATATCCCACCTGAAGATGTGGTAATACAACGAAACCTAGGTTGTGGTAAAGAAATTAAAGAAAGTAGAAATAATACTACATCACGTTGTTTCATTTAATTGTCATTTAAGTCTTTGATTTAAGTTTATTTGACTTACCACAGCTAATGTTAAGTAAGATAGATAAACCTTTAATGGCTTGATGAAAATTTTAGTTGACTGATTAAAATTTTGATTGGGTCATTAAATTAAGTTTATCAAATTTTGTAGTCTCAACCAAAAAAAATATGATTCCATTTTTAAAAAACAATGGTCAAAAGTTTATATCTGTAAAAAAGGCAATTTTTATTATGCTGGATAGTGCAAATAGTCTTGATTGATTTCACTTACACATTCTCTTGAATATACTGTCACTCTAATTCTAAAATAGATTACAAACCTTCTTGAAACATAATTTTTGACAACTTGGTTTTTTAACTGAAAATTATCCTTAAGGGGGTGTTCTACTCTAGAGGCATGAATTTTAGGTATTTTTTCTGGTGCAATAAAAAAACAAATCATATTTTTAGTAGCCATTATTTTACCAGATATTTATTAATGCTGAAAAATACATAAAAACTCAAGTGAAAAAATTCAAAATGTTACAGGCTGATGAAGTGGGGGAGGGGGGGGGGTGTCTCAAAAAAATAGTGCCCCTTGGTTGTCATGATTGTAACCCTCCTAATACTATGAAATTAAAAAAAAATAATTGTTCATCCATAAAAATGTTGCAATCGTCCAAACTTTGAAGAAGTGAAAAAAATTATTTTTTCGCAAGAAATTTTTTTTGATTTTCCGAATTTTTTAGAAATAGTAAAAATTGGAATTTTGTTATAGTTTTAGTTCATGCAATAGAGAAATTTATGGAGAAAGCTCATACCAAATTTCAAGTAAATTGGTTCAGTAGAACTTGAGATATCATGACAATTATCTCGAAATAAGTCGTTTCGAGAAAAATGTGTTTAAAGTTTTGGGTAAAGTTACGCGCAGTCTAAGCCATACAATGGTACTTTATACTTACATTTTTTCAATCTGCGATCCCTGCTCCATACATTAGGCCTTCCTCTACTTCAAAACATGCATTTTCCGAACTTCTTTCTTCCAAACGAGCGGTTGTGGCCTCAAGGTAAGAATTAAACTGGCAGAAACTGACTTCAACTGGTTTTACGAGGGAACACGATCTCGGGTAGACAGAGGATCCCTATCGTCTATTGTACGATTAGTTCCAGCCAAGCCGGCTTAGATGCCACATCACTAAAATGTTTATATCTCCGAAAATAATTTTAATTTTGAAAAATCTTCTTAAAGGACATATTCTTAAATATTTAATTTTTAAAACATATGAAAAAAATATCGATTTTTTCAAATTTTTAGACTAGAATACTGCCTTAAAAATATTTCCCAGTCGTCTGAGAGCGCAAATGCCTCTTGTAACTTTTTCCGTCTGCTTTTATTTATTTATATTTTCAATTCCTGATAATGACATAATTAGACTATACATATTTATAATTTTAATTTTTTCCTAAATTTTATTAATCTTTATTTTTAGTTTTATATTCAGACAGTTGTTAATATATTTTTGTTTTCTTTTCTACCACTTTTGTAGTAAATACGTCTACCATGTGTATATTTGTAATTTTCATATGAATTTAATAGTCATAAAGAAATAACTTTTCATTTATTGTTAAATCAAACAAACAGCGTACAGTAAATTAAAAAATAAAAGTGACAAAAATGACCATTTTGGAAAGGAGAATAAAAATTCTGATTGAAAAAAATATAATTCTCTTGTATATATCCTGTTTATCATTACATCTATGTAAATAAACAAAATAACGCACAGAATATTTTAAAATCTGGATACGATTTGCAAAGCGTACCAGTAAAAGGCACATTATTAAGAGGTTATCGTGTTCAGGCAGGCTTAGGTCGGACGGGGTCTCTCATAGGCTCTTACCTGATAAAACACTATCGGCTCACAGCCAGAGAAGCCATTGCTTGGATGAGAATCTGCAGACCTGGATCTGTTATAGGACATCAGCAGGTATATATGGCATATAAATGTTTTCTCTAATTTTTAATTATTGATTGAAAATTATTATTTTGTCATTCCAGGACTAGTTGCTTAGCGATACTAAGGATTGTCAAATTAATTTGAATTTTCTTAGAGATATTCAGTTATGTGCTTTCTTTCAATCACATATGATTTATATGGTTCTTGAATAACATATTAAATATTGCAAAAAATTCTACCATGTGATTATATGCTTATTCTTTGCTTCTGTAATGTTCGATCACAAATAATATTATAGAAGTTTAATAATAATTTTTCAAAAGTGATTGAAGTCTTATATTATTTTTCAAAAAAATGTTACAGGCATGGTTGGAACAGTTGGAGTCATGGTTGCATAGGCAAGGCAATATGTATAGGTAAAAAGATTTTTAACTTTTAAAAAGAAAAATAGATGATAGTAATGAAGTGAGATCGAGAAAAATAACCAATTTATTGTAAAGAAAATTATTTTAGAATAAATACAGGCTATTTTCAAAAGCGGCACCCCTGATAACAGGCCATTTTTTTAATGTAGAAAATTATTTCGAATATGCGTGATTTCTTAGGAAAAATATTTAGTTCTATGCCATTTTATTTCGCAAAAGCTATACCTGTGATAATGAAGTGAGATTGAGAAAAATAACCAATTATTGTAAAGAAAATTATTTTAGAATAAAGACAGGCATATTTATATTTTCAAAAGCGGCACCCCTGATAACAGGCCATTCTTTTAATGTAGAAAATTATTTCGAATATGTGTGATTTCTTCGGAAAAATATTTAGTTCTATGCCATTTTATCTTATCTATGTTATATCATAATTAAATTCAGAGGGATGGCCATATAAATTCTGAAAAAAAAAAATTTTCTCCCAAAAGCCTACTAAACACCTTAAGTCTTACACGAACCTAGATGTTTTCAGACAAATAGTTTAGTATGTCATAATATATACAAATAATATAATTGTAACAGAGTGAATTCCGTACCTGAAAATATTTGAAAAAAATTATTGATTTAGCGTATAAAATGATAATAGAAGCCAAAAAAATTTTTTTACAATTTTTTCTGTCTGTATGTAAATTTGTATGCAAAATCTACTGGACAAATTTTTATATACTCAGGAGCAACATATACGAGAAAAAAAAAAGTTTTTTCCTAATTACACACGACTGAAGTTGTAGGCAGAACTAGTATAATAATAGTCAAATTTAGGGCGACAGCCATTTAATAATTTAAAAATAATTATAGTTTTTAACAATATCCAGCAAATTGTTTTATATTTTTTTTAATAAGTATACTTATCTTATAAATATACAAATTCAAATTACACGAAAATTCATATAAACGATTTTTCAAATTTCCTAAGCAGCAACTTTATGATATACATCGAGCTCCAGCACTATAGGCGACGCAACAGTTTTTTGCCTGCATTTAAATTTTGTCTGCTAGTGTCAGCATCCTGACAATCATACTTACAAAGTTAATTAACGGAATAATAATTTTTACAAAACATTTTTTTTTAAAACAACGTATTAAACTTAACATAAGCAAAGTAAGTAAATTTACACGTGATTTGTCAATTAACCGTTTTAGTGCCATGGTTTTTTACTCATATATACTTAAAAATGTCAAAGAAATCCTTTGTTTTTGATGTCACTCACCCTTGTCTCGAAAAAAAAACTGTATCTCTTCCAAAATTTATCCAATTTTAATAATTTTTTCTGTGTTTTCTTAATAAAAGCATGTATAAGGATAATAAAATACAAAGAAAATTATGGAAATATATATTGTGAACAAAAACTGAAATCAAGGTCACATCCTCCGTATCAGCAAAATAATTGTTATCGTCACTATTATCACTATCACTCAAAATTTGCATTACGCCGAACTGTGAGCGCCACCACAATGTCACTTCCACTATCACTTTCTTCATAACTTGAAAAACGATCATTTTCACTCTAATTATTTTCGTATTCCGACATTATGGGTTAAAAATTTTCTTTTCCTGGATCCTTTTTATATTGTAATTACTAATAATATTGTAATTTGAACTTTATGTAACACGTAGAAAGATAAAAAATTAGTGATTATTACGCGCAAGAGTGAGATGGCGCCCGTCGGCACTCTAACTGTTAATAAACAGATTTCTGTAAATAAATTAAAACACCGCCAACTTTATTGTATAAATTTTATAAATTTATATAAATTTATATAAATTTATATAAATTTATTATAATTATAAAAGTAAACTTTTTCAAGTATTTGTGATTTGTATGTGTATATGTGTCAAATTATCATATTTTCTTATTTATTTACTTTAATGTATCTAATTGATACATATGGCGGATTTATTGCTACGAGAGCAATCTCTTACAGCCAACCGTGAAAACAGTCCAGCTCCGTTCGACGAACAGCCGGGAATCGAACGCGGGTCCCGCATCGTGATAGGCCGTATGCCTTGTGGTCAACCCAACATACCACGGCGACGACAAGTAGTTAATTGATTGTAGATTTACATCAGACTAGGAAAAACTTAATTGAAATCGGTTTAGCTATTCTTGCGTGATGCGTAAACAAATAAACAGGCTCACTTACTAACAGCTAGAAATTCCAAAAATAATATTTTAGTTCTGCATTACTTTTGTTATGTTCCTTAAATAATTTTTTCATAAATACCTTCAATATAGACATGCAAATTCTAGGTTTGATTTATTGACAATAAAGAACGTAATAACTAAATTTATATAGTTTAATATTAAACCTACGACAGTAATTAACTTACGTAAATTGAAAACACATTCAAATTTTAAACAAATTGAGGAAATAAAGTAAGCTTGTATGGAATAGAGAGAACGTCAAAAAATGTTCTGTGTGAAAAACAGCCAATACAAATTGCTTACCATAGCATCTACTCCTTCCGCATCTCTGAACTCTTTAACTCTGGTCACACACATTCTTCCAGTATATGTTCGAATAGAAAATGTCATTGCGCTATTTAAAATGCAAGTAGAGACATCTATTGATGTACATAGATACATTATACAATTTTATAATTACAACAAGTTGAGCTAGAAATTCTTTTTTGCGTTGAACGAATTTTTCAAAATATTTAGTTCAAATATCTTTTGATTGCACAAAACAATTGTGATAAAATAAAAACTGAATATTACTTCGGCTTAATCACTATACTTTCCTATAAACTTCATACAAAGTGATTTTTATATGATATATGTGCAAATAGTCTTCATGTATTTTATCTCTTGTCATTCATCTTTTCAATTATTTTTTTGTAAATATTTTCAATGTACGGGTATACAACGTTTACATAAATTAGACTATTATATTAGATTTCTTTGATTTGCCCTGTATGCTATTTTATTATTGGGGAAAAATTTCATAAAACCGTTATAAATTTAATAGACATTCATTAGGCAAATATCACTGCTTTTTGCACTAAACCTCTCTGATGTGATTTATTATTTGCAGGAAACGTAATTATGGCGATACAAATAAAATACCTCGCCATCAATTTGGTATATATTCAATAGTGGAGCACGATATTAAACAGAGTTTGAGATCGAAATATGAACGCTTTATTCCTCCCAGTTTTGTTGGTAAGAGTCTTTTATAATTTCAATTTGTATGCATACTCAGACATATACACATACGCATATATACAACTATACATATATAAACCCAATATTCTCGATTTATTTTTTATATGGGTAACATAAATATCTCTAAAAATATTCAGAGAGGCATATCACAAGAATTATTGTTTATGCATATGTCAATGTATTATTGGCGAAATATAAAAGTATACAACTGTCAAAGAGGATCAGGCCGTCTTGCACAGTCCCTGTGTATGTCTAGAATAGTAGCAGAGACAATAGATAATAACTGTTTGTTTTCTTAGCATAGTGTAACAGTCAACTCAAAAAATTTGTTAGTTAAATTAATTTATCAATTTAAAAAAATCACACACAATGTAAAAGGTATATTCGTAGGAAGGAAAACTTCTTAAATATATAACTCGTAATATTATTTTGCAAAAGCGCATTCTAACATTGATTGGATTAGTGGAATATATCTATAGACAAGTGCATTTGTTTTAAAACAGAATGTGATGATAATTTCGAGGAATATATTTTGTGAAAAATTTTAAAACCATGTATGTTACGTGTTACGATATGTAGATTGGAAATACCTTTAGATTACATATTTTGAAATAATGTAAAGAAATTTAAAATAGCTACAGCAAGCAAGTGCGACAAAGAAAATGGATTAAATTTGTATACTACGTAGCCTAAAAAGTATATATTTTAGCGACTACTCCATAATTAGCATTGTATTAGATTTAGATTCTCAGCTTAGTTGCGCATGATTGATGATCCCCAAACATGATTTTGGAATAAGTTAGGTTTTGGCTCTTAAATTCTATGTCTCTATGATTTTTGTCAAAATATTTTTATTAATTATTCGTCTATTTGGTTTTTTTAATGTTTTAACTGTTTTTTTAGTATACACAATTTGTACAACAATGTAATTTGTACAACAAAATAAAAAATATAATGTGTTAATATTGTGTCTATAATTTGGTGCTAAGGCTAGGAGAGATTACTCCTGTAGCAATAAGTACACCTTCTGTATTTATATGCTAAAGCTAATAAATAAATAAATATTAAACGAATAAGTGAAGTTTTTTATACAAATCTTATCGGTATTTTGGTATCAATACACAATCTAAATTATCTTTAGTATTTTTCACAATTTCCACCAATGGCTATCTGAAATTGATGTCATCACTTTTTTCACATAAAATGGAAATCTAAATTTTCTTGAAACAAATTTGGAATTTATTTTACAACAGTAATTAAAGTTAAATTATGAAACGAGCTTAAAATACAAAAAATTACCTGTGCAAATTGTGCGTTGATATCGTCACCTTAGCTAGCGTTTCCTAATAACAATTTTAATGATCATATGATTCGTAGATTAGTTCAGACCACTTTGACAAGTTTTATCTCGAAAACTGTTCTTATATTCAGTTTAAAATGAACTGAAAAGAACGACTCCAAAATTAGAAACTCGTTTCTGGAGTTATTTTGTGTCTCAAACAATATATTACATAATATCGGCAAAAACCAAAAAAAAGTAGCATGTGAAAATTAATATAACTTAGATTAGAACATAATAGGTAGAAAAATAAAAAAAAAGGTGACATTCCTTTATGTAAGATGGTATATACCATCAGGTCAAAGACAAGACATTTTCATTATTCTTCATAAGCTTAATTGCTCGCTGCTTTGTATCCATGTTAGATCCCCGTATGGTCATGATCCAACATCTTAGTCCCAAATTTACAACTGACCATATTAATATATATCTCAAATAATTTATTACTTTTCAGGTATATAAATGTATCTGTTTGCTGTCTCTCTTTTGCAACAAACACATCAATTGTAGGGTTTTTAATTTTTGTCACGTTATTTTGGTTTGATTTCTGTGTCTTACTTTAATAAATTGTTTGTAATTCTTACAGTGTTATTCAAAATTTCAAAATATACAAATATACTATGATTTCAGAATTCAGACCAAATTGAATTGAATATTTAATAGAATATTTCTTGTTTTATCAACTCTTAAACTTACCTACTGCGATGGCCAGTAACATTGTACTTTTTAAATAACACTGTATGAAATATTTGCGCTTTGTTAGTATTCTTTGAAAATATGATTGCCTTCGCAATGCATTGCCAATAATCATTTTAAATTAAAAAAAAGAAAGTTATTAGTATTTCATACAGTGTTGTTAAATATAACATTTATTTTTATGAGACAGATTATTGATACATACTAGTTTCAATTTAGAATTTTTAAAAACTAGTGAAAATGTGCCATTTGTTTTCATAACGTTGATCAAAGTCTGCTGATATCTTCCACGTTCATCACAAAACAATTTTCTTTAATTTTCTCCAAAAAGGATCCATTAGTCTCACAAAATATGAAAATTATTTATTATCAATGTAGATCAATAATCTATGGTTAGTTATTTTCTTACGTCTTCAATATTTTGAAAAATCAATGTAAATTATTTGAAAACCTCATTAAATTTGGAAGATTTATTACTCATCACTTTATATTCAAACATGCCACAGCACAGTTTGTAAAATTGTTTACTTTATTCAGTCAAAACATTTTTGTTTCTGTGCATGTTTTTTTTATATGCACTGTGTTCTAAGTATGTGAATAGTTCGTTTCTTTGTTTCAGAAAATGATGTACATTTTCTGAAACAAAAATCACTATCGATCTTTATACAAACAAGCTTAAAAGTCCTAGTGGAATGTTAGTAGTTGTTGTTGATGGACAATTTTAAGATTTTTCTTTTCGGGAGTCATAGCTTATTAGTTAAGATGGATGTGAGTCCTCTCTTACTAGGTACGTAGAACAACAAAATATGCGTTGCTAATGTATAATATTAAAGCTAAGTTTCTAATAATCAAGAATGTAATGTCTATGCCATTTTCTTTTTTCTAACAGACTTGATCATTTTGATACATTGTTATGCGCTTTGTTAAATATACAATTTTTTTAATATTCTACAACTCTCTGTAGGCCCATTTGAAGTACATACAATTAATATACATGTAAGTAAATTGTATAGAAACTTAAGTGTATATCAATAATCTGTCTGATTATACTAAAAATTTATGCCGAATATGAAATCCATCAACACTATTTTGTCAATCGCAGATTTTGGATGGACTGCGTACGTATGGTTTTTGTTTCGTAGCTTAAAATGCTGATTCGTGACGATGATAGTGGCAATGCGTTGGGAAGGAATTGTAATCTGAGTTACGGAAAAGATATATATTAGGTTTGTACATGTCAAATTTTTAATCTATTATTATTAATAAATTGTTGTTGCCTTAAAGACTAGGGCAATTAATATATATTTTTTTCCATAATTATGGTATAAAATAATCACATAAAAAGACGATAAAAAGTGCATATTATAATTTTTTTTAGAGATTTCATGTTTTTTTGTAAAAATCATGAAATCTCTGAAAAATATAAAAATCACAAACACTCTGTGATTTTTAATTTACACAAGTGAGGAGTGTTTGTGATTTTTAATTTACACAAGTTTACAAGAATTATATTAAAGTGATAATGAAAAATGAATGCAGAATATGTGTTAAAGTAAGAGTTATAAAATTTGATAATGAAAAGTGAATGCAGAATATGTGTTAAAGTAAGAGTTATAAAATGAATGCAGAATATGTGTTAAAGTAAGAGTTATAAAATGAATGCAGAATATGTGTTAAAGTAAGAGTTATAAAATTTGATAATGAAAAGTGAATGCAGAATATGTGTTAAAGTAAGAGTTATAAAATGAATGCAGAATATGTGTTAAAGTAAGAGTTATAAGTAAGAGTTATAAAATTTACACAAGTTTACAAGAATTATATTAAAGTGATAATGAAAAATGAATGCAGAATATGTTAAAGTAAGAGTTATAAAAAAAAAGCCACACTGTGAGGAAAAAAGACTCATTAATTAAAGATAATTTCGAAATATATAAAATCTTATAATGAAGTAAACGAGTAAAGTTAAAAAGTTCTAATTTTACCCCTGAATTCTCATTTACTAACTGTAGGGATGGAACATGACTTCGTTTCATAACAGTGACACAATTATATTTTATAAGACGATTTGCAGATATGTGAAAATCTAATTGTCTCGTATTAGTTTTGGTGTGATGAGTGCAAGGTAGTATTAACTAATTCTTTGTGCATTCTGCTTTCTGAAATATTTGGATTAAAAACCTGTCACGAGTTAATAACCAAGCACATGTATATTTAGGTATTTATATACATTCAAAAGTACATAATACTTCTATTAAACTATTTACAAATATTTATTTTTTGCTACGCATATAGTATATTGTCTACTATATATTTTATTTGCGTGAAAATATGTTGCATATTACAAAAATTATAAGACCTAGGATAATCGTTATAGTTTTCCTATAATTTTCCAGTCGGTCCAATTCCATTTTTTTCATGATTTTTGGATTAGTTTCGGAAATAAGCAGGGGAATGCTCTATTTTTTAATATTTTCTAGAATATCTTTTTAAAAGTGCAATTTAAAATTATGAAATTTTTTTTAAATACTCTTTAATTTTTATCTGAATATTTTTAAAAATTTAACTAGTACAAAATACATGGGTGAATAACATGTATTACTATGCTAGACTTCAAGTTTCTATGTCGCATATTTTCCGAGATAATGAGTTGTGACAGAAGGACTGACAGACACAGGAGTGACTTTATAAGGACTCCTTTTTCAGTTTGAAACCCTAGAAACAGAGAAACAAAAAGGTTATATTTCATAGGATTTAAGGAATTCTTGCGAAATGAATTCTTTTTTCCTTTTTAGAAAATTATTTACACATATGCCAAAATTCAATGGTCTCATAGAGGTTTTTGTCTAATGAGTGTGAGCTTGTACTAAAATTAAAATATTATAATTTTTGGGTCCTTTGGGAAACAATGCTTTGCATGTTAGGGTATACGGCATGGTAGAATATATTATGACAGTATCTTTAATTTCAAGGTAAACTAGAATGAAAAGCACAATATGCCTTTTCTTGACACAACTCCAAGTAGAGTGGTGCCCCACTAGTGGCAGTTTTGAGAACTTCCCCCAAATAATTCTCATCAAATTCACTTTTAACATTTATTATTATGAAAAATTTTAGAAAATTTATATAAATTTGGAAAATGTATATAAACATTTTAAAAAGGTTTCGAGACGTCTATGTGATTTTAAAATATGGGTCTGAAAAAGAAAACAAATAGCTTTTTCCATTTATAATGCTTAGTTTTCTCAAAAAAAATGTAGTTTAATTTTTTCTGTGAAGAAATAACGTTTTATTATTATTACGCAGTGAGTACTTCTTCTGCTTTAAAAACTTTTTGTTCCATTAAAATTATTACTTTTAATATTTTATGCGGAACGGAATAAAAATGGGAATAGTACGCATTCAAGATTACGCTCACTTGAAATAATTTGACATTACTATTTGGTATATTTATAAACAAAGCTTTATATAGATATATATGTATATGAAGAAATGTTTGCCGTCACAGGTAAACCTGCTCAGCATGTTGCTTCGCAATCTATTAATCAAAGGGAACAAAGTCGAAAACAAATGCTATCCCGGCAAAAGACACCTTTCTCACCAATTAGCATGAGTCACCTTGAGCCGCCTATTGAAATCGAGCCAATCTTGAGGAATGCACTTGGTGGGTGAGTATGTATTAAATTGGTTATAAACTGTATTAAATTGGTTATAAATCACATTAGATTAACTGGTGTGTTCAGTTTAAGTACGCCATTTTGCTCAAATCCTTTGGGTCAATCTTCTTATGCAGAACTATGTTGCAGATTGACCCTTATGGATAGATTGATAATCCATAAATTTACCTAAGCGTATATCAATCTTAATATGGAAAGGAAGTCATTAGAATGCTACAAAATAAAATATAGGTAGTAATAAGTTGAGTACCATTTACCTCCAGTATACAACATCAGAGGGTTTTGGTTAGAAAATCATCACAAGTTCAGTTTGATTGTCGAAATAAACATGTGTAATTTTAATATGTAAATAAAGTAATTAAATGACTTTTTGGTGGAGACTTACTATGGCACTTGAATCATCGCCGCTATTAATATAAACGTGACTTCATAGTGATGTATATCTACCAATGCCTTACACCACTTGACTTTACTAAGAGCAGAGAGCTGACGATTCTGTTCATTTCATGAATGAACAGTACGGGTATCAGCCTTTTTCTATCATCGAGAAACATGCAATTTATATAGAATTCACTTCTAGACACTATTTGGAGTTTGCATAAAGCTGTAACACCCAGATTCCAGTGAATGTTTCTGTAGATTTCTTCATTATTGTGTAGAGTTCTCCAAACATTATGTTGATGTAGCCATAGTGGTTGAGCACATTTCATTTCAAAATTCGCCTAATCTACAATTCTCTTCACTTTTATCATTATTCTGATTCTCGAAAGATGGGTATTAAAACTATATGATGGTGAAGGTTTCATGTCTGTCAGAAAAATCATTTTGTGATGACCCATAAAAAGAAAGAAACTAAATTTTCTTCATTATAATATTAGTATGACTAGTATGACTAGACTATGTTCTCAATACATTTTTGACTGAATATTTTTTATGAAGTACTAGTGGTCACCTAGTGGTCAAAATTGATTAAATTTTTAAATTTGAAAATTATTTGTTTACATGAAACTCATTCAATCTATTCAACATTTTAAAACTGTTTTGTAATAATCTCTACTCTGCGCGACTGTTTGACCAAAGACTATTATGTGTTTGACATTGATATTATGAACGTAAACAATGGATCTTTTATTTTTTAATGTAATCAATGAATCTTTAATGTATTATTAGTAAATAAAAAAAAAAAAAGAAAAAAAAAATCTTTGCTAATAACCCAGCTGAAGATGTTGTAATACAACGAAACCTAGGTTGTGGTAAAGAAATTAAAGAAAGTAGAAATAATACTACATCACATAGTTTCATTTAATTGTGAATAATGAATTTCTACAAAATTAACGCCAAATATGAATATATTAAATATTAAAAAAAATGTAATAAAATAAACTAATACAATGAAACTTGTTTTCTTTTAACAATGCATGCATAGTTACAAATTAATTTTGTTACTTATCAATAACATTCATTAAAAGCGAACGGTCGACAATGTCTCAATAAAAAGAAATACACTGAAGGTAAGACATTAACCGCAGTATCGAATTTTCTTTTCAGAGACAAGGCACCCATACCAGGCGACTTCTCTTTCAGCCGCTTCAAGGAGGGTATGAAAACACCGCGCTCGTCCTCGGCCCGCCCCGATCTAAAATCGCCGGCATCGCGTCTGCGAAGAAATACCAGTGTTAGGGAGGTACATAATACCAACAATAGACTTAATGTTGCCGCATTGCAGCACCAAGTAATTATTGCTAATTATGTTTGTTTTGAAATGTTTTTCATAGATTTAAGAGACAACCTTTTTGGTTGTTTAATTTATCAATTTTAAGAGAAAATATGGTTTTAAGTGAATATTAAACAATAAACGGTAATGTAACAAGTGTATTTATATTACTTGTCATATTTTATGTCAATGGTAATCACTAATCACTACACTTATACATGCACAACATGGACAGTTACCTTAATGGGATTTGACTGCATTAGATTAAAGAGATATTTATATTCTCGTCGCCGTGATGTATTAGATTGATCACAAGGCATAGGGCCTTTGAATGCGCGGCGCACCGAGGGGTTGCGGCACTGGTCTAGTGTTCTGGTTGGCTGTAAGAGATTGCTCCCGTAACAATAAGTCAGCCATATGTATCAATTTGATACATTAAAGTATATAAATAAATAAATATTCTCAGAATATATTGTGTGCACTGTTAAAAAATAAATATAAAATGAGTGTTATAAGTATTCATTAATTTTCAGGAGTTCTGTACTTAAAAAGGAAAAAAAGAACCCTTTATAAGATCTCTAACTTATCCATTTGATTACCTATCACAGCAATTTTTTCAGCATGATTTGAAGAAAACTTGTAATTTGGGTAGTGATAAAGTATGCTAACCCGCATATGTCTAAATAGTTAATACTTTATTGTCATCGTAGAGTGAATACCTTGTATGTTGAATCGGCTTTATTTTACAGTAGAATTGACATTATTAAGTCTATGACCATGATACCATAGATTATAAATTTTCCTGAAAAAACCATGACATTATAAATCTTCCGGAAAAAATTTTTGTATTTGTATCAAGTTTTACAACCTATACCTATAATTCACAAAATAATTCTATCTGTTAAAATATTCAGTACAAGAAATTGGCAAACTTATAATTTAATATGTTCACATCCACAGTTCCAAGGTCATCACACCAGATTGACATTAAGGAATGTTTATGTGGTTTTCGTTAAGTAGCTTAGGTGGATGTGCCAACTACAAATTTGAGCGAAACGAGTATGTTCTTTGCAAGGTTTTCTTTTAATTAAACAACATAAAAATGGTTAAAAATACATACCCGAGGTTTTCACTCTACGTCGAATTTTCGAGGAGGCAAATGAAGTACTTCAAATAATTTTTTTCAGTTTCTTGTGCTTTGTGGGGTATTACTGAAAAGAGCTATTATTTTCAGAGTAGTTTGAATAAAAAAATCCCAGGTAACTTAGTTTCAAGAATATTGTGCAAAATATTCACAAAAATAAGTCCCTCCCTTATCTGTGAAACTGCTAAAGTCAAAATTATAAGTAAAACAAAATTACTACGAGGTACTTAAATTTTACCTGATAGTGATGACTCTAAATCTTATAGTCTTTGAGTAAGGCATGCTATATTTATGCATATGAAAGATATGTTATGTAACACACTATTAAACATATTATTTTTTCTAAATAAAATGTGTAATTTCCTAAATTTTTGGTTCAAAATGTCTAGAATGAAAAAAAGTTACAATTTTTTTAATAAAGCTTTCATAAAGGTGTTCTTTTTCAAAGTTATATTTTTTTAGAATAATTGTAATTTATACTACAAATGTAGCTAGTAGAGAAATGTGAATCTGCTTATACTCTGCCAATGTTTGTTGTAGCTATTTGACCAAGATTGGTAGATGTTTATCTTTATGGGTCAGAAAGATCAAATATATATTTAAGTGAAAAATTTAAAAGTGCTAAAGTTCTATAGGGTGACCTCGGGTTGTAATAACATAATGTGGCATCTGAAGTAATCCAACTTCATGTAAACAGACTGTCGCAGTACATTTAATTAAAGCTATAAAAGGTCTTCCATCAGAAGCCACCAGTGATGCCTGCAGAGGCACGCTGCAACACACAAGCCAAATCCAAGTGCCAAACTTGTACTGAGCGTCACAACGGATCAGCGCCTCCTTTGTCTGCCTCAGTGGCAGCATCTGCTAGGCCAAACTTGAGAGGACCTCTAGCTGCAAGTGCGAAAGGTCTACCACAAACTATTATTGGAAAGGTAAGAAAATAGTGTTAGCCTTTCCTGAACTTTCCTCTATTTTTACTTTAAAAAAGGCTATTGCTACCCTAAGGTGCTTCCTTCATTTAATTCATAATAGTATTACTATTACAATAGCTCCAGACTTCATCCCTCCAACTTAGTGTCATTATGATAAAGACAGTATCTCTCTTCATATCTTTCATCCTCTTGATGGGATAAAGGGGGTTCACAGTATCTCATGAAGTCTATTGATCCTAGCCATCATATATAATTACACTCCAAGTCATGATGATGGTCTTCAATTCTTCCGCCAGGTCCGCTTCATTTAGCGATACTACTTTCAAAAGAAAAATATTAATCTTGACGTATTACAAATTTAAGAATTACTTGAAATCAGCAACAGAAAAGTTAGTTTTATATATTAGCACTTTTGATAGATATGCAAGTCAACATTTTCAAATATTTATAAATTTTTTATAAATCTTTAGATTTCATTCGGAAATACATCATGAAACTGTTGATTAAAGTTTACTAAGTCCTTGTCCTTTGAATTATTTAAAAAAATTGAAGACTTGAGGATTTTCTCTTGTTAAGAATTTTCTTGTTAGTAGTTTTCATTTATTAAGAATTTTCTATTATCACAGTTATTGCTCAAGTGAATTTTAGAGCTTACTTCCTCAAGTTCTCATTTGCGGTGATTGTGGGTAACTACCATGTGGTAGAATATTCAAACATATATTCTGTGGAAGTCGTTTAATCCAAAATTGTCTTATTTATTTTAAAAATAATTGTGGAATCCTTCCCGCATGTTCCCCCGCAGTCTGCCCGCATGCTTCCTATGTTTTTATCAATATAATTACTTCAAGAAAAAATATTTGGTTCCATAAATACAACTATATTGAATATGTCAAAAAAACAAAGAATATGTCAGAAACACAAATCTACAAACCTATAGCAGTCTTATCTTCATTCGCTAAAGCATTTGAAGCTGTTCTACATCCCCGTATATATTTGCAAATCCAATCTTAATTGAAGAACTACCAATACGGTTTCTGTCCAAAGCATTCCACTATTACTAATCTCATTATTTTTGTGGCTAGAGAATTGGATAAAGTAGATGTAACCTATTTTAATTTCAGAAAGACATTTGACTGAGTGACAAAGATATTCTACTAGTCGAATTGTTCGAGGCGGGAATGTTTTCTGCTCACTTAAAATTCTTTGTTAATTACTTTCGGGTTCATGAACAATATGTCCGGTTTGGAAATTTCAAATCTTGGCCTTATGTTACTGATTCTGGAGTCAGCTAAGATAGTAATTTTAGTTCACTTTTGTTTCTCATTATGATAAACGACTTGCTCTCTGTTCTCAACAGTGATGATTTAAAACACTTCCTAAGTGTCAATAGCCGATCTGCTAGTGAGATGTTACAACGTGGTATCGACTTAGTATTCAATTAGAATCGGAGCAACAAGCTACATTTTAATGTAAGCAAATGTGCAATGAACACATACTGCTTATGTGTCCCCCTTGTGCATAGTTATCAGTATTCAATTGGAATCAGAGCAACAAGCTACATTTTAATGTAAGCAAATGTGCAATCAGCACATACTGCTTACGTGTCCCCCTTGTGCATAGTTATCAGTATTTAATTGGAATCAGAGCAACAAGCTACATTTTAATGTAAGCAAATGTGCAATGAGCACATACTGCTTATGTGTCCCCCTTGTGTATAGTTATCTGCATGACTGAACTACACTTGAAAGGGTTTCATCAGTGTGGGATCTCAGTCTAATTATGGATAATCATCTCATATTTCAAAATCATATCGTCCAAAGTCATTAAGAGCCGAGTAAGATACTAGTATTTGTCTTATGAATGCTATGACTTTCATGATGTTAAGTAAATCGTCACTTTATTTATCCCTTTAGTTCATAGTATTTTTAGGACTACTGTGGTCATCTGGTCTCCATATGAAGCTTCTCATATCCTCATTGTTGGAGAAAATATTTTAAAAATTTCAACAGGTTTTTATATTAATACCCATACAGGTTATTAATCTTTTCCCTCAGATTTTATAATTGGCATGGTTGGACGTAATTCCCTTCGAGTTCGACGGGAATTGTTTTTGGACATGCATTTTTTCATTATTATTTTTTCAATCATTATGTTGATAACACCTTGATTTTGAGTTTAGTAGAGCCTCACGCTTTTGACTGCTACTTGAGAGGACAATGTCAGAGAATATTTCATTCGTGTGGAGCGTGATATGTATACATATACATATACATATACATATGCATATGCATATGCATATATATATATATATATATATATATATATATATATATATATATATATATATATATATATATATATATATATATATATAGATATATATATTAAGTAATAGGACATAATACATTCTGTATGTTGGTGATTCAAATCTTGTAATTAATTTTTTTCTATTTAATTACCGATTATCATGAAACTATATATACACATTTAGTCCCCATCACATCATCTACATCATTACGATAATTTCAACGTTTCATTGTCAAATCTTGATGATTCAGGGGTATTGCTGTCTAAATTGTGAGACTTGACGATCTGCTGGTTATAAAGTAGAATTGAGAGTCTCAAGTCGAGACATTGAATTCCAGGTTCCAACTTCTTTCTCCTAATGCTGTAGTGGTATGCTTACTTAAATCATTTGAGATTTGACAATCTGCTGGTTTCTAATTGATAAAATAGGCCACAAGAAATGACTTGAAATTAATAAATTACAATAAATTATCAGCATATTCATTTATTTTCATTTTTAATTAAATTTTATTTAATGTTAAAATTTATCTTAAATTTAATTCATTTTTAAAATTTTATTATTTTAAAAATTTAATGTTTTCTCAATTTATTATTTTAAAATTTATTTATTAAATCAAACAAATTTAAAGTTAATTTTAAGTTTAAATTTAATTATCTTAAAAATTAAAATTTCATTATTTATATTTTTTTAAGGTTAGAGTAATTTTTTTATAAATCAAGTTTCAAATTACTTCTAGAATTAAATTTAGTTATATTAAAAATTAACACTATTTATTTTTATTTTAATTATTTTATTTTAAATTTAAATATTTCAAAAATTTAAATGAATAAAATGAATTGTTAAATTTACTGAAACAATCTAAATAAAGTTAACTAATTAATGGAGATAAATGAATATGCTGACAATTTATTGTAATTTATTAATTTTGAGTATTTTAATATATTTATAATATTTATAAATGAATTGGTTGAAAATTTTTTGTATTTTATAAATTTTTAATATTTAGTAAATGATATAGCGAATATTTTTTTATGCCGAGATGTTTTTATTCCTGTATATAATATAAATTTAATACATATTGTATAGCGAAAGGAACTTTGTTCCGACTGGGTGTCCCACAACATCTCTCGTTAACTTTATTTTTCTTCTGCTCAAAGCCCTAGATTACTGATTCACAATTATTTTCTAGATTTTAGTGCATCATTGCTTTTACAATAAAACTGTTTAAATATAGAAAGTTTTTTAATTTCATATTGATTTTTTATACATGTTTTTTGATACATTGGTGATTAATGTTATAAATAAGTAAGATAAGATTTTTCACATAAATAATAGGATGGTGCTGCAAATAAAATATTGAGAAACAAAAAGAAATTCACTTCCGTTGAGGATAATAAGAATCATCCAATAGGGAGCAACGACAAAACGACTGATACGGACAGTAAATCGGTCAATACTGCCGATACCAATGTGCAGAAAGATTCTTTTGTAAAGTCGAACATGCCATCTTACATTACTAGGACCTCTATGTTGGCTGGTAAGTTTGGTTTGTAATTTCATTTAATATATTTTTTAATAGAAGTAACATTCGATTTGCATTAAAAACTATTCCATCGATTAAGTTACATTTTGACTTTTCTTGTATATAAATATAATAAGAACTAAATAGTAAAAAGTAATCTTTAATAACAGTTTTAGTGCCATTGTTTTTTACTCATATATACTTAAAAATGCCAAAGAAATCTTTTATTTTTGATGTCATTTACCCTTGTCTCGAAAAAAAAACTATCTCTTCCAAAAATTATCCAATTGTAATAATTTTTTCGGTGTTTTCTTAATAAAAACTTGTACAAGGATAATAAAATACATATAAAATTATGGAAATATATATTGTGAACAAAAATTATAACAAAAACTGAAATCAAGGTTACATCGTATTTTCGCAGTCTGGTACATCCTCCGTGTCGGCAAAATATTGTCGTCACTATTATCACTATCACTCAAAATTTGCATTATGTGAGCACACCACAATGCCACTCCCATTATCACTTTCTTTACAACTTGAAAAACGATCATTTTCACTCGAATTATTTTCGTATTCCGTCATTATGGGTTAAAAATTTTCTTTTCCTGGATCCTTTTTATATTGTAATTACTAATAATATTATAATTTGAACTTTATGTAACATGTAGAAAGATAAAAAATTAGCGATGCTTGCGAGCGACCTCCCCTACGGCGCGCTAAACAGCAACTGATTTCACGAGCGCCATCACGCGTTGCAAATTTAGTTAGTACGTGCACGAGCACGATGGCGCTCGTCAGCACTCAAACGATTAAATATGATGATTTTCATCAAGAGCAAAAAGGATGTCTCTGATGACAAAAAAATTAACTTTCATGTGTCGTATTATATTTATGTACAATAAAAATCAAAATGTTATATTTTGTAAAAGTTAGTTTTTTAAAATAATGATGGATAGGAGAATAATGAACAGTTTCCACAAAAGCACATATATAATTATTTTTTATAGTATTTAGTTTATCAGTTGTGTTCTATGAGAAAATTTTGTTTTAATTACATCGTATCAAAACAATTTCTTAAGCAATAGCTGAAGATACATTACGGAATTCTTGTCACTAAATAAGTATGGAGAGCATTTAGGATTCTATTTTGACTTATTAGTATGTTATATTTATTACTTAGGTTAGTATGTTTATATTGCCAATTTATGTTAAGTATAATTTAAAATTCATGTACAATTTTATTTTCAATCCCAGACTAAGGATTTCCATCTACACAGTCTTATTTTAACTCTTTTAGCGCGGAATATTCAGCAACAAAATGTGCCAATTGTGTATAGGTGTTTTTCACTATGGGCGATGAATGTATAATTTATGAGAACAATATTAGATTTCTTTGGAAAAAATTCGGATTATGCAACATACAACATTAGCATATAAAATTTTTTTAAAAAATTATTATGTGTAAAGTTTGTGTGTAAAAAGCATAAAAATCTATTAATTAGTCTTTCAATTGATTTTGCAGTCACTTCCAAACATCCGAATTATTTAAAATTTTGTATGCGTATCAAGAACAATCAAAATTATCAAATCATCGGATTAAAAAAATATATTTAGGATTAAAAAAATATATTTTAAAGATTTTAGGATTAAAAAAAAAGTATTTTAAGTTCATTGTCACACATAAAGTGCCAAGACTCATTAGGTATAACCTCAATTTTATTTTAAGGCTAAAGCAAAAATAAAATTAAAGTTTAAAAAAAATAAAAAACAAGCTTTTATAGCAATATGAAGAAAAAAATAAAAAATTATCTTTAAACAAAGATTTTGGTCAAGAGATCGCCTGTCGTAAATTTTTTTATTGCTAGCAATTTGTGAAGGTGTATATTATGAAAATATAAGTCAAGAGCACCTCGCATTTTTTACATATCTGCTAATTTTTTAGTCACCAGAGACATCGCTTCACTCTTGACCAAAACCTTTATATTTAAAGATTACTTTTTACTGTTTAATTCCTATTGCTACAAAAGCGTGTTTTTTAGTTTTTTTAAGCTGTAATTTTATTTTTAAAACTTTCTAAAGCATAATTACATTTAAACGTTTCTTTATCATAAAAAATACTTCCTTGATAAAACAAAACTTAAGAAAAACAGTGAATTACCGGTATAATAAATTTTTCTTTTGTGAAAGAATACTTCCATCTCTCAATATTCATAGCCAAAAAAGTATTTGTTGCTTTGTTTTGATAATGTCTTATATTCTATATAAAGCATTATTGCCTTTGTGTTATCTTGGAAATAGTATTTCTTGAGGTCGGGATAAGATACAAAGGAAATGTTTTGTTCATTATAATTTTTTTTTGTACTTAGGTACCCATAGAAGTCGGCTTGCTATATTAGTTTAGCAATACGTTATTTTAGGGTTTCGTGCTTAATAAGGACTTGTAATTTTATAACGTCGGTCTGTGCGTCTGTCTGCCCACCTAACCTTCTTTAAATCTAAATGCATTAACTTTTGTACGCATAGATATTTTAGATAGGGATCTCTCTATATAGCAGAATAATATAGTGAAGTAAACAAAATTTATATTACGCACTTACAATATGCATTTTTATTCTATTGGATAGTTCTTACAAAACGAGTTTGAGGTTTTGTTTACCACTGTTTTTTATTATATAGGATAGTACTTACAAAATGAGTTCCATTTACCATTTTTAATTTTTAGTCTCTGTGAGATGATAAACTTCAAAGTGTTATGCAGTTTGCAATTTTCCCTCTAATTTTTCAAATGAGAATTTGACAAATTTTAAAGATTTTTGACTTTTAATTAAAATTATTTAATTATAGATTGTTATTTTTAAGAGACTATAGACAACTAGAGAATTTTTTAAATGTGTTAAAGTAAAGATAATTAATAAAATACTTAGTCTCATTTTTCTAAAATTGTCAGGACTTTACATCCATACACGGTCTGTATAGTATTTGCAGAAGAATGTTTTTCGTTTCCATAAAGTTGTAGATTAAAAACATTGATAATACTTGTTTATCAGCAAAGAGTCGGATGACAAAACCCGGCAGCCCAAAAGTGTCTGAAAATTCAGTTTCAAAGCGCATACCAAATATGGTCGTTGACAAGTCGCAATATGGCAGACCTCCTACAAGACAGAAGACTCCAAGTGAGTATCATATCAGTATAATAAATATGTATCAATATTGTGCAGTTGGAAGCTGTTGCAGTTAGAGCAGTTGAATATATAGTTGTCTATTTATTTCTTAAGGACAAACAATGTCGGAAGCTGTAGGAAATAGCAGTGCGTCGCAAAAACTTCAAGACAACAAAACAAAGCCTCGACTTTGTTCAGAGTATTCATATTACACTGATTTTTAATTTGAATATTGTTAAATATCTGTAATTTTTGCCATGTTTTCTCTTCAGATAAGTTTGCAATTTTGCATGCCATAAAAATCGATTGCTTTTTTGACAGCTAGTTTTGTTTACGTCTCACTGCAGAGGCGCAATCTACGTTTAGCTTGGTGTAAGATTCCCTATTGTTTAGAACTTAATTTCACCAAGTAGGTGTCAATTCCAAATGCACATTCCATGATTCAGGTTACATAACTAAATTGAGGATATTAGCCTTTTCAGAACAGACATTACCAAGTGCGTTAGCTAAATTTAATGCTAAATGTCATAGTATAATTAGCTAAATGTCAGGAATTTCATTTTACTGAGTCAAATCATCAAAGCGTTTATCTGCTTCATAGTTCATAGGACAGCACAGGGCTAAATGGGATCAGTACCATGTTGTGACAGCGCGGTGCTAAACAGGATCAATATAGTGTCGTGATGTGTTCAAGATGTTCTGTTTGTGTTGATGATGTTCTGTTTGCGATCGACAACTGTATGCCTAAGTATTTTGTTTTTTTGTCTAAAGTTGTATTTTGAATATTTATAGTATTTAAATACATAGTTTGAGTGTTTATCTAGTGTAGTATGGAACAATATTTTTAAAATTATATGTATTAAATATAATGAGTTTAAACAATTTCAAACTCAAAGTTTAAACACAAACATCCGTGTGTTGTAGTTTGCAATTATTGTAGTGAAGCTGAATATTCATGTAATAAATAGATGTCCTTTTTTAATAGGGCGACCTCTAGATAATGGTTTATTGCAAGATTTACTTGGATACTGATGCCAGTCTGATCTGGACATATTAGACGAGGAGGCAGAGCCAGGAGTTCATATTCCTGAACTGTCGGCAGAAAATGGACTTGAACAGATGTATATAGTCACAATGATAACAAGAGTGATCCAAATGTACGTGTCCCACTACCTTAGCTACGGCAGAACAATCAGGAAAACATGACATCTGCAGTTAAAAATAGTGTCAAAAGCAGCCGCCGTCATGGACAATTAAAAAAAAGACCAAGAATTTGGAAAGCCACTACTTTTACTGATGTGGATAATAATTTTTGCCTGCCACTCATAAGCCAAAAAGTGAAGACTTCATTACAATATCTTGATGAATATTATAATGACGATTTCTTAGTTAATCCCACTAGGTGCACCAATTTATATTATTAATATAATATTGAAGTCATTCTAAATAGGAACACTCAAGAGAAGTTTTTCGGTACGTTGCTGTTAATGGGCTGCATACCATAGCCATATTCAAATGTATTGGCACGCATAAATATAAAGATTAAAAAAAATTATCAATGCCACGAGATCACTTTTCCAACCAAGAAACAACATGTATATTGTAGACTCGGATGAACTATTTTCTGGAAATACTAACCCACATTGGAAAGTACAGCCGATGCTTGACGCTGTCAAGAATGCTTGTACGTCAGTTGAGAAAATTCCAAATTATTCCCATCACAGGTAAGTGAAAACTGTAAATTCTGGTTAAAAATAAACCTAGGCCTCTGGGACTGAAAAATTATGTTCTTACAACTAGCGATGGCTTAATGTACAATTTCGAAATCTATTACCCCAATATCCTGTTTGCTATCCATTATCCCGCATCTGGAGAAGAATGCTCCTCCAAATAGCTGTTTATACTTTTTGCTATTTGAATACGATAGTACTTCTAGATGGCCTCACAGAAATATAGTTGCATGGCATAGGAACGATCATGGTCAATCAAGTTCCCGAAAACAAAAAGTTAGGCTTAAAGCAATACAGAGCAATGAAGCATGGCGACATAGTACAATTTGCTTCTAATGGAGTCGCACTAGTAAAATGGAAGAATAATAGAAGTATACTAATGATGTATAATTTTACTGAAGGGGATTAGACATAATCAGTTCCTAGATTGGATAAAAAATAAGTCTTACGTCCAAGTGACGGCTCCGAGTAAAGTTTTAAATTATAATAAAAATACGAGTGAAGTAGATGCCCTAGACCAACTTATCAAATATTACAGAACTTACCAAAAGGCAAAGAAATAAACTGTAAAAGTATTATTTTCTTTCTTAGAACTTGAGGTTGTAAACGCTTAGAGGTAATACAAGATTGACTATGATGTAAATAGAGTCAAAGCCAAAGAATTGCTATGGTCCCATAAATTGCTCTACAGTTACCTCAGTATAAACAATATGATCAATCTGGCCACTTCCCTTTTTTTGATGATCTTTCAAGATGTACTAAATGTAGGATAGAACACTGTTTCTCCTCTACTAGAATTCAATGCCAAAAATATGATATACAAATGCATTTTAAAAAATCAGATTTGTTTCTTAGCCAAGCAATAAAATGATTATTGTTGTGTTTTTTGGATATAGATGATTATCATTTTCTAAATAAGTTGATATCAATGTTTTGTTCAATATTTCTCATTAGTTCTTAGTTAAGTATAAAAAGATTGATTAACCTAGGTATATCTCATATGAACATGATTTACTTTGACAACAGATGGTGTGAATCCACTGTACTTTAATTAATCAATCTAAATAATATTAAATTCTTAAAAAATCTCTAAGAAAATGGCTTTGATTTCCAACTTTCAATGAAATGCACAATCGTGAATTGGACTTGTATACAATAACGCATGTACTTGAGTGAGGGGATTCCTGCGGAATAGGTAAGAGGGCAATTTTTTAAAATATTTTTCGCAGATATTTAGCCCTTATAGATATTTCCAAAAATTATTAAAAAATGAAAATTTTTTTTGTCATCCTGAAAGGGTTAGGGGAGGTAGTATTTTTGCTCAAAATCCGTCTACTTAATTGAAAAATGATTTCCAGATGAGCAAAATTGGTACTAGTACGTAATGATATACTAGAAATAATACTTCTATTTCCTGAAAGAGGTTAGTTTAAGATAAATTACGAATTAAATTAGAAAAATTTTGAGGCCATACAGAATGTATGTTCATGCCATATCTACTAAAAATTTAATCAAGTAATCCTTGTGTGTAGCTACAGGAAATGTCCATTTTGTTAATAAAGTTTGGTTCTATTGTTACTGGTCATTATTTTGTATAATATTGCCATATTTAATAAAGCTGTTTTTATTATTATAAGCTATTGAATATATTTGGCGTTAATTTTGTAGAAATTCATTATTCACAATTAAATGAAACTACGTGACCTAGTGATGTAGTATTACTTCTACTTTCTTTAAGTTCTTTACCATAACCTAGGTTTCGTTATATTATAACATCTTCAGGTGGGCTATTAGCAAAGATCTTTGCTAATAGCATATATAGCAACGATATATAATATAACAGAGATCTTTGCAATAGAATCTTTGCTAATATCCCACCTGAAGATGTTGTAATACAACGAAACCTAAGTCACGGTAAAGAACTTATATAAAGTAGAAATAATACTACATCACGTAGTTTCATTTAATTGTGATTTATAAGCTATATTTACTTGTTTATACAAAATTCTTCCCACAGTGTCTAAAAATGACCCTACTGGTGAATTGCGGTACCTCAACTGTGAGGTATATTCATAAGAGTTCAGAATTTTAGGAAAACCAATTTAATTTATTTTGTTTCGGATAATCTCTTTTTCTTTCTAAATAACTAAAATATTTCCATGTAGAAGCTATGCATTTAGTGTTAGTAATAGACCTGCCATGATAAAAATTGTACGAATAATCCCAATTTTCACCTAATTTGAGTTGATATATTTATAACCTTGGAGAGAAATGAACTATTAATAAATATAATCAGGGGCCAACCAACAGTTTTTACTTAAACACTGCTTTGAGACAGTGTGTCATTTTATGTATAGTTTCATATAAATAATACTTTATATTTTGAACAGTACGAAATGATAGCTTCTTACACAAAATCTTATTTTTGGTAGATGTTTTTGTGCAAGTGATGTTTAGTATTTTTTTGTAATTGTATAAAGCGGCTTCCTTAGACATTGTATGATTTTATAGAAGATACATTATATGAATAAATGTAGTTAAATATAAGTGTCTATAAAACGACTGATTACAATTTTAAAGTTTTTAAAAATAGTATTTTTTAAAAATAATTTTGGCAGATATCTAAGCGAAGCGTTCAACACAGTGAGACTTTTTTCGAAAATATTTATAAATCTTCTGTTAATGTAATAAGTATGTTATTAATTAAACCTGTTCATAACATTAAATTTACAATAGTACAAAATCGAGATCGGCGCAATCAGGCTAATAAAAATATGAAGCGTACACGGTAAATTAATTGTATTCACACTAAATAAAATTTGTTATTACTTGGCAATATAAACAAAAAGTCTGCCAGATTTATAAACGAAAAAAATGCCAATATATTTTCTGTTTAGTTTTCATATTGTTCTATTTCATACACGAAAAAAAAATTTTTATTATATGGCAATACTATAATTCCATGTTTAATAAAACTAACCTACAATTCAATTGACATTGCGAATCAGCTGTTTACAGCAGACTGATGTAATCAAGTGAAAAAATTAATGTTTTTATGACAAAATTTTCATATTAAACGAAAACCAAAGCGAAATGGGTAAAATTTTATCCGTGGCTTTACGGCCAATGAAACGATTCAACATTGAAAATCGTGCGCATCGAGTCATATCGAAGGAAAAACCGGAGCCGGCACCGCACTATCCTTCGAATATTACAGATATTCAGCGGGCGTTAGAATATGATCCGAAGTTGACTGAGAAGTTGAGCACAAAAAATTTAGAATTAGACAATAGATTACGGGATGTTTACGTAATGTCTGAAGGTCCTGCGGCTGACGATCGATCTTCTAGCCGATACAACCCTGATCGACCTTTACCTCTGGAACGGGGTCCCCCTGTGGATTTCGAATATGGAATCAAACCTCCAGAGAAAATACCTTACGGAAAACTCACACTAAAGACTGTAATGGAATTTTTATCACACCATCAGGTTTCCCCAGAAGATGTTACTTACAAAACAATTGCTAGAGATTACAAAATAAAGGAAGAGGATGCCAAAGACATTTTGAGATATTTTCGAACATTTGAGATGTATATACCGAAGGCTGCAGCGATTAAGGGCCAATTTGCTGGTCCCTCTAAGGTTCAGTATCTGAAGGATAGGGAGATTGTTAAGGAAATTGGGGATAATAATACGGGTGGCAACAAGACGTGAATTACGATTGTTTTTAGTTGATTAATTATTTGTAGTGTAATTATATTAGTGCTTAAATATATGGCTATCATATGTTAATGAAATAATTTTGTTTATTTTATTTTTAATTTGTACAGATATTTATGAAATCGTACCGAAGGTAATAAAAATAAATTTATTTATTACACTGAAGATTCTTCATTAATATGTTACCTTTTTTCCACTAGTTTTTACTCGCATTGACAAGATGAAAAACATAGATCGGAAAGACTTTGTTTTATAACTCCTGAATCTTGATTTAGTTTATAAGCTTACTAGAGTAGGAAGCAGCTAGAAGTTTGAACAAAATAGTTAAATGGTGGTTCAATTTGATATTTTTCTTGTAAAATAATAATCGTTATATTGTGACACATTTGTTAATATTAATAACTTTGTAATTCACAATTGAATGAAACTACATGATGTAG